>JAQMRL010000045.1:0-600000 GCA_035578175.1 Catonia carolina | reverse complement strand
GTTCGATTCCCGGTCAGAATCTGGAAAGTTTAATACCAAACTGTGGATGTGACTTTAAATAAACTAAAGAAAAAATAGAAAACAAGGCAGATTTGAAATTAAGTTTTAAATTCTTGTTTAATCCACCGTGCTGGTCAAGGTGTAAAGTCGTCGCAAAAGTCAGCTGTTTGTACAGCTGATTTACGGGGACGAAGGTTTCATAGTTCAAGTCCTAGTAAAGGTAGTTAGTTCTTTTTATACGGTTTTAACTGTGGATTAAAAATAAATTCTTATTTTTACAATTTATTTAGCTATTAAACGGTTTTCGATTTCGCTAATTTTCCTGCTTTACAAAATTCTTACTGGCTGCAATAATGATTAATTTAATAACTCTAAGACTAAATTAATTAGAAGACTAAATTAAACATTTGGTGCCCGTAACAGACAGGTGGAGTGTCATATTATTTACACTCAATCTGTTTATTGCAGGGCTAAAATAAATAGTTCTGTTTCTTATCACATGGTCAGCCAATTAAATGACTGAATCATTTGACAACAGAAGAGGTAGAGGTGTAAAAGACACTAATCAGAGTTATCTCGTCTGAAAGTAATGAATTTCATTATTCAGCCAGACCCTGTGGTGAATGAAGTGAAGGTGTCGTTTGCAGAGTGGAAAATTTGTGCTTTTCGGAGGGCCCGGCATGCTGATAAGCGTACTTTTCCGCTCAGTGAGGAAGGCAATTGTAAACCACCTCACTTCTCGTTTTTACTTAGTAAAACCTCTAGAGGTTCAAACCAGCCTTTCGGCTGATGACCTGAACAACAAATTAAACAGTGGTGTTCAGAACTCATTTTATTTTAAAGCAGATAGACTGCAGACAATTACATAGTATTAGTTTATCAATAGATAAGGCCTCCCTCATTCCTTTACCTGAATCCAGTCCGAGTCGAACAACCGAGCAGTGAGGGTCGTCATTATAGTGGACATAGTGTCGACATAGTCACTTTTTTTCCAGTTATTAACCTCATTTTCCATATTTATGGATTATAAATTTATTTATGGTAAAGTAAATAAATTAACTGAAATGTTGTTTGTTTATACAAAAATAGATTTGTAACACTTTCACTCCAAATATGAACAAGGACTCAAATTTAGAAAGCGCATAACTTTAACATAACCATGTTAAGTGTAACTTAACTAGCGTTTAATTAAAATTAAATAATTCTAGACTAATTTAATATTACCTTGGAAAATAATTGCTAGGTACTCTTAAAGTGTGCTATACGGTAATAAAAAAAAACAAATTGGTATGTTTGTTCTTTAATACGCTTTTAATTCCTGTTTATTCTTTTTACGTTTACCAAACGTTGTTTTGTAAGTTTAATTAAATATTAATTGAATTTATTAATTCATTACAATCAATTAATTGTTTAGTTTATGTTACATCTACTTAATTAATTGTTTTAAATGTCACCGAAATAATTCTATTAAGACAGCACAATTTTTGATTTTCCTTTTTTAAAACAAATACTCCAGTTTGTAATTAAATTTGTATTTCTTTATTAAAATATTTTAGTTTTATGGGACAAGTTAATTAATTTTATGTATAATTACAAAAAATATGGTTGTTTCATTGGGAAATAAAAATCCTTAAAAAATAATAACTGTAGCAATAATTTAATTGTTTTATCGTATTTTATCCATAGATTGATTGGTATTTAAGTTCTTTGGGGTTGATAAAATTAGTTGAAATTAGAGCGAACAATAGGCGACGAAAGATGGCCACTGCACTCTCAAAAACTCATAACCTGTACAAAAAGAAAACAGTCTCGAGATTACCTGAGATCAGACATTAGAGTCTATAATAATTGTGATGATATCTGCGTATTGTATGCAAGTGAATACCTTAGAATGATCGGAAACAAAGAATTTTGAGGGGACGATCATATACAAGATGATGGGTTCAAATATATTAAACGGATGTTACGGGTTACGGCAACGAGAAGATCTGTGCTAGAAAAATGAACGATTACCTAAATGAAACGATCTGAAAACGAAGACTACAATTCTTCTGAAAACTGTATAAAATGGATAAGAAATGATTGACAAATTTTAAAATCTAAACTAAGTTTTAGACTTAATGGATGGATCGATTAAGTGGCTTGATGAAGCCAGAAAGAATATTGAGGAAACTGGAATAAACAGAAGAAACCATAATAATAATAGATCGAATCAAATTCAGGGAACTTATTATTGACTTTAGAGGTGTCCACGAATAAAAAATAAGAACACCGGATGAACGGAGGTAGAAAACCCTACAGTGAGAGTGCGGGGAAAGAACTTCCATAATGCCCGGCACGAAAAAGTCCGTTGTGTTTGAAGAGCTCTATTTCAAAAACGACCGAACGGAAAATTTTTAACGCTACAGCAACTTAAAGCCAGTTTTTTCCTGCGTTGATTTGTCTGACTTAAACTTTTTTATTAAAAAAGAGATACAGTAATTTACGCATAAAAAGTACCCAGGTTTTAGCCGGTTTTCTGTTAATGTGCTTTTTAAACTTCTGTTACTTCATCCAGTCTTTACATAAAATATCGGGATTTAAGTGTGTTAAAGATCACAGTTATCTCTGTAATCTGAATATTTAAAAGTTAAATCTGATTTTCTGTTTTAATATGAGGATTTTATTTTTAAAGTGCTATTTTAGCTTCACGTTAAGCTGGAGAAATAATTTTTCGATTGTACCTTGCATTTTTAAACAGTATTGTGCCTTTTGCATTTGTAATTACAAATAAAACATAAATGGATGTGTGATGTAAGCAGAAAATTCTGTTAAACTGGTTGAGGGGCAACTTGTCTGCGCAGCGGACTTCTTTCGTAGCGTTCACTGTAGGAATGTCTAATGTTACTTTACTAAGCCAGAAAATAGTCTAGCACGAACAAAAATTTAGGTGATTACTCGTGAATTGTGAATTCGTGTAAAATTCTTTATCGGAGTTTATTTCTTTAAAATTTGGTTATGTTTAAACAAAAAGAAAGTTTATATAAAAGTCAACAAAGTTTATTAATTTCGCGTAAATTAATGCTTTAATTAATACAGTACAAAATATACACAAAATATACCGGTTTTACTTTATAATATAATACTAGAAGCTTATTTTTTGGCATTTAGAAAGTATACTATGGTAGTAGTACGTGACCCATAAATTGAGATAAATATTGTGGTTAAAAGTTTAAATTAGGCGTGCAACTTTCCGTAAATTCATTACCTACTTCAAAATCAATTGATTCAAAATGAATTGAAAGTTACTTTTCTAATTTTCTCAGTTTGGTTGGTTTATTTTTGTTTTTAATTTCTCAAAATCGTTTAGTCTTTATAATGAATCATTTTAATTTTAAAAGAGAGAAAATACTAAGCATTTGTCTGGTTAAAATTACTGCTGTTATTATTTTATATAATTACGTTAATTAGATTATAATGTATAGTGTAATTTGTAACATGGAAATTATTTCAAATAATAACAGTAAATTGTAGTTTTGGTTGAGACCGTTCTAGTATTTAGTGCATTATCTTGTATTTATTAGTTTTGACACAAAATGTGTTTGAATTCATTTTCTTTGTGATGATATTCCGATTTGCACTTAAACATCAATAATTACCATATAAGTGCCTAGTGTGCACCATAATGGTTAATCCACTATTTACTCGTGGGTTGAGTACTTATTAATATTCAATAAGCTTGCTATAGACTGGTGGAAATGCCAAATGATATACATGTGTTTGACATTTCATTCAACCTACAAGTTGCTTCTGTCAAAACGTTTGCGTTTACGAATAGATGGCATACACCGACTTCAAAGATATTATTCGATCAATAAATCATATTAGTATACTACAGTACAGCCTGATTTACTTCTAGCTTACAAAATATAAGTATAGTACATAATATGTATAGAATTTCGTGTTTCATCTGAAATTTACTCGTATTTTTACAACCTATAATTTGAGGGAAAAATCTTATATTGTATATTACTAAAATATGATCATAAATTAAACAATTTGTGATAGGTTTACAGAATAATAAGTTATAAAAATTTCTTCAATTAAAAATTAAAAATTTCATTGGCGGTAACATTTGGAACGGATGCCAGAGGAGAGAATACCTCTAAAAGTGACGGAATATGTTCCAGTTGGAAGAAAGGAGGTGGGAAGACCTCGAAGAAGATGGCAGTAGTCGAGATGTACGGGTTGGAATGTCTCGTGTTTATGTAGACGTGCAGGATGGTTTGTGAGTTCGGAACAGGCTTATGCCTAATCCTTGATAGTAAGAAGAAGAAGAAGAAGAAGAACAATTTCTTTTCGTGAGTCGAATTTTCTCATGGCTGGTGGCAATTGTTTTTGTAAAGAAAAGGAGTCGGGCTGAGAAATCACATTACGGTTCACTTAAATCGAGGGTGTCCTTCCTAATAATAGGATCAAATCCACTAAGATTTCGTAAGAAAGCTATTCTTCAAGAAGAATCGAATAAAGTTATTTTTGCTACCCAATTTCGACTTTGATTTCTTGAAATCTGGTTTTGACCAGAAGTGGCAGAAGTAGCCCAACTGAAGTTGAACTTTAAACCGAATGATTTCTGTATCTAATCTTTAAGAGTATTTTTATTTCCGAATTCCGACTTTGATTTCTTGAAATCTGGTTTTCACCAGAAGTGGCAGAAGTAGCCCAACTTTAGACCCAATTGAAGTTGAACTTTAAACCCAATGATTTCTGTATCTACTCTTTAAGAGTATTTTTATTTCCGAATTCCGACTTTGATTTCTTGAAATCTGGTTTTGACCAGAAGTGGCAGAAGTAGCCCAACTTCAGACCCAATTGAAGTTGAACTTTAAACCGAATGATTTCTGTATCTACTCTTTAAGAGTATTTTTATTTCCGAATTCCGACTTTGATTTCTTGAAATCTGGTTTTGACCAGAAGTGGCAGAAGTAGCCCAACTTCAGACCCAATTGAAGTTGAACTTTAAACCCAATGATTTCTGTATCTACTCTTCAAGAGTAGTATTTTTATTTTCGAATTCCGACTTTGATTTTGGTTTTGGGTCATTTCCGGTTGAAACCGGAACGTCGTACCCAATTTAGGCCCACTACCTTTTTGTGTAGAATTTAAATCCGAAAACCGTTTGTTTCTATCTCTTGTAGTTTCTGATATCTGGGTGTAACGGACGGACAAAGAAAGGAAAATGATATATGACAATTTTTAAAATTACCACCAATAATTTGTTTGTTTAAGTATAAGGTTTTGGTCTTAGTTGGGAAGGAATTGTTGCAGACAAGTATATATTTATACATCGTAAAAAAATTAAGCCAATAATTTTGATTTAAATATCCATCTACTTCAAAATTACTGGGAAAGTTTACAAATAACATATTTAAATATTTATTTACGAGTTATACTTAATAAATGTCAAACCTGTTGTATAACATTTAACTAAACGACAGACGCTATCAAACAGAACTTGATGTTTGTCAAATGTAGGGTTCTATAGCTCGCAGAAATTTAGCTTCCCTGGAAGCAGGTCAAAGATACTTCAATCACTAACTCCTCTTGGTACGTTCAAAATGATGATACTTAACATTACAGCAATCAAATCCTTAAGTTTGTAATATAATTATAGAACACTGTAAACCATTCCACGAAAAAAAAAATTTAATTGACAAAATTCATACACTAACATCTACCTGACGTTCGACAGAGGAGGTTATAAAGAAAATTAAAAAGGTATTTACTTCAGGATTTAAGTAAAAATACTACATTATTATTGACTATCATTACATTACTTCGACATAAACTTTTTGTGTGTTTCCAAATTAAAGCACACACACACTTATTTTCCACGGAGGAGGTTATAAAGAAAATAAAAAAGCATTTACTTCAGAATTTAAGTAAAAATACTACGTTATTATTATTAATTACTATCATGACATTACTTCGACTTAAACGTTTTGTGTGTTTCCAAATTAAAGCACACACACACTTATTTTCCACGGAGGAGGTTCTAAAGAAAATAAAAAAGGTATTTACTTCAGGATTTAAGTAAAAATACTACATTATTATTATTGACTATCATGACATTACTTTGACATAAACTTTTTTGGTGTTTCCAAATTAAAGCACACACACACTTATTTTCCACGGAGGAGGTTTTAAAGAAAATAAAAAAGGCATTTACTTCAGGATTTAAGTAAAAATACTACATTATTATTATTATTGACTATCATTACATTACTTCGACATAAACTTTTTGTGTGTTTCCAAATTAAAGCACACACACACTTATTTTCCACGGAGGAGGTTATAAAGAAAATAAAAAAGCATTTACTTCAGAATTTAAGTAAAAATACTACATTATTATTACTGACTATCATTACATTACTTCGACATAAACTTTTTTGGTGTTTCCAAATTAAAACACACACACATTTATTTGCATGAACCGTTGCACGGATGTAGATCAGTTTCCGCATTTTATACGTTCATCACATTGTTAAGCATATTTGTAATTATTACTTTGTTGTTGTTTAGGTCAAAAGCCGAAAAGCTGGTTTGAACCTGTAGAGGTTTTACTAAGTAAAAACGAGGAGTAAGGTGGTATACCTATGCCTTCCTCACTGAGCTGAAAGAGTATGCTTATCAGCATGCCAGGCCCTCCGAAAAGCACTCACTTTCAACCCTGCAAATGACACATTCACTTCATTCACCACAGGGTCTGGCTGCATAGTGAAATTCATTACTCTCAGAGGAGATAACTCTGACTAGTGTCTTTTACACCTCTACCTCTTCTGTTCTTAAATAGTTCAGTCATATAAGTGGCTGACTATGTGATAAGAAACAGAACTATTTTTTTTAGCCCTGAACCAAACAGATAGAGTGAAATTAAAATAACACTCCACTTGCCCGTTTTTAGCATAATTATTACTTTATAGAGAACCAAATAATGTGGTAAAAAGTGTTAAACCAATAAAATGTATTTTACTGAAATTTATAGATACTAATTTCTATTTCATTTTATGGAGAACGAAGAGTATCTAGTGGTACATTCTCCTTTTCGAACTATAGCCCTAGGTGTTGTTCGTGATTCAGACCAAAAGGTCTCTACTTCATTTTCGTATTAGACGTCGCACAGTTGGGAAATTCCTTGTAGCTAGATCAATGGGCAATTTATTTTGGTGGATGGTCATCTAGTCGTTCGTGAAATTTAGTATAAAAGCACGCGGTTAGTTCCTTTACTGTCAGAATTTTGAAATCGTCTTCGAGAGGTTTTATTGCGCACATAAAAAGGAGCGCCAGAATTATGTCTCAAGAAGGTTGGTTGAAAGGCCTGGATCAATTTAAGTTACTCTTTGCGTTTACTCCAAAGAATTGGATACCATAAATCCAGATTGGTCTCGCAAGGGTTTTGTATTTTAACATCTTAGAACGGAGGTTTAATTTTGATCGAGGATTAATTAAGCAAAAGAATAGCTTCTGGGGGTGATTAAGTTCTAAACATTTTGTACGTAGATGATGTTTCTAATTTAGTCACCTATCAAGCCTCAAGCCAAGATATCGCATCACTCTCGCCTGGGGGATGTGAACGTTATTCAGCACTACTGGTGGAAAAATTTGACGTCGTAAGGTGAAAGTAACCTGTTTTGATTTATATGGATACACCTTAATAAGCCAACTGGTGGTAACCCAGTCTTGTAGTAATAAAAGATGTCGTTGCTCCAACCTGGTGGCTTAACGGCGCTCTTTTCCCGTACAAGAATTGCCGTGTCGTCAGCATAATTCGCGGTTACCGTTGTGTCCAAAATAGGAATATCCGATACAAATACGCTGTATAGAAATGGGAATAGTATTGCAAAATTTTATTAAAAAAACAAGAACAATTTTTAAGGTATTTTGTATCACCATTAGCTCATTTGTTGTAAAACGATGTACAGACCCAAATCTACAAAATGTAAAAAATCGAGTAGAAGGTAAATTGAATTGTATTTGTATATTAATAATATAATTTACAATATTTATTATCAAAGTAAATTCAATTTATTTAACATATTATTCATGGATAAACTATTTTCTTTTACGAGTTTTAATTGAAATAGATGTGGGAGGTTCTTAGTAACTTTGTATGTAACATGAATCGGTATTGGTTTCTTTGTGAAATACATTACAGTTGAAGATTGCAGGGGCGGTTTCAGGGAAGGGGCCATGGCCGCCCCCCCAAATACTAGGAAAACTTAGTTTAATATTTTCTATAAGCTAGGTATTATTTCTAACAAAACTGAATCCCAATACTCGTACCTATCGATTAACAATAATTGTTTTAGTATAAAAATGAGTCAAACAGAAAGTATCTATTTTTAAATAGTATTTAGATAACTATCAGTGTCAGTAGTCAAAAGCCACTCACATCCAGTCAGCACCTTGAAAATTTCTCTATGAATTAAAATTGTGGTTACAGCAATATAGCATAAAAGAGGACTTTTCAATGACTCAATTACAAACTACGTATTACAAATTATGTACTAAGAGCTACATAAAAATAAGATAGCCCCAACCCCCGAAAATCAGCCCTGGAACCGCCCCTGAGACAAGAGATAGTAAAAATCGAATAGAAAGTAAATTGAATTGTATTTGTATATTGAAAATATAATTTACAATATTTAGTATCAAAGTAAATTCAATTTATTTAACATATTATTCATGGATAAAGTATTTTCTTTTACGAATTTTAATTGAAATAGATGTGGGAGGTTCTTAGTAACTTTGTATGTAACATGAATCGGTATTGGTTTCTTTGTGAAATACATTACAGTTGAAGATTATACAATAAAAGCGGTTACATCGAACGAACGGGTTTACTAGTTGTCTTTTGTTAAATTGTGCTCGATTCCTTTAGTTTTATATAACTACCACTAAAATTTATAGTTTTCCAATGTAGAAACTATATTAAAGATATGTACTTTAATATATAAAGACGATGGAAATTGTACGTTGAATAACTTTAATATCTTTTTCAGCTTTAAGGTGTTAATATTAAAATACATAAAGAAATTTTATTACCATATTATCGGGTGTAGTCAAACACCCATACCCTTTTTCAAAAAAAAACCATCTATGATAGTTTTTTTATACTTGGAAATATAGATTAGCCCTGCATTTAAGTTTAACGATGTCTTTATCTAAAGGTATATAAAATTCATTTTATACCGACCGCTGATAACACTTTTGTTTGTTAACAAACTCTATAAACTTTCTATTCATCGTTCAGTTTAGAAAAAAACGAAAAATAAAATGGAAAAATAAAAATAAATAAACGTGTTTCATTCAATAAGGTTAGCTAAATCTCGTATTTTTTCACGAGGATAAATAATGTGGGGTGAGTTGCAAGGGTTTCTGTGTGCGTCTACTAACGAGCAGAGTTTCATTTGTATGGTATTATTTTTATAAAAATACATCTCGTCAATCCTTTTTGTACAAGTTTTCAATTTGTAGAGGTTGTATTATCTTACATTGTTATCTCTTCTAAATTGTTAACAGGTGTTTTAGTGGATTAGTTATTATTAGGTTATATTTGTGTAATAAAAAATGAAACATTATTTCATATTTTCAATCGAAGGCTATTACGGAGGCATATAACAGTCTTATTTGTTTAGTAACGTAAAAATAATTACTTCTGTTGTTGTTTAGGTCATCAGCCGAAAGGCTGGTTTGAACCCGTAGAGGTTTTGCTAAGTAAATCGCACAGGTGTTTACAATTGCCTTCCTCACTGAGTGGAAAAGTACACTTATCAGCATGCCAGGCTTTCTGAAAAGCATATATTTTCCACTCTGCAAATGACACTTTCACTTCATTCACCACAGGGTCTGGCTGTATAATGAAATCCATTACTTTCAGACGAGATAACTCTGATTAGTATCTTTTACACCTCTACCTCTTCTGTTCTTAAATGATTCAGTCATTTAATTGGCTGACCATGTGATAAGAAACAGAACTATTTATTTTAGCCCTGCAACTAACAGATTGAGTGTAAATAATTTGACACCCCACCTGTCTGTTATGGGAAAATTACTTCTATAATCCCATATTTCAGGAGTACTGTATCCCGTTTGTTCAGACCTCGGTAGTTCGGATATTTGGTCTTCTTCTTCTTACTATCAAGGATTAGCCATAAGCCTGTTCCGAACTCACAAACCATCCTGTACGTCTACATAAACACGAGCCACTCCAGCCCGTACATCTCGACTACTCCCATCTTCTTCAAAATCTTCTTACCTCCCTCCTTTTAACTGGAACATATTCTGTCACCTTTAAAGGTATTCTCTCCTCGGCATCCGTTCCAAATGTTGCCTCCATTGGTTCTGGTACTCCTCCACTTTTTCATTCAAGCTAAATACACCCAACTCGGATCTAATGTCCTCGTTATGAATTAGATCCAGCCTCGAGCAGCCCTTCACCCTTCTTAAAAACCTCATTTTAGCTGCTTGGCTCCTACTTTCTTGGCGTTTCGTGGTAACCCATGATTCACTTCCGTAAAGAAGGACTGGGCCTGCCATTACTTTTTAGAACTTCACTACTGTCTCTGTTCTAGCTCTGTTACCCAGTGTCCTTTAAATGGTACCACAAATAGCTTAAAATTTATTTATTTTATTTGCAACATCCAAGTCCCTATCAAAGCTTACATCGCAGCCCAGATAGTTATAGTGAGACACTTGATCTAATTACTACATTGTCGAACGAGTGGGATACTTCCCTCTAAATGCCATAACCTTTGATTTAGCAACCGAAACTCGTAAATTATACTTTTTACTTTTATAATTTAAAACATAAACTGCTCTTTGAAGCTCATCTTCACTCTCCTGTATAATCCACATTATATATTTGGTAAATGAAAATATTTGATCTTTGATAAATCTCAAATATCTCAAAACTGAAAGAATCTCATATTACAAAAATCTAGATTTATTATTGGTTTTTTTCTCGAATAATGGGGGCTACGCACTCGTCAAATGAATCTGTTTCTTCTTTCGTACCAGTTTTGTACTTTCTCTTTAAGCCTTCGGCCACCTCTTCTTCATACGTTTTGATCTTGTAGCTCTTTCTTCTTCCGAGATTTTGTATGGTTTTATTTCTCCTATGGGTTCAATGTTTAGTTGCAAATGAATTTTTTGAGTTTTCTCCCATCGATACAATCCTCTTTTCGAATTCCCAATTTGTTGTTCGCCTCCTGTTTCTTCAGAATCCCTACCATATTTTTAAAGTTGTTTTATCTGATAATAGATCCTTTTCTTCAGTTGTCTTTGTTCATCCTAACCATGCATTCGTAAAATTTTACTCGCCTCTTTACTATGGTTTTCTCGGTAAGTTTTAGTACAATTCCTGGTTTTATTTTTTCTAAACGTAATTTTTTTCAATTGTTTCGGTCTTGCCATTCTTCTCCTTTTTTGTTTACTGATTATATTTCGTGTGGGACTATGACTTTAATTATTAATTAATTAATTTTTGTTTTACCTCCGGTTATTCGGAATCACTCCCAGTTTTACTAGAACTGGATTACCGACGTTCTGTTCTTCGAACTATTATAAGGTTGGTATGTTTTTTTTTATGTTTTCTTGAAAATATATGTACTGGATTATACTTCCAACTTTTTTTATTTATTTGGGAAAATTAAATTACTTAAATTGAAATACGTTATTTTCTTCATTTATTAGTAAGTTACTTCTATTTTAACGTAACTGGATTTTAAACCTCTTCTAAACAAATTTTTAAATAAAAAGCTATCTTTTTTGCAGATTTATTGATAAAATTTCACAGATGTAAGCTGTAAAATGAATGGGAACAAATACAGGCTATTTCAAAAGGACCAATAGTGCTTTGGAATGTTAACCCGTTTCTCAATAGATTTTGACAATTGAAATAAGATACATCGGTATCACTGTCCGAAACGTCTGTTGTATTACTCTCCGCTATATATTTTTCTATCTCGTTGTTATATTTTAGTCTCTTTGCTGTTGATTTTGAATATTTCTTTATAAAGTTAAACCAAACAAAACTCAAAGATTTTATGTTTAATCTTCATTTAATCATTAGTTTATACAGTATAATAATTTAACGGTAAAGCATTTCAGCGTTTACAAATTCAGGGATTTGTTAAAGCGTGGTTTTTATTTAGTAAATATTGCAGTATTAATATTTAACCAGGCCATTATTTTCTTGAAATCAACAACCGAAAAAGGTTTGTTTAAACTTATAAATATTTTACTAAGTAGAATTTGGAGAAAAGCGGTTTATCATTAATTTCCTCACTCTTATGGTTGTGTATCAGAGTGCCAGTTATACTTAAAGTTAAAAAGCTTTTACTTCCAACAACTTATTTCGGACGTATTTGGTTGTTGTGGATTTCATGAAACTGTTCTTGTTTAAGGAATAGTTGGGTAATCGTGTATATTTCCGGATTAAATCCGAGAGCTTCTTTGTTGCAGACTAAAACTTAATCACTAATCCACAGAGATGGGTAATATATATACGTACCTTTATTTATTGGGAAATAAGTTTTTATAATTTCAACTTACTTTGTTAGAGGAGTACTTTGTACACAATATGTTTTTGTTTTTCATAGGGAGCCATTAATTTACATGGAGTTTGCTGATTAAACTCTGGTGTAAGCTATGTAAAGATGACCCGCATTGAGTTCAGTTTCAGGAATTGAAAGAGTTTATCATTAACATGAATAAACTATAGCAATAATAAACTATAATAATAGTCAATAATTATGCAATAGTAGGCCTAATAATAAGTTGTCAAGTTCACCAACTCATTTTTGACTTGATCGGATCAAGTAAATTTTACAAATCATGACTGGGGAAGTGTTTTTTGCACTCATTTCTAACAGATCAGTATATGATTGAATGCAAACGAGCATCCAATCTGTCTCACGATTCTATTAAAAACACTATTGCTTGAAAGACGGATCAGTCTCTCAAAAGTAAATATTACAGATCTCAAGAGAGACGTATAAGTGTCTCATGGGAGTCAACGTGTTAATGAAATATTAAATAACAAACAACATGGTTATTAATTTATAAACTAGAGATTTTTAAATTATTTGATTTTCTTTTTTTAACCCACCGGGTTAGTCTAGAGGTAAAGTCGTCGCCAAAATCAGCTGTTTAACAGCTAATTTTCGGAGACACGAAGGTTCCTGGTTCAAATCGTAGTAAAGGTAGTTACTTTTATACGTATTTGAATGCTAGACAGTGGTTACCGGTGTACTTTGATGGTTGGGGTTCAATTAACCATACTCTCTCAGGAATGGTCGGCCTGAGTCTGTACAAGACTACACCTCATTTACACGTCATACTCATCATCCTCATCTCATTGGGTCATGGTGTTACTTATTGTTCTAAATTGAACAGATTGCAACGTACACAAATTAGGAATAAAAAAAAAAAATTTGATTTTTCGATATGTATTTTTATGTTGTGTAGAGACTAGAGAATGACATGACGATTGTGTAAAAAAGTTAATGAAAACTGATGGTTGTCTGTACCAAGATGTATAGATATTTGTTAGCAGTTACAATAAGGCGTTAATTTAAAATGAAGGTGCATTGTCACTTGTTATAGCCTTTCTGATTTCTTTCTGTAAAAAAAGAGATAAAGAAAGAGAGCGATATTGTTTGATTGTGGTAAGGTGTCCAACCCCTGGTCAGAACAAAGGCTTCCAACGACATTACAGTGGCGCGGTAGAAGCATCAGCACTTGGGAGAGCACCTATTGTGTATTGTCCTTCATCAGAAGATGTCAGTCGCGGTGTTGTATACACCTTACTTGTATGTGTGGGTACGTACTTGTGTCTAGTACTTTTTTGTAGTTCTCTGATGTACCATACAATGTGGAAAATTCTATTGTCAATGATAAAGTACCTCTAATAGTTATCACACAGTGAAATATATCCGAAATTGTATTAATTTTTATTTGATAAACTTTAAAAAAAAAGTATTCTTTTGTAGTCAAACTAAATTTTTTTATTTATTGTAAATTTTAGTAGAATTTAAACAGGCTTAATATTTTTATTAACCCACCGGGTTGGTCTAGAGGTAAAGTCGTCGCCAAAATCAGCTGGTTAACAGCTGATTTTCGGAGACGAAGGTTCCTGGTTCAAATCCTAGTAAAGGTAGTTACTTTTATACGAATTTGAATACTAGACAGTGGTTACCGGTGTACTTTGATGGTTGGGGTTTAATTAACCATACTCTCTCAGGAATGGTCGGCCTGGGTCTGTACAAGACTACACCTCATTTACACATCATCCTCATCTCATTGGGGCATGGGGTTGCTTATTGTTCTAAATTGAACAGATTGCAACGTACACAATTAGGAATAAAATATATATATATATTTTTTTATATAATGTTTTGACTTATAGGAAACTGATTTTTCGTATAAAAAATTATTATACAAATCAATGCTAAAACTTAATTAGACATAATGGAATACAACTTCGTTGTTTAGGTCATCAGGCGGAAGGCCGGTTTGAACCTCTACTTCCGATTTATTTATTATAACGTGCGTTCGGAAAGTCGCTGTGCACTGGAATTGTGACTATGGATTTATGAAAATATGTATAAAGAAATGACTAAGCATTTTGGAAAAAAATTTATTCAATACCTTAATTACATTGTTAAACCGTGATTACATTGTTTATAGAAGGTGTTCGAAATGACCTCCATTGGCATCAATACAGCATTGCACTAGTTTCATTTTGTTTGCAAACACCTTTCGCAACTGTATAAAACGTTATGCAACGTGTTTGGTGAACGAATAATTTCAAAGAATTTGTGGCCTGCAAGATCTCCTGATCTGACTCCCCCCGATTTCTTTTTATGGGGTGCGGCGAAACAAACTGTGTATCGGAACAGACCACACACGATTGACGAACTTAAAGCCGCAATAACGGCATACATTCAAGGAATCACTGTTCTTCAGTTGCGAAAGGTGTTTGCAAACAAAATGAAACGAGTGCAATGCTGTATTGATGCCAATGGAGGTCATTTCGAACACCTTCTATAAACAATGTAATCACGGTTTAACAATGTAATTAAGGTATTGAATAAATTTTTTTCCAAAATGCTTAGTCATTTCTTTATACATATTTTCATAAATCCATAGTCACAATTCCAGTGCACAGCGACTTTCCGAACGCACGGTAGATACCCGAGTTTGGGACATTGTTTCCTCAAAACCGCTTAATCCTTTAAACATTGTTAAGCTTCTTCCACCCCCCCCCGCATTATCTACCATTATTTAAATCTTTAAAACATTCTACCGAATAACTGTTCAATCGCTGTTCCATAACATTAATTAATTTTTATTAATTTTATTCTGAATACAATGGTTTTTTTGAAATTACTGAATAAATGAGCGGTTACAAAGTTAACAGAGGTTCAGAATTTTACTAATAACTCAAGATATAAATATGCTACAAATCTGAAATTTCGTACGTACAATAACACCATACGAGTTTATATTCTGGCGAAATCTCAAATAAATTAATCGAGCGGTTTTTTAATTATAAGCCTCTAAATGCATCCAACGTGTTGCAGCAACAAAAAAACCGGCTCTTTTTTTCTCATCCTGACATCGGATTATCAAAAAACGCTAAAAATATGAAACTTACATGTTACAACGGAGATTGAAATTAGCTAAATTTTGGTGTATAGTACGTTAAAATTGAAAAAGCGGTTTTGAAGAAACAAGGCTCCAAACTCGGGTATCTATAATGAAGAAATCGACAGTAGAGGTTTTAAGAAGTAGAACAATGAGTGAGGAGGTTTACCTTATACCTTCCTCACTGAGTGGAAAGTAATGCTTATCAGCATAGCGGGTCCTCTGAAAAGCACATATTTACCACACTGCAAATGACTCCACTGAATTTACCGCAGAGTCTGCCTGTATTATGAAATTCATTATTTTCTGAGGAGATATCTCTGATTAGTGTCTTTTATACCTCTACCTTTTCTGTTCTTAAATGATTCAGTCATTTGATTGGTTTACCATGTGATAGGAAACAAAACTAATATTTGTAGCCCTGGAACTAACAGATTGAGTGCAAACACTCCATCTATTTGTTATGGGCAAAGGGTACTTTAGTAAACTGAAATATGAATTTTTTAATGGTTCTTGTCAAAAAATGATCAGAAAATGTTAAACGCACCTGAGTTTATAATTAGAAAATTTATTTTCGGAGATAAAACAATAGAGGTAATACAAGAAATTTCAGATATTTGGTTGAACTTCTAAATTTTATTGTATTAAATTTATTGTATAATAGTTTAATCTAAAATTGAAGGTTGAAAATATTTAAGTTTTTAGACTATAAAATAGTCTAAATAATAATCTAAATTATATTTTTATTGATATTATGATCAAAATTTAGTGTAATTTTTTGTATTTTTTTCTATCAATTGCATAAAGGTCAAAGATCGATGGATAATCCCTTACAACTAATCATATTCATCTAAGTTTTTACGTTGATTCATTTCTTTATTTATTTTTTTAAATAAGGGAATAAAAATAAAAAAACTCAGATTATTTCAATATATCTGTTCACATTAATACAAAATTACATTAGTAAAACAAAACTACAAGTAGAAGGTTGATCAATGGGTGGTCTCCTTCCGCAATTCGTTCTTGTTCTCATTTGTATCATTGTCAAGTCCGCATTTGCAATAGTGATTTACTAAATACACACAATTGCCCATAACAGATAGGTGGGTGTCAAATTATTTACACTCAATCTGTTTGTTTCGGGGTAAAATAAATAGTTCTGTTTCTTATCACATGGTCAGCTAATTAAATGACTAATCATTTAAAAATAGAAGAGGTAGGTAGGTAGGTAAAAGACACCAATCAGAGTTTTATCCTCTGAAAGTAATGAATTTCATTATACAGCCAGACCCTGTGGTGAATGAAGTGAAGGTGTCATTTGCAGAGTGGAAATTATACGCTTTTAAGAGGGCCCGGCATGCTGATGAGTGTACTTTTCCATTCAGTGAGGAAGGCAATGGTAAACCACCTCACTTCTCGTGTTTACTTAGTAAAACCTCTACAGGTTCAAATCAGCCTTTCGGCTGTTGACCTAAACAACAACATATAAACACAAATAAATAATAGGGTAAAATTGAAGATTATTCGTGCAAGTATCTTTAGAGTGAGTAATATGCGCTCATTGGTAAATCCACCTGTAAAAGAGAATTCAAATTTTATTAAAATTACAATAAACCTTGTTAGTGCACATAAATCGTTTCAATATTCTCAAAGGTTATTTTGTAGAAATAAATTTGTTATTAACTTTTTTTAGAGATAGTTAATCAACCGTTGTAAAAATTCATACTAGTATTTAAATTTATTGTAAAATACAGAATGTTTAACGTTTTATGTGCCCTGAAGTTCTATATTGTATCTAATTTTACTTTTATTGAATACCACATTGTTTTACTTGTATCCCATTTTATTCGTCGTATATTTTTGTTTTGTTTTTGGAAATTTTAGATTATAATGGATATTAATTTAGTTATTAAGTGGTTCTATTTCTAAAAAAACCGGAAAAATGTATTATGTGTTCGTTGTAACATTGATAATCTATAAATAATATGTATTTATTATTACTTTCTCTTGCCTGTATGAATATATACCTGAACCCAAAAAACATGTTTTTAGCGATTGGTCTATGTGTGTGCGTATACAAAATATCTCAAGAACGGTACATCGTACGAACTTGAAACGTATAACTTAAGTTACATACCACTACCGGACCCGACACGAACATTTTCATCAAAATCGGTCAACCGGAAGTAGTAGTTTATTCGTGTCATTTTTCACTTTTTTGCGATTTTCTCAAAAACTGTTCCTACGATTTTTTTAAAAATCGCCTCATTTACTCAATTTTTTTATTCTCTACAAGTTAGGGTAGGCGTCATGTTTGCTGAAATTCTGGGTGAGGCTGTTTTCACGTAAAAACATCGTTTTTTAAGATTACGGGTTAAATATGCAATTTAGCGCAAAAATTTATATAATAAAAGTTGTAGAGAATTTGATATTCTACAACTTTTATTTCGAACATTTTTTTGTATAACGCTTAGTTTAGCAGTAATTAGCGATTTTCTGATTTTTACTCACGAAAACGTGTGAAAAATCTATTTTTTGAAGATTTCGGCCTTAGAATGCATTTTACGACAAAAGTGTATATAATAAATTTTATAGGAAATAAAAAGATCTACAACTTTTATTTATAGTATTTTTCACTACAGGGCCTAGTTTAGCGTGAAAGAGTGATTTTCCGTATTTTTAAGTCAAACTGAGTTCGATTTTCATTATGCGTCTTTCACTTATGATTAAAATAAGGTTATGTTTTTGAGGTTAGTTTTTTGTTTATTTCTAATGTTTTATTAATAATGTTAGCTTTATTGTTAATTATTTGCATTAGCAAGAGAAAGTTGTGTGAGTGTTTCACACCAGATTTTTTTTAATATTAGGTTGTAAGTTTATAGTCTGTATTATGAAAGAAACGGTTTTACAGGACAAAAATCCTCGTTTGTGATTTATTTATTTATTTTTTTTAAACGATGTACCTCTTGTTTTATGTGTCTCCGTTTTTTAAATTCATATTATTTTTCATTGATAAATTCCGTTTTTTGACCGCATGTATTGTTCCTGTGTTCCCTGGATTGATTCTGATATTAATTTTTAAAAACTGCTATGAAGTGATTTTTAGATTCTATTGTTTCTGATTCACAATAGATGTTTGTCATCCTGTTGATTTTTTTTTATTTAGTTTTTTTTATCGTGTTTTATGGGATTTTATTTTGTTGATAGGTTAAGGCACCATGTACCATTTATGAATTATCCTTACTTGTTTTTACCTCTCAGTCTATTGGAATATTAAAAATTTTTACATCAAGGAAACAATTCAATATTATAACTTACGTACATGTAAATTTATCATATTTATACAATGAACATACTATTTTTTTTTAATAATTAAAAAATATTTTTGCGTTTGAAACATTTTTTTTTAAAATGACATTATTTGCAATCAGTTATTAAAAAACAAACTATAAACAAATCTTTTGAATTTACAAATCACAAGTTGAGGCCTCATTATCCTGAGTACCTCTCATTATATCAGTTATTCATATGTTAAAAGAGAAAATGACTATGTTCAAAGATATTTATATTTTAAAATATGGAATACTTTTCAATGTAATTTTATGTACATTTAAACTCTTTCAGACAAGTCCAAAACATGATAACGTTTAAGGCGCCTAACTTCTTCTGCATTATTAAGAAGATTTATGGCTAATTCGTTTTCGTGGCTTTCAAATCTTGCCTGATATTTTCTATTAAAACGCCTGACCTCGTTCATTACATTGAAACATGCATCATTTTTATTTGAAAATTGACAAAACTATTCAGGTGCTTTTTTTTCTCGTAATTATTTTCCTCTGTACGAGGTGTCGCTATTAATTAACGATATTGCTGTTGTAAAAATTTTGGTTTCATTTTATACATAATCACTTGTTATCACCTTCAATATACACTCCTTCTCTATCCCTGCAACGCTCCATGCGAATTTTCCATTGTTGGAAACAGTGCTAGAAGTCATCTTCTGTCAGCTCCTTCAGGACACGTGCCGCTTTCTCTTTTACAGCTTCCACAGACTCAAATCTTGTCCCTTTTAATGCAGATTTCACCTTACGGAACAGGTAGAAGTCACTTGGTGCAAGATATGGTGAATAAGGTGGATGTTCTAACACTGAGATGCTGTACTTGGCTAGGAACCTCTTGACAGATAACGCCGAATGAGCTGGCGCATTGTCTTGGTGGAGAACCCATGATTTGTCCTTCCACATTTTGGGGTGTTTTTCCTTACTCTTTGATGTAGTTTAGAAAGTACCTCAGGGTAGTAATATTGATTAAATGTTTTGACCTTCAGGAACCCAGTGAAGGTACACAATCCCATGGATGTAAAAAAAACAATCATCATTGCTTTAAATTTTGAATTGCTTATTCGAGCTTTTTTGGCTCTCAGTGAAGTTCGGCTTTTCCAGTGCATGGATTGGCGCTTCGTTTCCGGATCATAAGTAAAAACCCACGTTTCATCACATGTTATTATCGTTTCAAAAAAATTGGGCCATTTTCAGTCCGTACAAAGTGTCTGTATAAACATTTTTGCGAGCTTCATTTCAAACATTTTTGAGCGGCACACGTCCTGAAGGAGCTGACAGAAGATGACTTTCAGCACTGTTTCCAACAATAGAAAATTCGCATGGAGCGTTGTAGGGATAGAGGAAGAGTGTACATTGAAATTGAAAATAAGTGATTATGTATAAAATTAAAAATTTTTACAACGTCAGTCTCGTTATTTAATAGCCATACTTTGTAATCTTGTTTATTATCCACTTTATTTTATAAAGATTTCATTAAAATATGAACCAGAACTTATTATTTTCTCTTGAATCTATATTTTTACCCATAACAAGTAGGTGGCGCGTTAAATTATTTGCACTCCATCTACTAGTTTCAAGACTAAAAATTAGTTCTAGTTACTAGTTACTAAAATAGTTCTAATTCTTATCACATGGTGAGCCAAATATATGGCTGAATAATTTAACAATAGAAGAAATAGAGGTGTGAAAGACATTAGTGAAAGTGTCATCGCCAGGTTGGAAGTAGATGCTTTTCAGAGGGCCTGGCATGCTAATGAGCGTACTTTTTCACTCAGTGAGGAAGGCTATTGTAAACCACCTCACTCCTCGTTTTACTTAGTAAAACCTCTACAGGTCCAAAGCAGCCTTTCGGCTGATGACCTAAAAAAACATATTCATGGCTACTGACTTTTCTTTTCTTTAGTTACTGCTACATAGAAATTTATTAATTTGCCGGCCGCATTGGCGCAGTTGTGTTAGCTTCTCATCATGCGGTCCTGGGTTCGAATCCCACTCAGGCACGGCATATTTTCATACGTTACAAAAATCATTTCATCCTCCATCGTACAAAAGTTACACCTCAACGTCGTCGCTAATGACCGTTGTAGTTGATGCGACGTTAAATAAATGAATAAAAAGAAAACTTTATTAATTTATTTTTTAATTTCTGTTTTGAACAATTTATAATTGTTATTGTTTAGGTCATCAGCCTTTCGGCTGCTTTCGACCTTGTAGAGGTTTTACTAAGTAAAACGAGGAGTGGGGTGGTTTACCAGCCTTTTTCACTGAGTGAAAAAGTAAGTTTATCAGAATAATAAGTAATTTCGACTTTAAAACAGTAAGAACTTAAAGAAAACTTTCATCTATTTTTTTTCTGTAATGCTGATACAAAATTTAATATTGTAAAGATTTAAGGATTTTCTATAAAATTTTTGTAGTTTTTTTTGTATAATCATCACAGAAAAAGAGATGAATGTTTCCTTTCTTACTGTTCTCACTGTTTCACTATAGTAGTCATTATTTATTTTTCAAAGCAGAAAAATAAATTTCAGTATAACAGTAACTAAAAAAGAAATTTAAAATTCAGTAGTCGTAAATATAGTAATTTAAATTCTGCTATATATTATACTTTACGGATGTAGCTTATCGTTTATTTTTTATTTATTTGTTTGTTGAACGATGTATATATATTTTATTATTTTTAATAAGATTTTGAAATGTTATTTTGTGTACGAGCTTTTAAAAATATTTCTATTTGAGGTAAGTCTTTTGAGAAATTATACCATAACCCTTATTATTAAAGTAAGGTTTTCTAATGTATATTTATCTTGTTTATTTGACAAAAGAAAATTGCATATGGGACCATTTGTATTTACAAGCTTTTATGGAATTATTCTGAGTTTTTCTATCGATCATGGTTAATGGATTTTTTATGTTATTTGCTTACCTGTCAATCTGAACTTCTTTTTCTGATAATATATTTTTCTGTAAACATTAAGAAAAATGTTCTTATTATTAAAGTTAAAACCATAATTTTTGTAATTGTGTGGTAGTTTATTGGATTTTAAGCGTTTCTTCCATTTTTATCATATCAACAGTTATGTCAGAAATTTTTTTTTTTTTAATCAAATCAGCAAAATTACAATCTGTTCTGTTGTAAAAAAACAAGAACAATAAATAATAAGGTTAACATAGAAAAGACAAATTTACGACAACATCATACATTATAGTAATTGCTACAGATAACCTTTTTGTAATTTTAAAAATTAATTTTGAAATTATTAAAAATTTAAAAAAAAAAAAATATTTGTACACGTACACATAAAAATATCGAAAATAAAAAGTTAATTGTGTTTAAATGTGTTAAGTAAATCCAATTCATTGTATCTGTTAAGTCTTGTAAACGTATAGTCACTGTTGTCCAGTAAGTTTATCGCGAGATGATTTGGATGTCCGTTTAGTCTTTGTTCGTATGTTTTGCTAAATCGTGTAATTTCCTGTCTTGCTGAGTTAAGTCGTATGTCGTTATAGATATATTTGTTTCGTATGTACCATGGTATCCTAAGAGATAATCGTAAAAATTTTGTTTGAAAACGTTCTAAAATGTCAATAGTGGTATTTTTTGTTGACCGGCAGAGTTGTATCCCGTACTTCCACACCGGCTTGAATATTATCTTGTATAGCAACAGTTTTGATTCAGTTGACAGTTGTGAGCGTCTCCTAGTTAACCAAAAAATATTTCTCAATTTTAAGTCCAATTGTCTATGAAATTGTTTATGACAAAACTGTAGTCGTAGAGCAATCCATTTTGACAACACAACTACAGTACAATCTGTAGTTGAATTGTCGTTCGTGTGAGTTGAGGTTTATTTCGCAGATCAATCGGTTGGTGTTGTTATATAATTTGAATTTAGAACGTTGGTACATTTCGTTTATTTACATTTAACAATTTTCTGTAAACAACGCAGCATTAACTTAATTCACTTTTTTATTACAGTTCTTTAGTATAAAATTATAAAGAAAAAGATATAATTTTAAATCTAATCAGTTTGTTGATGAAATAGAACAGATGTTTTTTTTTTTTTTAGTTTGTACGCAGGAAAATTTTGTTGGCGATGGTTTCCTGTATTCAGGACTTGTTGAATAATACATTGTATTATAATTTTGCATTAGCCGCCTGCTACGTACAACAAACCATCATTGCCCTTATATCTTTCTCATATTTTCCATTTGTTGGTTTTTCTTTTTGAATTTAAACAGGGTTCTCATTCTGGTGGTTTATTTTTAGGTTCCGGAATTCTGTCCTTTTCTCCGTTTCTATCATTGTTACCTTTTTACTGTAATAAAATTGAGTTTCCACCTGTGAAATTGAATGTACTCCACTTTGCTATTCTGAATTAAAAAACAGAAATACGTTTGAATAATTTTTAGTGCCACAATTTTTGTTCATTTCAGTTACAGATGGTGCACTTTTGTGTTTTCCATATTGATTACGTTATTCTGAAAATTTACTAAGTACTAAATTATTATTATCAATAAAGTGAATTAGTTTCTTTTAGATTGTAATCAATATTACTTTAATAGAATTTTTAATAGTTTCCAGTTTTTAAATTAAATACATTTTACAAACTTTAGATTTGTGTACTTATTTATTTTAATCCATACTATGCTTTTCACGGTTGATGAGCTCTGCTGTTCCACATGTTTAGACCAATCAGAACGTTTTCCACGGTAGTCAGATTGTACCTGACAAACATTTCGCGCGCATGCATATAAAAGCCGCAATAGTTCACTTTCGTCTTGCATCTCGTACTGAACACATCGATTATAGAGCGCTTTAACATGCAATACTTTATAATGTAATCAGCTGATTGTATGTTTATAGGTTATTATTGTTATTGAAAGACCATAAAAAATGGCCGACAAAATATTTAACAGAGCTAGAAGTACAAGTGTTGGCAACGTTGCTGGCAAGTCATTGGCTAGCTAAAAAGTGGGTAGGGGGCAATGCATACGTTCAGAGCTCACCAGCCTTAAAAAATAGTATAATGCCTGTACGTTACAATCAGTTTAATTTAAAGAACAATGAGTAACTCCATGATGCAATGAAATGAGGATTAAGTGTATAACGTGTAAATTAAGGGTCTTCTTCTTCTCATAGCGCTACAGTCCGTGGTGAACCTTGGCTTTCTCTACGATCTGCCTCCACACGTCTCGCTTCATCGCTTTCCGCTTCCAACCTCTCACTGACATTGCTGTCAGATCCATCTCGACATACTTTAGATGTTTCCGTTTCCATAGTCTCAGTCTTTGCTTCTTACTATTGTCTTTTTCCGTAAGTCCAGTCCCAATCCGAGGCAAATTTTGAGAATTCGAAGCGGAGGTCAGTTTTAACAGGGTGAGGATGCTGGCCTCACGCCTAACCCCCAACCTGGAGGACCAGGGTCTTTTGTTTGGAGTCGCCGTCTCCTAGGCACTTGCTTCCACTGCAGCTTTCAGAGCGTTTCCTACCCTGGATTTTATTTGGGTTAACTCCCTAGGTTCTTCCGCCCTCTCCGCCGTTGGGATTTCTCCTCATCCGCCTTCGAGGCCGTTGACCGGTTTTCACCCGTGACCCTGGGCGGGGGCCCTTACAGGGTGCTACCATCCGGAGCCAGATGGACCCTGGATTTTTAACGAGGTGTATCTCCTCCTGCTCCTCCTTCCTTATCATTTGCTAGACAAGGCCCCGGGCTTGCGACCGGCATGGCGGAGTTGTAAATTAAGGGTAGTCTTGGACAGATTCGGGCTTATCATTCCTAAAAGAGTATGGTTAATTGAATCCCAACCATCAAGGTACAATGGTAATCACTATCTAGTATTCAAAGCCGTGTAGAATAGACGCCAAATAAGCTTACCGGTTTTCTGAAGTGCGCAGAAGGTTTATTTTGTTAATGGCGCGCTCGGTTGCCTCAGAGAGTGGTGGGGATCAGTGCTGTACTAGCTGTGATCCGAGCCACATCGCTTTCGCAACGTTATGTATCAGCTAAATCGAAAACATTAGTCTAATGTGTTGCTGAGGTAGGCGTTAATTCTTGTATAAAATGTTTACAATTGTTAGTTTATAAACGTCGCTAATAGATTATTATATAGTTCAGCAGCTTTAATTAGGCATTTCAGTACTAAGACACGAGTAGTATAGAAACAAGCATTCGAGCACAAACCTTCATATTATCCCGATTTTTCCGGGAAAATTCTTGATAATATGAAGGTTTGTGCTCGAATTCTTGTTTCTATACTGCTGACACGAAATCTACCGACTTAATCCGAACTGTTCGCACATCTACACCGGGAAGCTTATTTGGCGTCCGCTCTAAAAGTAATATTTTTTCTAGGATTTGAACTACGGAACCTTTGTCCAGGGCTGTTAAATAGGGATTCTATTCAACAACCCTGACCTTCGTCATCAAAAATCACCTGTTAAACTGGTGATTCTACCCCTTGATCAACTCGGTGGGTTTCTTACATATTTTTTTCATATCCCTAATTTGTGTACGTTGCAATCTGTTCAATTCATAAAAATAAGCAACCTCATGACCCAATTAGATGAGGATGATGTGTATGACGTGTAAATGAGGTGTAGTCTTGTACAGACCCAGGCCGACCATTCCTGAGAAAGTTTGGTTAGTTGAACCCAAACCATCAAAGTACACCGGTAAACACTGTCTAGGATTCAAATCCGTATAAAAGTAATTACCTTTACTAGGATTTGAACCAGGAACCTTTGTCTCCGAAAATCAGCTGTTCCTGTGTTTGGCTTGCATCCTATCATTTTTTTATATGCTATTTAATCCTTATAGATACACTAGCAACTCCCACTTTCTGCGTTTCACGGCAAATTTAAAACTTTTAACTGTTCATCCCAACCTTACACGCTGAAAACTAAATCTCCACTGTGCAACTTAAACCAATTGTAAACAATTGGAGCAATTGGAAACAATTTTGTTTACATCTCTATGCATCACCACTGGAATGGAAAGAATAATTTGTTTTTAGTAAAAAAATTGGGTAAGATCTACGTAAAAAAAATATGAATTTTTTGATTTTAGGAATCCTTGCATAACATCTATGTAGATTTGACATCTATGTAATGTGGATTTTTTTTGGATATAAATGTGTCCGTATTTAATTTTCACAAATTTAAAAAAAGGAAAGTGTAAAGGATGATGTCATATTGTAGAGTGGTATTATCTACGTTTTGTTAATAATTTCAAATTTTTATAATTTAAATTTATAATTATTGTTATTGTGTTGGGCTTGTATTTTGTAGGGCGTTGTAAATTCTTTTTGTATTAAATTAACAAGTGAAATGAAAATGTAGTAAAATTTGAGATAGTTGACAACCTGTCTATTATTTCGTTGATGATTAACTATTATTAACTGTTAGTTACTCAATAAATTTATAGCCGTTGACATTTGAAAATTTGTCATTTTTCCTTTCATATTGTAGTTTGTAATTCATTTATAACTACCACTTAAAATGTCATATTTCTGAAAATATAATTTTATCGAAAAAGTTAATTTTGTCTGTATTTTTTAATATCTTTTGCCCTTTATGAATAAGTTATAGGCTATAGGAAAGAAACTTTTTTTCACTTTTCTTCGATTTTCTCAAAAACGGCTCCAAGAATTTTTTTAAAAATTGCCTTATTTAGTTCATATTTTTTATACTGTTCAAAATAAGGTTAGCGCCATGTCTGCTGAAATTCATGGGACGTGCTCTCGTGGTAAAAAAAATGTTTTTTTTTTTTTAAAGATTGCTGTCTTATATGCGTTTTACGACAAAAGTGTACATAAGTTCCGAGTATAATAAACGTTGGGAAATTAAAAACCCTGCAACTTTTCATTCAAGCATTTTTGTAAAGTGCTTATTTTAGCGTCAATCCATTATTTTCCGTACTTTTAAGTCGAACACAGGTTGATTTTCATTTATCTTCATTCCCTCATGATTAAAATATAGGTTATAATTTTCATTATTTACGTTGGTAAGAGAATAAATGTTCCACCCCAGATCTTTTATTTCTGGAATATTATTGATTTTTAAGTTTTTATTTTAGATTTTAATAGAATAATATTTTTTTGGTATTTGAATTGTTTAGCCTACTTTAAAAAAAAGTTTTTTAAAGGTTAATTGACTTTAATTTTTGTAATGTTCGGTTTGATGTTTTTTTAAGATTTTTTTCAACGACTGAGTGGAAAAACATAACTTCTTATCCTTAAGCACCGATGCGTTTACCTTTCATATTTGTATTAGTAATGTATTTTTTGTTTACACTTTTTCCTCTCTTGTGTTAGTCTACAAAAAATTAAAAATAACAATATTTTGATTCCGAATTTTTCATTCAATATATTTTGTTCTTATGAAGCAATCTGTTTTATTTATTTTTTAATATTATAAGTTAAAACAACATTTTTAAAATTATCAAAATAAACATTCAGTTAAATTTTAAATATCACCTGATCGATCTGTATTTAGTAAATTGATATATAATTTCTCCTGAGTTTAGTTATAGAAAAAATTAGATTTTGAAAAAAAATTAATTCAAGAATACTTAAGTTTTTTTTTTCTCAAGTATCAATCAGATTTCAAATTGGATTTAATTGGTAAATTTTTCCAAATTTTAGTTGGTTGAAATTATAATTGTGGTGATCGAATTTTGGTTTTCCAGTTAGTAAGTATTTAATTGTTTTTAAACATGGTTTTTTATTGGATTTTGAAATAAAACATGTCGAAAAAATGCGAATTGAGTAACAACGTGTAATTAATTGTTTTACGGACAATTTAATTCGTTCTTTTATTGTTTCTCTCTACTTCACGTTGAAGTAAATGGTTTAGAACTTGAAACTGTAGAAAAGAATTTGTTAGTAAATTTCTTTTATAATTAAATTTTTATTATTTATTTTCGTCAATTAAATTTGTCGTTCTTTATTTAAATTCTTAGAAAACAATTACATTTTTGTTAATTACAAACAGATCTTTTAATTTATTTTTTAATAATTAAAATAATTTTCTGTGACAAAATTAAATAAAATTAATTAGGTTGTTGTAGGTGTTCTAAAAAATAAGAAAATTGGAACTTTTGTTTCGTGTAGATAATTAAATTAAATTTTCTTTGTGGATTTCCGGTTGTTAAAAATAAGGAGTTTGCATTATTTTTGTTTTAATTTTATTATTTAGAAATGAAGGCGTACGATAGGTATCATCAGATCGTTCTGGAAGGGGTTTTCTGAGCAGTAATAATAAAATTACAAAATGGAAAATACATTTTTTCAATGTTACCAAACATTTTTGAAAAATTTGGAAACAAACAATAAAAATAGAGAAGTTCATGTACTATAGCTAATATATTTTTTTCTTGGAATTGTCATGACATACAGAGATCAACATCTATATACTGTAGTTCTACGAAAGCTTTTCTCAATAAGTGTTTTTACTTTTTCTTTAAACGTTTTGGTGGGTTTTAATGATTTTCATAATGAAATTAAATAAATAAATTCATTAAAAAGTTTATATATGCTACAATGTTCAGGTGCAATATTTTTTATTTTTTATGTCTTACCGATTAATTTCTTTGTGTTTTATCACTTTTGGTAATAATATCCGGAATTGAACATTACAATTTGTTATAAATAATACTATTATAACGAATTTAAAAAGTATCCTGTGGACGATTTCGTAATTTTCTAAGACGTATTAATAATTTCTTAATTTAAGGGATCTTCGAAACGAACGGCTCTTTAAATATTACTTTGTTTTATTCATGAAATTTTCATTTTTTTAATGTTGGGGAAAGAAATAATATAAAACAATTTAATTGGGGGTTCAAAAAATTGAACCTTATATTTCCATACACTGGTTTTTCAACTGCCATATTTATAATCGGTTTATTAGAGATTCTTAATTTTATAGACTTTTTTTGAATGATAAATCCGTAATTTAATATTATGACTAGTTATTACAGAAAAGTAATTTTTTTAAAAATTATTTATTAAAAATATTATCCAATAAAACGTACTAATTTAATAAAATATATTTAGCATTTAATTAATTGGGGGAAAGTTTTTACATTTTTGTATAAATTATTTTTTCATTTTTGATTTTTACTTTCTCTTGCGTATATGAATATATAGGAAGGAAAGTATTGTTTTCATGTCGATTTTTCGAATTCGAGTTTTCACCGGATCTATACGTTTTCAGACCCCCTGAACCCAAAAACATGTTTTTAGCGATTGGTGTGTGTGTGAAACTTATATAATTAAAGTTGTAGAGAATTTAAAAACCTACAACTCTTATTTCAAACATTTTTTTGTATAACGCTTAGTTTAGCAGTAATTATAGCGATTTTCTGTTTTTTTCTCACGAAAACGTGTGAAAAATCCATTTTTTTTAAGATTTCGGCCTTAGTATGCATTTTACGACAAAAGTGTATATAATTAATTTTATAGAAAATAAAAAGATCTACTATTTTTATTTTAAGCATTTTTTTCTACAGAGCCTAGTTCAGTATAAAAGAGTGATTTTCCGTATTTTTAAGCCGAACTGAGTTCGATTTTCATTTTGCGTTTTTCAGTCATGATTAAAATAAGGTTATATTTTTAGAGGTTAGTTTTTTGTTTATTTCTAATATTTTATTACTAATGTTAGGTTATATTGTTAATTATTTGCATTGGCAAGAGAAAGTTGTGTGAGTGTTTCACACCAGATTTTTTCGTAATAAATTTTTTGATTGAATATTATTTTTATGTGAATCGTTGTGATAAGTGAAAATATTTTTGATATAGATGTAAATGTAACGATGTGAACTTAAACATAAAATATCAATTGTTAAATTTTAATTAGTTAAGCATTAAATATTTAGCCTAATAACGTACGGAATGAAGGATGGAATAAGTTTTAAAAACCCCCTTTGAAAGCACGGTAGGTATTCCCTTTTCTAACTCATGAAGTCAACGGAATGTAAAAAGTACGTTAGCTACATCGGAGGCATTGGCGTGTATCTGGGCGTACATGCTATGTGTACCCGTGAGGAAGTAATGCAACTCCCTGGCAGCAGAGCGTTTTCCTCAAGCACCGCGGGGCTTACGGTCTCTGCTCGTTCACGATTCTCCCGCTGATATCTCTCTTCTTCCCATTTCACAACGCGTTCGTTCTATTTAGTTCTTGCGGGATCATAGAAGCGAAGGATCTGAGGTATTAAAACGATTTGCTTTGCATTAAGACTAAACTTGACGGTAATTGTGATTTCAGTCTGACTAATCCTATTTCTATTTACGTGTATTACCTTTATGAAAAGCCTTCTTATTATGCCAATTGAATTTTCATCTCTCATTTAATCTTATTGTTTAAATAAGTACCTACTTAAAATAATTGAATTAGTCATTTCAGAAAGCATATCAGTCAAAATTTTACATGTTTTTAGTGAATTTTAAGATTAACTTAGGGTAAACACATCATCCCTATAAAAGTTTTACATGATTTTAGTAAATTTTAAGATTAACTGAGGGTCAATACATCATCCCTATAAAAATTTTACATGTTTTTAGTGAATTTTAAGACTAACTGAGGGTAAACACATCATCCCTATAAAAATTTTACCTGTTTTTAGTGAATTTTAAGACTAACTGAGGGTAAACACATCATCCCTATAAAAATTTTACATGTTTTTAGTGAATATTAAGACTAACTGGGGGTAAACACATCATCCCTATAAAAATTTTACATGTTTTTAGTGAATTTTAAGACTAACTGAGGGTAAACACATCATCCCTATAAAAATTTTACATGTTTTTAGTGAATTTTAAGACTAACTGAGGGTAAACACATCATCCCTATAAAAATTTTAAATGTTTTTAGTGAATTTTAAGATTAACTGAAGGTAAACACATCATCCCTATACAAATTTTACATGTTTTTAGTGAATTTTAAGACTAACTGAAGGTAAACACATCATCCCTATAAAAATGACATAAGTCTGGCTTTCCTTAACACTAAGAAAGAGCTTATCCTTAAGGATATAAATTGCTTTCTTCTAATTAACAAATGAAAGTGGTTGATTTTTTAAGCTTAAGCTCTACTTTCTAGTGGTAGAGTCTACACAAAGTTTCTATGTAAAATTCTTTTTAAGGAAAATAACTACTGTGCGTGAAGGACATGAATAATCCTGAAAACAAATATTTTTCTTTCTTAAAGTTATGAATTTCAATTTTTATTGCTGCAAAAACCATTTTAAGTCACTAATGTAAACTAGTGAAATAAATAAATGAATACACTGTATTGTACAACACAATTTTTTTCCGGTCTAACTACGTTTTTTACAGAAAACAACTGAAGTTAGTATTTACTCCAATTTATTTCAGTAGCACCTCAAGTCAAAATTTTTAACTTTTTTTTTAACAAGTAGTTAATCTTTAAAAACCGTTACATTTTATATTAAAGAGGACAACTCTCTAAACACTATATTTTTGATGTTGTTTTTTTTATATTGAAAAGTAGTAAATTATAAGTTTTTAAATTTTTCCAAAATTGGTTTATTTTGACTTACGGGCTTTCTGAAATGACCGATTGAATTGAAGTTTCTATTATTTAAAGTATTCTTTAATTTGGAATTACAATTAATTATAGAATAACATCGTAACTGACAGTTACCTGTAGTTTGCTGATACTATAAAGTCTTGAATTGTCATGAGATGGAAAATCACTCTAAACTATATCTATATAATAAAGATCTTCAAACGTTTAGTACTTCCATGGGATTTATGTTATTTATAACAGTGATAGTATCTATATTTTTGTATTCTAGGTTTTTTCGTGTAATTTTAAGAGTGAAAACTCGTGTGAATTTTCATTAATTTTATATAAAATTATTAAAAACCACCAGAAACGGTTAGTATGAATAAGAGCATTTGAGAATTCGTGATTTTACCACATCATCAGCTCATAAAAATATTACGATTTGCAAAATTATAACTTTTATTGAATAACAGATGTAAGCCTATTCTGTAATTTCATGTACTGTATTACAGAAATCAAGGCTTCATGTATTGTCATGACATACAGAGGAGGTTTACATCTCTGATAAAATAAAAATGTAATTGTGTAATTTTATGTATTGTAATACGTTGGAGATGTGGTAGAGCCACGAAATTACTGCTTAATTCATAATAAAATTTTTTAAAAATCATAAAAACGGTGGATAAGTGCTTCATATTTAACAAATTGATATATGTATTCAGTTTACTTAAAATTCCATGGACCACTTGGTCATTAATAACTAGGACGTGTTTTGACATGGTGTAGTATCAAGAGTATTGCTAGGGACCAAAACCTTCCACTTTGTAGGCTAGTGCACTAACCACTAAGCTACAAAGGCGGCCTTATTTAATTCTAATTTATTGTTAAGTAAATAAATTTTGTCGTTTATCACTAAATAAAATACTGTTTTGCAAGCGACTAATTATGAAAAAACGGGATGGATAGATATGATAATCCGTAGAAGGAAAAGGAATTATTTCGGTATTTATATTAATTTAAGTAGGAAAACCTTGATATTTCCTTAAAGTAATGCTGAAATATGTTTATAAGTGTTTTTATTATTGAATAAATAATTTATTTGAAATTTCACTTTGTTTCAGGTAAGGAATGTTGCTTGACTTGACTGGCCTCTGTTTTCGTAAGTTGATTCACATAAAATTTTGTACATAATTTTGTGTTTTATGAATGAATTTATTTTAAAAATTAGTAATATAGTTTAATTAGTGGGCGTCTAGAAGGGAGATGTATTATTCCATTCTTCAGAGACTGGCTGTATTATACCAGGTGTTGCTATTAAATAACGAGACTAACGTTGTAAAAAAAAAATCATTTTTACTTAATACATTATCACTTATTGTCACCTTCAGTATACACTCCTTCTCTATCCCTACAACGCTCCATGCGAATTTTCCATTGTTGAAAACAGTGCTGGAAATCATCTTCTGTCAGCTCCTTCGGGACACATGCCGCTTTTTCTTTTACAGCTTCCACAGACTCAAATCTTGTCCCTTTTTATGCAGATTTTACCTTAGGGAACATGCAGAAGATAATAACGTGTGATGAAACGTGGTTTTTTACTTATAATCTAGAAACGAAGCGCCAATACATGCACTGGAAGAACCTAACTTTACCGAGAGCCAAAAAAGCTCGAACGAGCGAGTCAACATTTAAAGCAGTGATGATTATTTTTTTTATATCTATGAGATTGTGTACCTTCACTGGGTTCGTGAAGATCAAACAATTAATCAATATTACTATCTTGAGTTACTTTCTAAACTATGTCAAAGGTTAAGGAAAAAAACGCCCCGAAATGTGGAAGGAAAAATCATGGGTTCTCCACCAAGACAATGCACCAGCTCATTCCGCGTTATCTGTCAAGAAGTTGCTAGCCAAGTACAGCATCTCAGTGTTAGGACATCCACCTTATTCACCAGATCTTGCACCATGTGACTTCTACATGTTCCCTAAGGTGAAATCTCCATTAAAAGGGACAAGATTTGAAAATTTGCATGGAGCGTTAAAGGGATAAGGAGTGTATATTGACTGTGACAAATGATTATGTATAAAATAAAAATAATTTTTTTTAAAACGTCAGTCTGGTTATTTAATAGCCACACCTAGTACTTTACACTTAAAGAAGACAATTTTAAATAATGTTCATTGAACCTATTAGAATCACAAAAAAACAGCCTTACTTCCCAGGTTTCCTTTTATTCTAAATTTTTAGTGTACGAAATTATTCTTAGCTCGCGCTAAAATTTTTACGTTTGGTAGTTTTCGAAATAGATCTTTTCAGACACAACGGACTTCTTTTGTGGCGGGCCCTAGAGAACTTAGCTAATAAACTGTAATTATAAAACATACTCCAGCATGTTATACGTGATAATTTTTTTAAATATTTGAATTGTAAACTTTAAATAAATTTAGTGTTGTAATATGTTATTTTACAGTACTAAGTGCGCATAATAGTCAAATTTTATAGTTAATAAGATTGCTTGTAAAATCGCATTACGTGTGTGTAATATAAGTTACCGTTTACAATGACAATGTTAGAGAACGAGTTTACGTAGCGTTGAATTCAATAGTCAAGAATCTATTGGTTAAATGTAAATATGACTAAATTTCTCTAATCTTACATTCAAATATTGATGTTCCCTATCTATTAGACCTAACTTTAAATTCGCATTACAAATTTAGATTTAAGTTTCCTCCTCTTCAGAATGAATTATTAGTTTACCATCTTGAAATTTAATGATTCAACTATTACGTTTATCATAATAATAACAAAAGAGATTTATTATTGGTTAGTTACAAAAATAAATTTGTATTTGCGGTCCTGAGTTCGATTCCCACTCAGGCACGGCATATTTTCGTACGTTACAAAAAATCATTTCATCCTCATTGCACACAGTTACACCCCAACGTCGTCGCTAATGACCTTGCAGTTGATGCGAAGTTAAATAGAAAAAAAGTGTATCCGCACATTTAAAAAGTTTGCCCATAACGGACAGGTGGAGTGTTAAATTAATTGCACTCCATCTGTTGGTTCCAGGGCTACAAAAAATAGTTCTGTTTCATATCACATAGTCAGCCAATTATATGACTGAACTATTTAAGGACAGAAGAGGTAGAGGTGTAAAAGACACTAGTCAGAGTTATCTCCTTTGAGAGTAATGAATTTCACTACACAGCGAGACCGTGTGGTGAATGAAGGGAAGGTGTCATTTGCAGGGTGGAAAGTGGGTGCTTTTCGGAGGACCTGGCATGCTGATAAGCATACTCTTTCAACTCAGTGAGGAAGGCAATAGTAAACCACCTCACTCATCGTTTTTACGTAGCAAAACGTCTAGAGGTTCAAACCAGCCTTTTGGCTGTTGATCTAAACACATTTAAAAAGTATTGTTATTTAGGTCGTCAGCCAAAAGAGTGGTTTGAACCTCTAGAGGCTTTACAAAGTAAAACGAGGAGTGTGGTGATTTACCTTGCCTTCCTCACTGTGTAGAACAGGACTTTTGAGCATGTAACGAGTAAGCAACATAAAACCGAACCCATAAAGTAACCGCTTTACCCTACAATGTTTTTATTCAAACTGTCAAAACACAAGTTTAGCTCAATATTTTCGAAGAATTCTATGCGCAATTAACAGATAACGAGAAAGAATACAGCTTCTTTCAACATGACATGTTGCTCTGTCTTGTTGTTTGACGTGTCACATGACACGTCAAACATTTCACTGAATCGCGTTCATGTTGCTTTCACGAATGAACGAGTTGTCACCAGTGGACGGTGGCCACCATGAATTCCACAGTTGTCTACTTGCGGTGTCTTTCTTTGGAGCTACTTAAAGGAGAGAGTGTTTATCCATCTAATCCCCATAATATTGATAAATTGAATGTGAACATCCTAAGAGAAATCAGTGCGATTGACAACAATTTTTTTTGTCAGACGTCTCTCCATATGATCAGTCGAGCACAAAAATGCATCGATGCTCAAGGTGGTTAATTTAAACATCTTTTGTAACAAAAATGCATATTTTGGACAATTTTAATTGGCACAAGCAGCCTCGGTGTTTATCTACTCCACTCTTCGCCCCTCGCCATGCAACAATGGTACAGTCACAAAAGTATACAATCGCTACTGTAATGTGTGACTCGCGCGCGGTCACTACGCTTTGTTTTCACTGTTGTTATTAATTATCTGTCAGACATAATGATGGGACTTATTTGTTTTCATATATGATTTTCTGTTCATTATTTTATATTCAGACAAATTTGTTTAGTTCGTTGTGTGCGTCTGTAGAGTATAGTTTAGTAAGTTTTAGCAGTAAAGTTCTTGTAATTTATAATTCTAATTTTTACTGGGACAAATTAATACATATTTTAAAATGAAATAATTATTTGTATGTTAGTACATTGAAATAAGTTTGTAGGCATTTGCGTACTTTAAAATTTTCATATCTTCTTGAAAGAATAGGTTATGAATATATTTTTTGCGGAACTGTGTGTACACGTAGAGCAAGAGTTGTGCCAGTTCTAATTGTCCAAAGTATAAATAAATACAGCTATTAAATTACGTTCTATGTTATTTTTAATTTAAATTATCCGCATCATTTATACATATTCATTACAATATAAGCGTTTACGTTCGGTTTTGGGTTCGGTTTTTATGTTGTTTTCATTAAAGTTATAGAAAATTAAAAACATACAACTTTTATTTCAAGCGATTTTGTTCTAAAGCAAATAAGTGATATTCATTTAGCATCATTCACTCATGATTAAACATAGGTTACATAATTCCTTATTTCCATTGGCAAGAAAAAGTCGTGCGAGTGTTTTACATCAGATTTTTTTTTTAAAAAGGTTTATTATTATGCTTAATTATTTTCATAATGCATTACGTATTGTGTCTCAAATCTTACCTTAATTTTTAATGTTCATTTTTTCCCATCATTATTTAATAAACCGGATTTTTATCCTCTTTCTTTACTATGCACGTATACATTGTTTTCTTCTCACTTCCGACTTCCGTTACTTCATTCTTTATTCATCCTCTTTTCTTCGTTGTAATCGAATATTAAATCTTAAAATTATAGGTTTATTTTAAAATTTAAACCAATTTCGTTCTTCCATATTAAATATTTTCCATTGTTTTTTTATTCGTTCGGTTTCTTAAGAAGTAAAATACAGTAGGTAAGTTTAACTTAAAATTACTGGTGTCTGGTATTATATGTTTTAATTCATGAAACTTTATTACCTTATTACAAATTATGTTTTTATTTTTTAAATCGTAATTTATTTTTAACTTCGTTTTCATGGTATTTTGTTGTATAATCATATATTTTTGTTATCAACTTTCAGCTGTCCAAACTATGTAACTATATATAATTTTTATTCTTCCTATATAATAGAAATGGATAATTATTAAGTTATATAAATTTATGTAATTTAATATTGTCTATAATTTTCTTTAATAAAATGTTTTCCGGATGCTTTAATCTAAAAAATCTCTGTTTTTAAAAATATTCTTTAGTTATCTTGTCTATTGGTATTGTGAAGTAGTTCTTCTTTAAAACGTTTATACAAACGTAGGAAATCGTCGTTTACGTAAAGTTCCTTATTTTAATGTAAGGTTCCTACATTAATGTAAGTAAGGTTCGTACGTTTAGATTCCTTACGTAAGTAAGGTCCTTAGATATTTTTGACGCAGAAGACGCTCCAAGATGTCATTTATAAATTCCACGACATTAGCGCAGAGTTTGGCATGAGATATCGGCGAAAAAATCAAAGATTATGGCATTCAAGGGAAGATGGCCGGTCCGCTAAAAAATTATATTTGGTAACCGAATTATAGAACACTTTCGAGATTTTAAATATTTAGAATGCAGGATTTTCTGTGACAAAGATGATGATGTGCGTGAGAAACTTGAAAAATTCAGTGCTGTATGCGGTTTTATTCGCAGGACAATAAGAAAGAAAACGAGATAGGACAGCAAATGAAATTTGGTAGAGCAATGGTTATTCCACTCATAAAATATGGTAGTGAAACATGGGTGTCATTATAGAGGAATGAATCTCGTATCCAGGCTGCTGAAATGAGATTTTTGCGGGGAGTCAAAGGTTGTACCCGGTTCGATAGAGTACATAACGAAACTAAACGCGCAGAGTTGTAAATCGTTATTTCGTAATGTGTAATTTGTAACGTAAAAGGATGAGTCGGTTAGTAAGTAACTTGAATTGAAATCGTTGAATTCGTTGTAGTGTGGGATGTTTTGCTGCGCCGTAAATTTGGCCACCATAAGTCCAAATCGTTTTTTAATATAATAACACGTTAAATAAATAATATACAAATGGCGGCGACGATATATCTGCGCCTAGGATTTCCCGCTTATTCGTCAGTGGGTTTTTCGCGTAATTCACCGGCGAGAATATATCGTCCTCCTTGGTTCAAAGGGTTCAAATGTCTTTTAATTTATAATTGGTTTGCCGATTTATCCGGTTGATTCAGCTGGTAGAAACTTATTTTACGAAGTTCAGTTACACCGGTTAAGTAAGCGATACAGTGAAGTAATCATTTTAAACTTCACGTCATAATCTACCCTGATATTAAAACAAAGGTTAAAGAAAGTTTAAAATTTACCCTAATGGTTTTGTAATTGATATATAGTTATTATTGTAATTAATTAATAGTTTTTCAGTTAACAATTATTTCTGGAAGTAATTTTAACTTATTCGTGGGAGTTCCAACGAAAGTTTTTATCAGTTTTTTAAATGGGTTACTCGGCTTCTGGTACCTTAAAACCTTTCAAAAAGGACTATAATGCCGATGATAATAGGGTAAGGCCGATGGATAAAATATTTAAATTCACTACCGTAGTCTCTTTTACCTTCAAAATTCATAAATAAATAATGCACCCTCCTTCTGAGTTGTCTTCTCTCATATATAATCCTTTAATTCATTAATAAAGTTTCCTCCCACCCTATTATCGTTTAATATTCTTGATGAAAATTTGAAAATGATGAAAATTTTTAAAAAGCTAAAATAATTGTATGAAATTATCTTTTTCTGTACAATTTTTTAATAGAAGTGGAAAATGTTTGTTTAATAATATGTCCAGTAGGCCTATACTAAGCTAGTAATTTTAACCCAGGTCAGGTTTTTGATTATCCGATGGTTAACCTAATATTAGTTTAAAACAAAATAAAATATTTAACAAGCAGTGATTTTATTGAATTTTCCCTTTAGAATATAAGCTACGTACTGAAATAATTTGTAGAAACTATATAATTTTTTTATTATTTTTATAAAATTTTACAATGTCCCGTAAGTAACTAAAAATTATCCCTTTTAGTACACATTTCCTGGAATATTATAATACCAGTAATGGCTAGAAATTTTTGATGTAATTTTAAAGAAAAAATTATAAACATGGGAAATCAACTTTAGACAAAGCAGAGTTGCAGTTGTACAACTAACCTTCACATAGTATGGAATGACACTCAAGATTTACGACCAGAAACTTTTGATAACAGATTAGACCAAGTGACACTTACACGACTACGAAAATTGGTAACACCAAACTGACACAAAGTCACCTCATGACGAAGCAAGAACCTGATAAATTTAGACACTGCGATACAAAACTAACTGTACAACACATTTGTAAAATGCATTATCTTGAACAACACACGAAGACAATTTCACTTGACGGATACTTACGAAAATTGCGTTCTTGATACACACACACACACACACACACTCACACGCACGCACGCACGCGCGCGCGCGCACGCACACACACACACACACACACACACACACACACACACACACACACACACTACACAAAAAACACTAAAATTTTTAACTATTCAGTCAATTTAAAAAAAATTTATGCATGAATTGTTCTTGTGTAGAACTGTAAAAAATCTTGGTAAAACTAAAAAATCTAATAGGCTATAATCGTTTAATTATTGTAAACTGATTTATTGTACATAATCGTTTATGTTACTTGCTTTGTGTGTGTGTGTGTGTAATAGGGTTGCTAAAAACTGAATATGTTGATACGACAATAATAAAACTAATTGTAGAAAAAGCTTTAGACAAAAACTGTAAAAATATCTGCACTTTCTACAACATTAATTTTGTCGCAACAAAAATGTTGCTAAAGTAAGCGCCAAAAATAGAAAAGTTGTAACGTTTTCAGTTTTCTTCAGTTTGTATAATACTTATGTATTTCTTTTTTCTTAAAATCTACTGAATGCTGTATTTTTGTAAAAAAAATCCCAATACTTTCTTAGCAAAATTTATTACCCAAATAGATTCTATATACCAAATTCCAGGTTTTTTATACTTTGTATTTTTGGATAATTTATATAACGATTACTCAGTGAGCAAAAAATTATCATCTTGCCTACGATTTTATTATTTTAAAATTCCAGATGCACTTTTGGATGTCACACCAAAACTTTGCTGTGTATTTCAAAAGTTACTTAAAATACTTATTACTTTAACATAATACGTTGGTACCGAGTTCTTGTTTTTTATAATATTTTATTACGTAATATTAATGCCAACGTCTTTCCAAAATACAAATAATTATACCCTCATAATCAGGTGACCTTTTGTAGCAAAAATGACTCATAATTATTTTTAAACACCTGGCTGTGTTTGTGATCAATAGAAAATTCACTGGAAATTAAAACCAATCCATTTTCGAACAAAATTAAATTATTAATAATTCTAAAAATTTCGGGTTAATTTCTTTTGTTTCAAAACGTGATTTTATTATTTCAACATAACGGAAAATTATGTCCGTCCCTATAGTTTAATCAGTTACTTACGTGACTATTTAGGCAAAAGTACCGGGTTTGGTCCCTTAATTTTTAAAACCTGTGTCCAACCCATAACTAAAACATTCGGAAATCCTTCAAAGTACATTTTAGTGACTTCAGCAATCAATACGTCACGTTAGTTAAAATAATTTCAAAAAGTTCTTGTTAAACAAGCATTTTTATATATAAAAATACCTACCTTTTTATATTGTTATTGTACATTGCTTTTACGTGTGGATCTACTTCAGTTGTTTTGAACAAACGGTTACACGTGTCTTTTGTGGTACCGAAACAGAGTTGTTGACGTAACATGAACTGTCGTCCGTTATTCGTTACAAATGTCTAATATGATAAACATTTTGTCCTATTCACAACCTACGCTAGATTATTATGAATATGTATAAATAGCAAAATTCACTCCCATCTGATTATTGAAAATATATTTTAAGCTGTATTTGGTTATCGAGACTATTATCTATAACCAGTTTTATTTCCTTACATACGAGTTGTGGCCGTTAAATAACGAGTCTGACGTTGAAAAAAAATTTATTTTTATTTCATACAAAAGTACTTATTGTCACCTTCAACACTCCTTCTCTATCCCTGCAACGCTCCATGCGAATTTTCCATTGTTGGAAACAGTGCTGGAATTCATCTTCTGTCAGCTCCTTCAGGACATGTGCCGCTTTTTCTTTTACAGCTTCCACAGACTCAAATCTTGTCCCTTTTAATGCAGATTTCACCTTACGGAACAGGTAGAAGTCATATGGTGCAAAATCTGGTGAATAAGATGGATGTTCTAACACTGAGATGCTGTACTTGGCTAGGAACCTCTTGACAGATAACGCGGAATGAGCTGGCGGTTTGTCTTGGTGGAGAACTTATGATTTGTCGTTCCATATTTCGGGGCATTTTTTTCTTACTCTTTGATGTAGTTAAGAAAGTACCTCAAGGTAATAATATTGATTAATTGTTTGACCTTCAGGAACCCAGTGAAGGTACACTGTGTCCCTTGGGTATAAATCCCATGGGTATAAAAAAAAATCGTAACTTGCTCATTCGAGCCTTTTTGACTCTCGGTGAAGTTCGGCTCTTCCAGTGCATGGATTGGCGCTTCGTTTCCGGATCATAAGTAAAAAACCACGTTTCATCACATGTTATTATAGTTTCTAAAAAATTTGGGTCATTTTCAATCGCGTACAAAGTGTCAGTACAACATTTTTGCGAGCTTCATTTCAAAAAATTTTGAGCGGCACATGTCCTGGAGTTGATAGAAGATGACTTCCAGCACTGTTTCCAACAATGGAAAATTCCCATGGAGCGTTTTAGGGATAGAGAAAGAGTGTATATAGAAGGTGACAATAAGTGATTATGTATAAAATTAAACATTTTACAACATCAGTCTCGTTATTTAATAGCCACACCTCGTATTATTAAAATGACAAAAACCCACCGGGTTGGTCAAGAGGTATAGTCGTCGTCGAAGTCAGCTGTTTAACAGCTGATTTTCGGAGACGAAGAGTCCTGGTTCAAATCCTAGTAAAAGTAGTTACTTTTATACGGAATTAAATACTAGACAGTGGTTACTGGTGTACTTTGATGGTTGGGGTTCAATTAACATTCTCTCTCAGCAATAGTCGCCCTGGGTCTGTACAAGACTACGCTTCATTTACACATCATACACATCATCCTCATCTCATTGGGCCATGGGGTTGCTTATTGTTCTCAATTGAACAGATTGCAAAGTACACACATTAGGATTATAAAAAAAAAAAATGTTAAAGGATTGTACGAAAGCTGTTGAATGTTCGTCTTCTGGAAGTCGTATTAAATTTTATTAATTCATATTTACTAAGTTTCTATTGAAACTGACTGTAAATAACTTATAAATGTTGAAAAAGAAGTTATTGGGAACTATTTTATTCCAGTATTACCATAGAGTTTGATAGCTAGGTTTTACTGGAATTTTTTTTTTGGTAAGCAATTCTATTACAATAGAAACACCTTGTGGTGATAGTTTATGAAAAGAATTAATCGATGTTTACATTCGCTAGTGTGCCTATTTTTAAGTAGTTATATTAATTTATTTTTTGCAGTTTAAGTAAAAGTTCTGAATTTCTTTATTTGATCTACCTCTTGTTACACATTTATGGCCGTGCAGTTTTTTTTAAATATATTATTAGATTCAAAATTTTAAAATGTGTGCCTACATTCAACCAACCACAGTAACCAACCTACCAGATATGGAAAACTAACACGCACACACCCTCTGTTCAATGATAATGCAGAATATTCTTTCTGTCATTGCTAAGCTTGACTACCCAAGGAGAAATTTTAGTATTTTCTTCATTGAAATTATGTGACCGAAATAAACCAAAATAAGAATTGCAAATATTTTTTCATTTCAAGTTTTACAGAAATCTTTTTAAGTTGATTTTTACATTTTAAATCACGTCCCATATTTTATATTTTATTTAAATTGCACCGTATCATATCAAATAATATTGACGTCTTTACAAATATCGCGTTTTTATATTCTATAAATCACAATGGCGTTGAATTTTTAAAGGATTACTCAAACATTTTTTTATATCAGTAAAGGAAATTTTTAATAATATACGTAGGCCTACATAAAATATGGAACAAATTTTTTAGAGATAGGTTCGTGCGTTTGTAGTGGTTTGTAGCATTTGTTGTGGTTAACATGAGCGGAAGGTGCCAGGTTCGATTTCCGACTAGGGTGTACAAATTACTACCCAATGTGGCAAGTAGGCTACCATTAGTTTCTAATAACCAGTACTACTTCAAAAACTAAAAACGTAATTTTTAGTAATTTGGCGAATAATATTAGTTGGTGTGGTGATTAACACAACTGATTTCTATTCCGGGGTTTTTGGTTTGATTCCTTGTCAGATCTTGCATTCTTTCATCTGTATATCACCTAATATTATTATCTACGCACAAGCCAAATCTTATATAGGCATCATAAATAAAAACAATGAAACCTTAAAACAGGTAAAAAATTTTCGATTAATTTAAGGAATATAACTTTGTGTTCTGCCCATAATAAACTGGTGCAATGTCAGATTATTTGCACTCAATCTGTTCATTGCAGGGCTAAAATAAATAGTTCTGTTTCTTATCACTTGGTCAGCCAATTAAATGACTGAATCATTTAAGAACAGAAGAGGTAGAGGTGTAAAAGACTCTAGTCAGAGTTACCTCCTCTGAAAGTAATGAATTTCACTATACAGCCAGACCCTGTAATGAATGAAGTGAAGGTGTCATTTGCAGAGTGGAAAATATGTGCTTTTCAGAGGGCCCGGCATGCTGATAAGCATACTTTTCCACTCAGTGAGAAGGGCAATGGTAAACCACCTCACTCCTCGTTTTACTTAGTAAAACCTCTACGGGTTTAAACCAGCCTTTTGGCTGATGACCTATACAAACAACAACTTTGTGTTGAGTTAATGTTGTTTGGTCATCAACTGATCCTCTAGAGATGATTTACTAAGTAAAACAAGGAGTGAGGTAGTTTGCAAGTGCCTCCCTCACTGAATGGGAAAAAATGTTTATCAGCATGCCGTCCCTCTGAAAAGTATCAACTTTCCACCCTCCTAATGACTCCGCATTCATTCACCCTCAGATAACTCTGCTAGTGTCTTTTAAACCTCTACCTCTTCTAATCTTAAATCCTTCAGTTATATAATTGGCTGACCATGTGATAAGAAACAGAACTATTTTTTGTAGCCCTGGAACTATCAGATCGATTGAAAATAATTTAACACTCCGCCTGCTTTTTATCGGCTATTTGAGTAAGTAATAAAATACTAAAAATTAAAAATTGTTTCTGGCCGCCTCCGTAGCGTAGTGATAGCGCGATAGCCTACCATGGGAAAGTTCCGGGTTCGATTCCCGGCTGGAGTCTGTAAATTATAACAAGTCACAATCCAACGTTCGATAACCCACAGTAGTCGCTAATTACCAAGCTGTTGATGTGACTAAATTAATAAACTAAAAAAAAATGTTTCTAAATTTTTAGCTCTTGTATCAAATACCTAACTTCACGTTCACTGTTCTAGAATTATTAACTTTTAGAACAATTATTATAGATCAAGTACAATTAATTTAACACTCCAACTCCCTGTCATGGGCAATTTGAATAAGTAATAAAATACTAAAAATCTGGTGTGAAACACTCACACAACTTTCTCTTGCCAATGCAAATAATTAATAATAAACCTAACATTATTAATAAAATATTAGAAATAAACAAAAACTAACCTCAAAAACATAACCTTATTTTAATCATGAGTGAATGACGCAAAATGACAATCGAACTCAGTTTGACTTAAAAATACGGAAAATCACGCTTTCACGCTAAACTAGGCTCTGTAGAGAAAAATGCTCTAAACAAAAGTTGTAGATCTTTTAATTTTCTATAAATTTAATTATATACACTTTTGTCGTAAAATGCATACTAAGACCGAAATGTTAAAAAAATCAATTTTTCTCACGTTTTCGTGAGAAAAAAACAGAAAATCGCAAATTACCGCTAAACTAAGCGTTATACAAAAAAATGTTTGAAACAGAAGTTGTAGGTTTTTAAATTCTCTACAACTTTTATTATATAAGTTTTTGCGCTAAAATTTATATTAAAGCCGTAATCTTAAAAAAACAACGTTTTTACGTGAAAACAGCCTCACCGAGAATTTCAGCAAACATGGCGCCTACCCTATCTTGTAGAGAATAAAAAATTGAGTAAAATAGGCGATTTTAAAAAAAATCGTAGGACCAGTTTTTGAGAAAATCGCAAAAAACTGAAAAATTATACGAATAAACTACTACTTCCGGTTGACCGATTTTGATGAAAATGTTCGTGTCGCGTCCGGTAGTGGTATGTAACTTAAGTTTCAAGTTTCAAGTTCGTACGATGTTCCGTTCTTGAGATATTCTGTTCACACACAGACACACACACACACACACAGACACACACAGACCAATCGCTAAAAACATGTTTTTTGGGTTCAGGGGGTCTGAAAACGTATAGATCCGGTGAAAACTCGATTTCGAAAAATCGACATGAAAACAATACTTTCCTTCCTATATATTCATATAGGCAAGAGAAAGTAAAAATTAATAATTGTTTCTAAATATTCATCCTTAGTATCGAATACTTTAAACCACCGGGCTGGATTCGGATTTGAATACTACACAGTGGTTGCCGGTGTTCTTTGATGGTTGGGGTTCAATTAACCATACTCTCTCAGGAATGGTCGGCCTAGGTCTGTACAAGACTATACCTCATTTACACGTCATACACATCATCCTCATCTCATTAGGTCATCGGGTTGCTTATTGTTCTCAATTGAACAGATTGCAACGTACACAAAATTAGGAATTACAAAAAAAATAGTATCGAATACCTAACTTCACGTTTACTAATCTAGAATTAACTTTTAGAACAATTTTAGATAATGAAATTACTGAATTAAGTAATTTTATTAGGAAACTTATATTAGAATTTAGTATTTTTATTTTAGGATTATGATAAAAGTATCGTTATAAAGTAAGTGCGTAAAAACAATCTTATTTGGAGTATAACATTTATACTGTTTGTTTCTTATATGAATCTTTAGGTTCCATTCTGTTTCTTATATTATTTACTTTTAGAAAATGGTTTGACTTTATGTAAGAAAAAATTGGGGTGCGTTACGATAGTTACAATTTAATTTTCTTTTCTTAATAGTATAAAGGGTAATTTGAACCGGTATCTTTGTCCAGTTATATAGGTAAGAAAGCTTTAGTGAACGACCAAGACAGTTCCCCAACAAAACTCAAATTGCTCCTTAGTCTCATTTAACTGCGACTGAACTAACATTTCTGGACCTTTCCTTTCCTAAATATATAGATACAGTCTTACCAAACACATGCTACTTCCGTTTAATGCCACCTATAAAAGTAATAGGCGTAGTACTATTTAATTTTGGATTCCTGACTTAAATTGGTACTTTGTTAATTTGGGTGATTCAAATTTTCTATCTAGGGTAAACATTGTACGCACTTAAATGTGATTTGCTTAATTGTATTGGTTATTAAGATTAACTTTATGATCTACTTTACAGCTTAATTAATTAGTATTACGTCATTAACCAATATTAATTTCTATCTGTATAATACGCTTGAAACCACAAAATTATGATAGATCTGTAATATATCTTTATTCGGAAGTAACTTCAACTGTATTTTTATTTAGTAAAGTGTAATTATTTTGCAATCAGTTTTTTTTGTTTAGGTCATCAGCCGAAAGGGTGGTTTGAACCTCTAGAGGCTTTATTTAGTAAAACGAGGAGTGAGGTTATGTACAATTGCTTTCCTCACTGAGTTGAACAGTATGCTTATCAGCATGTCAGGCCCTCTAAAAAGCATTTACTTCCTACTCTGCGAATGACAATTTCTTCACAGGGTCTGGCTGTATAATGAAATTCATTACTCGTGGAGGAGATAACTAGTGTCCTTTATATCTCATAAATGCTTCAGTCATATAATTAACTGACCTTGTGATTAGAAATAGAACTATTTTTGTAGCCCTGGAACTAGCAGATCGAGTGGAAATAATTTAACACTTTACCTGTCTGTATGGGCAACAGGTTTTTTTATGTAATTATAAACATTAAGCAAAGACAATAAAACTCTGAATAATAACCTTTTTAGAATGAAAATATAAAACGCACTAAGTATTTATGTATTTCAAAAAAAAAAGACTAAATTTGACTTTGAACTACTCATTTTAATATCTTGAAATATGAAGTAGTTGAAGTTAACGATGACTATGATGGAGATGACAATGGTGATGATTAATAGTAGAAGTAGAAAAAAATTAAATGAGTTAAATGATTAACAAAATCGTAAAAGTAAGTACGTTTTAAAAAGTCTCAGTGTGTGAGTATCTTCACCGTTGTCGAGGAGGTTAATTACGAAAGGATTTTGATGTTCTAACATTTTTAAATGTTTCACGCTACGTTGTTTAATTTCTTCAGTTTTGAAGGGCAGGTTTAAATCGTTGTACAATTTTTCATTGGTTACATGGGGCTGAAATCTCAGACATTTTGATTGAAAGCATTGGAGTATTTCTAAATTTTATGAAATAGATGTACTCCATAGCTCTTATCCGTAATTTCAAACCGGTTTAAATATTACTTTGTATAAGAGAATGTTATTTCTAAGAGAGAGTTGAGACTTACTGCCTAAGAGCCAGAACAATTGACGTATTTTTAACCTAAGTTGTTTCCGTTTCGTCCATATTTATGACTTCTCGACAAGAATTTCTATCTAAATGTAGCCCAGATATTTAACTTCTTTTTACGGGATTAATGAACTATTACATTGTTAGATTTTTCAATTCTTTATATTTTTTTCCTGCCCATAACAGACAGGTGGAGTGTCAAATTATTTACACTCAATCTGTTAGTTGCAGGGCTAAAATAAATAGTTCTGTTTCTTGTCACATGGTCAGCCAATTAAATGACTGAATCATTTAAGAACAGAAAAGGTAGAGGTGTAAAAGACACTAATCAGAGTTATCTCCTCTAAAAGTAATGAATTTCATTATACAGCCAGACCCTGTGGTGAATGAAGTGAAGGTGTTATTTGCAGAGTGGAAACTATGTGCTTTTCAGAGGGCCCGGCATGCTGATAAGTGTACTTTTCCATTCAGTGAGGAAGGCAATTGTAAACCACCTCACTCCTCGTTTTACTTAGTAAAACCTCTACATGTTCAAACCAGCCTTTTGGCAGATGACCTAAACAACAACACATATTTTTTTCACTGGAAATTGGTTTTTGTTACTTTTACTGTTTATTAATGTTACAGTTACAAAAACAAACATGCTTTTTAATAACTGCAACTGTTAAAAAGTTTTCTGTTTTTATAAATGATCAACATTGAAAAATGCCTCAAAAATTTGCTCTAGTTATGGACATTTCAGTTTTTGTAATCATTTACTTTCTTTTAAAGCACCATTTATTATTGTCCGCAATGAATCGTCAACACGCGAACGTAGTTTCTTAGTTTAATGAGTACCTATTAAATCTGAAACGTCACAGACTCTGCCGTATAATTTACCTGTTATCAAACGTACTAAAAGGCTAAACAAGGTCGTGACACGGCTTCTAATACTGTAAGCGCTTCTATTGGAAGCTTCTTGTGTATGTACCACGTTTGATTTTTTTCTTTAATCATTAAACCGCGTTCCTTGGTTTTCTATTTATTTATTCTTCATGAGATTTTATAAAATGTTTAAGTTTCATTGTTGTTTTATGATTTCAGACTGTATTATGTATAATACATTATTTTATACCGGGTGATTCAAAACTATACGGCAATTTCCTGGGATCTCATTCTATAGCTAAAAATAAGAAAAAAGTTCATTTATAAACATATGCCTGAAAACGCTTGGTTAGCAAGTTACGGCTAGCGAAAAATTTCACCTAGAACTCTGTACCCTCGGTGAAGTAAGGCCGTATAAAAATGTTAACGGTAGTTACAAAGATACAAATACGATTGTTTCTTATGTTTTTTTAATCTGAAAAATTGAATAAAATTGGTTCCAGAACTGTATATGCAATACTTTCAGAGATATCTTACATAAGACACAAGAATTGGTACAAAGAAATAACACATTTTTGCGTTTAACGTAAGATTACTTCCATAAATGGTAAATAAAGGTGTATTTTTCGTTAAATAAATTTGGAGAAAATTTAATTCTGAAAAGATTCATGTGAATTACTCAGGAAAAAATGAATAATAGATATTGAAATTTCGCTTTATTTAAAATCAAAACAGACGCACATAAAACGCACATTCTTAACTGCATAAAATATTAGTTAATATTTTATGCAGTTAAGAATGTGCGTTTGCAAAATTTTGATATCTGTTATTCATTTTGTTCCTGAGTAATTCACATGAATCTTTTCAGAATTAAATTTTCTCCAAATTTATTTAACGAAAAATACACCTTTATTTACCATTTAAGGAAGTAATCTTACGTTAAACGCAAAAATGTGTTATTTCTTTGTACCAATTCTTGTGTCTTATGTAAGATATCTCTGAAAGTATTGCATTTACAGTTCTGGAACCAATTTTATTCAATTTTTCAGATTAAAAAAACATAAGAAACAATCGTATTTGTATCTTTGTAACTACCTTTAACATTTTTATACGGCCTTACTTCACCGAGGGTACAGAGTTATAGGTGAATTTTTTCGCTAGCCGTAACTCGCTAACCCAGCGTTTTCAGGCATATGTTTATATGAACGTTTTTTTTCTTATTTTTAGCTATAGAATGAGATCCCAAGAGATTGGCGTATAGTTTTGAATCACCCGGTATATCTAATAGATATTTGTGCTTAAATTTATATATTTAAGCTTTGTAGGGATATTAACAATTAGAACTTCTGTTCATGATGTTTAATTTAATCTTCTGACTTCTCGGAGTGTTGTTTGTACTTTCTTTACATAAAATCGTAAAACGCCTGCTCCATTATTTTATAATACGAGTATGTTTTGTTATTCGTATACCTGAAATTATATAGAGATTACTTATCCTTTCTTTCTGATCCGGACATTTAAATCTTTTTCGTTCTTTGTTTTATTTTGTTACTAAGATTGTAAGTTAACTGTTTAGGATTGTAAGTTTAAATTATGTTGACAACCATGTCAACTTAAAGGCATGCAAATTATTGTTGTGTGTTTGAAAACTTTATGCCGTTTTGAATGTAATTTTTTATCTCTCATTTTAATAGCAAAAACGTGACCGAATGCTAATTTCAAAAATAATATACAATCACTACAGGTTTCATATTGTTTCTTTTTGGTTTACTGTTATTTTTTCGTTAATTATAACGAAACAAATAAACAAGAAATTGAATATTATTGTACTGTCCGACTTAATTTTTTTGTGTTTTCACAATTTCTAAATGTTAATTACCGTTAACTTAATAAATTTTTACAAAATTTATCGGTTATCGATTTGAAATATTTGATGTCAAAAATATTCTTCATGGAATTTTAAAATATAATAGCTGTTTAAAATTTTTTTAAATTACCTTTGCACGTAGTAACAGTGTACGGGAAAGTTGTGAATATAATATGGCTCTTCTACTGGTTCGTGGTCCCTCTGCATGAAACGAAGGACGTTACTGCATTTTTATTTTACAATTAAAATAAAAATTGGCTTGCTCTGCTTGTACGGTTTTCGCCTCGCCCACTTCTGTGCATCGATAATATTCCCCTACTGTCGATCCAGTTGTTAATCATCCCTAACACTGCTGCAACTATGACAAAGAGGCAGTTTGAGGGAACTCTTCCCGAGTCTTAAGTTGGCGCATGCGCATAGGAAATTTTTTACTATGTTGTTGTGTTATAAAATCTAGATTTCTAGAAAAGACTACTATTCAACGCTTGTTTGTACTTGTACCATATTTCAGAACTGAATCAGAGTAGCTAAACTAACTGTAGCTACACGAAACCCTAGATGAAGAACGAAGTTCGGTGGTTTTATACTTCAATTGCACAGCTGGTTCCACGAGCCAGTAGACAAGCTATGCGTGCTTAAATACAGAAAAAACTTAATTGTTTTTACGTAACTAGTTTCGGAAAAACCGGATTTGGGATAAACGAGGTTTTAGTACATGAATTTTGGATGTTTTTCTTTGAAAGGCAATGAAAATTTGTTTTGAGTTGTGTTAGAAATTTTCAAGGTTTCACCAAAACAATTTTTTGATAATGAATATAACTGAAAGACTTTAACTGTGTTACATTTTTGAGCTTTTCTATGCAGTTTTTCCATAAGACGATTACGTCCGGATTGAAAAATGATGTATCTCTTGTTGTTTCTAATAAATGTACATTTTGTTTCGGTCAACAGCCAAAATGCTGGTTTGAACCTCTAGAGGTTCTACTAAGTAAAAACGAGGAGTGAGGTGGTTTACTATGGCCTTCTTCACTGAGTTGAAATAGTATACTTACCAGCATGCCATGCCCTCCGAAAAGCACCCACTTTCCACCCTGCAAATGACACCTTTAGTTCATTCACCACAGGGTCTGGCTGTCTAGTGAAATTCATTACTCTCAGAGGAGATAACTCTGACTAGTGTCTTTTACACGTCTACCTTTTCTGTTCTTACATAGTTCAGTCATATAATTGGCTAACTATGTGATAAGAACAGAACTATTTTTTGTAGCCCTGGAACCAACAGAACGAGTGCAATTAATTTAAAACTCCACTTGCCCGTTATGGGCAAAGAAATGTACTCCTATAAACTGACAATACTACACATCAATTAAATGTTAACAGAATTTTTTTATGTTACTGAGAAATATTATTAAGTTTCAGAAGAAAGTTTTCTTTTTAAAAATAAAATGCAAACTGAAAATGTAAGAAATGACATCTATCAGTTTAATTATATTATTGATTTAGATGGAAGTTTTTGATCTGTCAAACTCAGCAAGAGCAAAATGAAAACGTCTTTGGTATAAATCATTATTGAATCGACAAACTTTAAAGTGAAATTTATATAAAGAAAATCGATATTTATGTTTTATAGTTTGTTCAGTATTACTATGCAATTATTAACTTTGTTTCGTTTTATCTGAAAAGGATTAAGAAAATTTGTTTATGCAGCAGACATTTGTATTAAAAAATTGAGCGATTGTAAACTGTGGTGAAGTGTTGATAGATAATGAAAAATATTTTTCATAGATTCTCCTTAGATCAATACATCATTTACTCTTTAATGAATACCATAAAAATACTGTAATATTCAGAAGAACACAAGAATTTTGTTATCTTCTGATAATGTTACGTTTACTTTTGTAAATTTAAGTTTGAGGAGCACCATAATCCTTTTGAAATTAACTTCCTCGACTACAGCAAAGATAATAACAGACTGAAACTTTAAAACTTTGGATTAATTTTACCATTTTGTTAATCATTTAACTCGTTTAATCTTTTTTTTCTACTTCTACTACTAATCATCGGCATCATTATCATTACGCCTTATATTTCAAGCACCTCTACGTTAGTAAAAAACGTACTCATGGATTTGCAAATATCGTTCGTCAAAATTTTTATCGAACACTTATATAGATATTCAAGTCACGAGATTGACTTTTGCGTGAGTATGGGCTGTGAGGAAGGGAGTGAAATATTTGCAGTGCTGCCAACCTCAACATTGAGACACTACTCGTACATTTCACTACCGTGCAGTTTCTAGATACATTTTGTAAGCTGTGGTTTACTCAGAGAAAATGTTTCCTTCATAAACCTTATAAGAAATAAATGTGACCTGTAATATTGCCTATAACTTAATTATGTAGGGCTACATAACTAGAAATGTTTAATTTACTGTAATTACTTTACTATTGCCGTCATCGGCGTTTCATTATCAGTCTCTCTAGTATCTACCTAACCGTATTCTTTTTTTACCAGGTGTCAATAAAACTTTTGAAGAATAGCTTCTTCACGCCCTTAATTTCCTTCTTTATTTTTCGAATTGTGCAAAAAGAAACATCACAGTAGTTAGCCGCTCGCTCACGGCTTTTGTTAAAAGGCACGGATAGGCATTTTTGTTCAGCTTCAACTTTAAAACATTTTGTTACATTGTGTTCAGCATTGTGAATAGTTCGACCACGTTTGCGAGAAACCGACATTTGTATTTACGGTAACAAAGAGTTATATTCGTACAGTTAACCTACAAAAGGTTCCGCGATATACTGTATATGCTCTGGGTATAGTGTAAGTTGTTATGTTTGTCGTACTGAAATTAAAGCAGTCGCGCAGGCGCACTGATGCTTTCCCCCCTATACACCTCGTTGCAAACAAGGGCAAACTGGTGATTCAAGTGACTGTACCAGGGGTTCTTAAAGTGTGCGCCGCGCCGCCAAACATTGACAAGGGCGCCGTACCTCATACAAATTGTTTTCTTTTTAAACGTTTTACCGTCTTATCTCCTTCTCTGGAAATGGAATCATCCGCGTAATGTACGTGATGACGTAGCTTGTCATTGCATTTTTGTAGAAGTTGAGGATGTCGAACAGGCTCATTGACTTTTCTACGGACTCAGCTTTAAAATCTAGGTTCCAGTCTTAATCTTTGTTTGAGTTCGATGTAGCCATCGGAGATAAGTTCTCCTCCTCCTCCTCCTCCTCCTCCTCCTCCTCCTCCTCCTCCTCCTCCTCCTCCTCCCCTCCCCGAATGAAATGATCCGTAGATCAAGGTAGCCGCGGGTTTGTGAACTTCTAACCTATACAAACACTTTCAAAAGTCACTAAAACAATAATCTACTCGACCGCCGTACCTCATACGCAATTGTTTCCTTTTTAAACGTTTTACCTTGTTATCTCCTTCTCTGAAAATGGAATCACCCGCGTAATGTATGTGATGACGTAGCTTGTCATTGCATTTTTGCAGAAGTTGAGGATGTCGAACAGGCTCATTGACATTTCTACGGACTCAGCTTTAAAATCTAGGTTCCAGTCTTAAACTTTGTTTGAGTTCAATGTAGCATCGGAGATGAGTTCTCCCCCCCCCCCCCCAATGAAATGATCCGTAGATCAAGGTAGCCGCGGGTTTGTGAACTTCTAACCTATACAAACACTTTCAAAAGTCACTAAAACACAATAATCCACTCGACCGTTCACTTCCCATCTTTCATCTACCTGGAAATCTCGCAGGACTCCTAAAAATATTATGTAGTAGAAACCCTTTGTTGTAATAAAATAAAATAAATTTAAAATTCATAAAATTTTTAATAACAATTCTTATGGAGGTACTAACCCGTACCCCTTTTATGGTTCGTGTCATTTTAACACAATTATCATCATCATTGCATTTACTAGTCATGTAATTTTTACAGATGTAGATAAACTATTAAAGAGATAAAAAATGTATGTGTTCATAATTTTTTTATTTTTAGTATTATTTGAAGTGAATTGAAGCTTTTAAAGTGAAAGAATATATTTTTACCAACATTATTATAATTAAATAGTGCATTTTTTTTATTAAATTAGAAAATGGATTTCTTTGAAAGCTTTTTAGTGCATTCTGTATAAAATGCTATTTTAAATTTGTATATATACACTACACATCTGTACTAAACCCTGCGCTTTTCTGTGCTCCATATATTTAAACCACTTCAGATTGTCCCATTCAGTTGAGTATTTTTACTCAACAACTTAAGATCCATTTAGTTAAACACAGTTTTACAAGTGGCTCTTATACATTTTTGTTTTTTCCGTAAATAAAATAACATGTTTTTGTTATTACCGTACAGTGGATTCATGGAATAAAATGACCAAATGTAACTCCATTAATTTAACTCTCTTTGTCCGTTTTAATTTCATAAAGTCAAGTCATAGTTTTTTAATTTAAATTTTCTTTTTCAAAAATAAACATACATTTTTGTCGTAATTATTTTGCTCTTAATTGGTCCTTATGTACCTGTCACTTTCCTATATAATGTGACACACATTCAATCTCAAAGTTTAATTATATGTACAATTGTAAAGTAACCGCTGTTTTGTCTTAATCACGGCTATAGAAACCAACGTAATATAATTTAATTAATTTTTGCTTGTAACTCAACGTGAAAATTATAAAAGATACTCCCTTATATATTTTCTAATTATATTAAGATTATTTTATCTTTGAATTTAATGAAATGTACGACTTTTTAAATAAAAATTTCGATTATTCTTTTGTAAGGTATAAATTTTTACATTAGTTTATATATTAAACTGTGCATTTTATGTTAGAGTTAATTTAATTTTGTAAGTACTCTATTTATAATTTAATACTTAATTTAATTAATAATTTAATTTTAATTTTATTTCATAAATTTCATAATTTAATTTTAAATTTTTCATAATTTAATTTTATTTTTAATTTAATAATTTAATAGTTTTGTATTTACAGTTTTATAAAAAATATTAATTTATTTAAAATTTTGTATTGTTTGTACCTGTTCATTTGTAAGTTAATATTTTATTTATTAAAATAAATAGTTGTTCTTTACATTATTACCAGTTATGTGTACCAGTTACCTGATCAAAATTAAATGTATTTTTTATTTATTTATAATTATAGTTTATACTGCAATTAATTTCATGATATTTATAAAATAATAATAATTTGATTTCTCTGTTTGATGAAATTGTCGCTTGGCATTAGTTCTGTGCTTGTTTACTTTATTTGAGTACAGTAATGGGCAAAAGTATTTTTTATTTGTCACTTCTTTCTTATTTCTTGTAAAGTTAAGTATTGGGTGAAGAAGTAGAGTAATTAGTTAAGTATCAGACTGTACGGAAAATAATAATATTCTTTGTGTCAACACAATAATTTTTCCACTGTGTCATGCTGTAACTTATAGCATCAACTCAGAAATCTTTTTTATTTTCTGTATAGCATGAAATCTTATCGTTATTTTTGGATTTCTGGTAAAGTAGTTACACGTATTTGAATACTAGACAGTGGTTACTGGTGTACTTTGATGGTTGGGATTAAATTAACCATACTTTCTCAGGAATAGTCGACCTGGATTTGTAAAAGACTACACTTCATTTGCATGTCATCCTCATCTCATATTGGGTCATAGGGTTACAACGTTTTTTTTTTTAATTAAACGGATTGCAACGTACACATTAGGTATTAAACAATTTTTTTTGGTTAACCCACGAAAATGATCTAATGTAAAGTTGTCGCCGCGAGTCAGTTGTTTAACAGCTGGTTTTTGGAGACAAAGGTTCCTGGTTCAAATCCTAGTAAAGGTAGTTGAACCCACCGGGTTGGTCTAGAGGTAAAGTCGTCGCCAAAATCAGCTGTTTAACAGCTGGTTTTTTGGAGATTAAGGTTCCTGGTTCACATCCTAGTAAAGGTAGTTGAACCCACCGGGTTGGTCTTGAGGTAAAGTCGTCGCCAAAATCAGCTGTTTAACAGCTGATTTTCGGAGACAAAGGTTCCTGGTTCAAATCCTAGTAAAGGTAGTTGAACCCACCGGGTTGGTCTAGATGTAAAGTCGTCGCCAAAATCAGCTGTTTAACAGCTGGTTTTTTGGAGACAAAGGTTCCTGGTTCAAATCCTAGTAAAGGTAGTTGAACCCACCGGGTTGATCTAGAGGTAAAGTCGTCGCCAAAATCAGCTGTTTAACAGCTGATTTTTGGAGACAAAAGTTCCTGGTTCAAATCCTAGTAAAGGTAGTTGAACCCACCGGGTTGATCTAGAGGTAAAGTCGTCGCCAAAATCAGCTGTTTAACAGCTGATTTTCGGAGGTTACTGGTTCAAATCCTAGTAAAGGTAGTTACTTTTATACGGATTTGAATACTAGATAGTGGTTACCGGTGTACTTTGATGGTTGGGGTTTAATTAACCATACTCTCTCAGGAATGGTCGACCTGGGTCTGTACAAGACTACACCTCATTTACACGTCATACACATCATCCTCATCTCATTGCGTCATGGAGTTGCTTATTGTTCTAAATTGAACAGATTGCAACGCACACAAATTAGGAATAAAAAAATAAGATAAAAAAGGTAGTTACTTTTGAATACTAGACAGTGGTTACCAGTGTACTTGGATTGTTGAACTTCAATTAGGTACCCATACTTTCTTAAGAATAGTCGGCCAGAGTCTGTACAAGACTATATTTCATTACACCTCATACACATCATCTTCATCTCATTAGGGGGGGGGGGGGGGTTGCTTATTATTCCTAAATTGAACAGATTGTTACATACACACATTAGAGATTCAAACAAAATTAATTTTGATTGTTATAATTTTAAGATGCAGACATGTTACACACATACACGCCACAAACTCAAAACACGCTTTTGTGGACTGAAACGCTTACTCGATAGACGTTCGAAATTAAACATATCACACAAATTAACAATCTAAAGTCCAGCCTCTCTTAGTTTAGTTTGCTCCTAATGTAAACAAATAATGACGTCACTGAGCATGCGCATTATATAGAAATGAGTACACGCTGATTAAAAATTAGCAACAAAATACTTTCAAAAGTATTTAAATACAAAATACTTTTAAAAGTAGTTTTATAAAAAATGAAATTGTTAGGCCTACATCATATCATGACTGATGTTTTAAGTAATTTAAGTACTTATAATTCAAAACTTAGTTAACTTAATAGGAATACAACATCCATAAAGTCGCGGACTCTAGCGTGCACTCTGTAGTAGCTGGCTTTGGTTTGTTGACAGTAGGAGCAAACTAAGAACGGCTGAACTGTACAAGACAATCTTAAGACCAATCTGGACATATGGAGTTCAACTTTGGGGATCTGCTAAACCTTTACACACGAAACGTATACAAGCGATTCAGAACAAGATTCTACGAACGATAATGCTATGTCCCCTTTTCATCACAAACTCAATATTGCACAAAGACTTACAAATCCCATACGTAATTGATGTCGCAAAACAACTATACAAGACAATGTATGACAAATTTGAATTATATGACAACCCTCTCATAGAAAACATGTACACTAGGGCGATACCGGGTGCTCAGCGCAAACATTTGAAGGGCCTCTGGCCAAGAGGTCTTCTTATCCAACTGTAGGACTGTGGTGATGACTGCACGCTCCTTCAAGTAAATCAAGTTTTGAAACATTAGCTTCACATTTATAAATTTTTATATTAATATAATAACAGATACTTAATTTCAATTGAAAGTGTCAAAAAAAGACGCAGAAAATATCTACAATAATATATAAAGTGTCCAAATAATTTTTTTAGCTGCCCATAACAGACATGTTGAGTGTCAGATTATTTACACTCAATCTGTTCTTTACAGGGCTAAAATCAATAGTTCTGTTTCTTATCACGTGGTCAGCCTATTAAATGACTGAATCATTTAAGAACAGAAGGGTTAGAGGAGTCACTAATCAGAGTTATTTCCTCTGAAAGTAATGAATTTCATTATACAGCCAGACCCTGTGGTGAATGAAGTGAAGGTGTCATTTGCACGGTGGAAAATATGTGCTTTTCAGAGAGCCCGGCATGCTGATAAGCGTACTTTTCCACTCAGTGAGTAAGGCAATGGTAAACCACCTCACTCCTCGTTTTACTTAGTAAAACCTCTACAGGTTCAAACCAGCCTTTCGGCTGATGACCTAAACAACAACAACAATTTTTTTAGGTACTGGAACGTAGCACGATGTAGGTATTACATATTATGAACAAGGAATGGACATATAAAAAGGTACTACTGTTGAATCTTGTATTAAACCTCAAAAATGAATTTTCGATCAATCGTCTATTCATTCGAGGATGAACAGATTCTACATTTTTCTTTGAAATGAGAGATAAATAAAAATATATTTTTTAAAAATCGTAACTAGCCACTATGGTGAACGATTTTTTCTTTACAGAAATTCTTAATAGCTGGTTCTTTAGAAGCTTGAATAATTTATTTATTTTTAGTGATGCTCGTAATTTTCTTTTAATAGTGAATTTCCGTTTTCTTTCTTTTGCTAATAAGTATATATTGGGCCAATTTAAGTAAATAAATTGCGGTCGTATCTTTTTCTACTTTATCAATTCACCATTCTTAAAAGATTTTTAAAAGGGAAAATAAGCCTCTTTTGTCTGTTTACCTTCTTCCAATTTTCCAATCATTATTTTATTTTCTTGTACTAATTTGAAAAGCTGATTTTATTTGCGGTATTTTTGGTACAATGATTATTGAACGTTAATTTTTTGGGTAATAAATAGACCTACAAAGAGTATAAAATTGTTTGAAAGGAGATTAGCAAAGAATACTAATTTCTTTTAATTAAAATAAATTGCATCTTAACTGAGCCTCTTGTATCCATTTAAACTAATAGATCAAATTAATGAACTTTCTTCCTTCGTTTTAGGTATAAGATGAACATTTTTACACTGAATTTAATCAAGTTAGTTAACTTAAAAGTTAAATTTATTGTAACTTTTACATACCGAATTGGCTCAGATTGTATCCATAATGTACAGGATGTGTGCGACTTAAATTACATTATTTGTTTTTCTTTTTTTGTTAAGAAGTAAAACTGTATATATATACTACCGGCAATATTTATGATGTGCCTACATTCGTATGTATTGTCCTGTTTTCGTCTGAATTGAATAAATCACCCAGTGGCGAACTCTCGTCTCTGTTTTATAATAATATAAGATCTCTATTGTAGGATCTTTTTAATTTATGTTGTGGTAATGGTAAGTGTAGCAATGTCTGTATCTTTGGATTCGTTTGATTTATTAATTTTTAACGAAAAAGATTGTATAATTTGTTAATGGTTGCGTGTACTGTGTCCACGTGAAAAGTTTGTATCTGTTTAGGTTTGATATTTTCACCGAACCATAGATCAAGGATCAATACATTCATCTAAATCGGACTTTAGAAACAATTAGAAGAATGAGCATAACTTATATGTTTAGAAATCTAATCTTTAAGACAAAAAAAAACAGTTTTCAGAGTGAAGAATTTGAACTTTACGAATATATTAATCTATTATAATTCAGTTTATTAAATAATAATTGTTTTTAACTCAAAGCCAAAGGCCAAACGATATGATTTTTTTGGAATTTGATTTTTAGATACTGTAATTTAGTATTATAATTTTTTTTATATGTTTTTCCTGTAAGTATCTTGAAGTCTAATACCGATAAAATATGTTGTTTTCCTTTAGATTTTTCCTTGTTTGTCGAAGTAAAATGAAAAGATTGTTATGTGGTGGTAAAAAAAATTTTTATCCGCGTCAAAACATGAGGCACTGGATATTTTCAGATTACCAGAGTCCGAGTTGCACTTTTGAATTGACAAGAAACATTCACTCTTTGTAATCCGCATAAAATTTTTTTTAATTATTTCAAATTTTTATTAATTCGTAAAAATAATTTTTCAAAATATTCAATTTTTACATTAGACTATTGATTTACAAGTATATACAATCGCGTACTAAAAACATTATGCTAGTAATCTCTGGTTTGTTGATCCCTTATTAGATAATGGATGTTCTTGGAGTTCATAATGGAGATTTGGATATTTTACACCGCTGTTCTGAGGATATCTATTAGAGGAACAACTGTACCGTAATTTTCAATCATGAGGATCATCGAATTCCCGGATTTTGTTTTTTTAATGTCCCATTAACAGCTTGGTCATTAGCGACTATGGTTGGTTTTGGAACGTAATAATTTCCGGGAATCAAATCCGGAAAGTCCTTTTGGTAGGCTAGTCCGCTAACCACTACGCTAAGCAGGCAGCCACTCTTCCAGGATATTTTCTTACATTTTACTTTGTATAATCAATAGGGGCAGACCGTATCATTCTCTACTCATAACTTGATTAACAAATATTGAGTTTTAATTATAATCGACCGTCATTATAATAGTTAAATAATCAAAACTACCAATAATTTATTAATAACAAATTGTTTTCAAAATTTATTAGTATACCTAAATCTGATGTTAACGGACCAATTATTTCATTTAAAAAAATTTAACCGGATCAAATTTCGCATCATGTTAATGAATAAATTTACATTTTTATAATTGATTTTTACAAATTTCTTTCTAATTGTTCATTATTCATGTTACATTTTTAATTGTATTTGAAAAAAAAATTGGTATTTTAATTTTTGCTTTTAAACTTTAATTGTTTCCCCAAAGCGGTTATATTGTTGTTATTTTGTACTGTATGATATGGTGTAATTAATATTAATTGCTAACGACTCGATAATAATTCATAAATACAGTAAAACCTCCTTAATCCGGCATTCTATAGTCCGGAATTGCCTTCACAATGAACATTTTAAAGTGACTAACCCGACAGCTACCGCCGACACTCAAGAGCCACAAAGCGTCACGTTTGTAAAATTTGCTGAGTCAAATAAACAATACAGTATGGCCGAAGTTATGAACTTGCATGTAATAAAAAATGATTTTTTTAAATAAAAAAAATACTAGTTGTAAGAAGCAAGTAGATATTAGATCTTTTTTCCAGCCATCTACCAGTGCTGTTGCTAAAAACCACGAATAGTACAGTACTGTACTGTATTTCATACTGTATTAAAATTTATTTCATCATGTACTGTACTTAAAAATGCATTTTAATATTTCTCCTGTACTTATTTATTGATTTATATTGTTTAATTAACCCATGTTTAAATAATAAAGTACTTTGATGGTTGGGGTTCAATTAACCATACTCTCTCAGGAATGGTCGGCCTGGGTCTGTACAAGACTACACCTCATTTACACGTCACACACATCATCCTCATCTCATTGGGTCACGAGGTTGCTTATTGTTCTCAATTGAACAGATTGCAACGTACACAAATTAGGAATAAAAAGAAATAAAATAAATAAATAAATACACACAGTAAAAATTTCTTGTGCAAATTGTGTTATTTTTTATACAACTCCTGTATTTTTATAAATAACCTTCGTAGTCCGGAATTTCCTTTAATCCGGCAAGCTTCGAGTCCCAAACGTGCCGGATTAAAGAGGTTCTACTGTATGTTTTAATAGAGGATACAGTTAATTCTTATCGTTTATGGTTTGTAAAATAGAATTTTTACTGCAGATGTTTTAAAGTTATAAGATTTGTTAACATTCTGGGATACTAAACGAGAGAGAGAGAAAAGAAGAATATTGATAATTTAAGTGATGCCGGTGAAGTCTGGCCTTAGGGTTGATAAACCGCTATGCATGGAGCTTGAATTCAGGCCACTTCGGTCACAACCGGTTTCTCCACATACTTCCAATCTAGTCAACTCGTCTTACCACCGATTGGTACTTCTTTGCTTGGCCTGGCCTCGTTGGTCTCTTGGGTGAAAAGGCCACAACCTAAAGATGAGCTTCATTAGTACTACTAGTATTATAATATTTATCTTTAAACACAATGCCAATGTCAATAGCACAATCTTCTTACCTACTTACTGCATTTTTATATTAAACTACTATTGGAATTTTAATATTTTTTATGAATAAAAAAATATTTAAAAAACGATATTCTTAAATGTCACTATGTAAACAAACAATTTTTTTACTGTAATATTTACACTTATTTGTTCTGTGAAAATAATATATTTACTATATTTATATTTAATTGATATTAAAATTACTTTTAAATAAACAAATGTTTCATTAATTATTATTTAATTCATAAAAATACGACCAGGTGTTCAATTTTAGATTTATCTAAAACATCTGTTTGCAATAGTTACCTGAATCTGAACGAAACAGGAACCTAATAATAATGTAATCACTGCAATACAAAACTGTACAACTTATCCTTAACGAAATTGTTCAAAAAAAATTATTTATTTGTTTAAGGTTACATTAAAAAAATTCGAATTAAAATGTCTTTAGTGAAGAAAATTTGAACTAAAAATGTCTTGTGTAACCAAATTTGGATTAAAATATATTGTGTAATTGTACTGTAAGGTACAAAACCACGTTCTGTATACTCTTGATGTCAGTTAACATGATTTTCGTATTTTGTGTTAAGTTATATTTTTCTCGTATATTACGTAATCCTGGACATTTTATGAGTAAGTGTATTATCGTCAATGTAGTATCGTTGCAAAAAAAAAAACAGGTCGGTGCATCAGTCTTTTGAAGAAGGTATTTGTGTGTGAGACTAGAATGCCCAATTCGTAGTCGTGTTATAAGTACTTGATTTTGTCTGCTACTTTGTGATATTAATACGTCATGTGTGTTTTCCCTGAAATCGTGTAGTTTACTGCGATGTCCTTTCCATTCATTTTACCACATTCCTTGTGTCGTCTTGAGTACAAATTTTGACAAATCAACATATGAGACAGCATGATCATGAAACACTCCTTTTATGGCTTGTTTGGCAGTATTGTCTGCCCTCTGTCCTGATATACTAACGTGTGCTGGGGCCCATGTTCAAAATTATGTTCGAAAATATGCATCAAATTATGTTAACCCACCGGGTTGGTCTAATGGTAAAGTTGTCGCCGCGAGTGACTGTTTTTCAGCTGATTTTGTTTTTTACAGCTGATTTTCAGAGACGATAGTTCCTGATTCAAATCCTAGTAAAGATAGTTGTTTTTATACGGATTTTATTACTAGAAAGTGGTTACCGGTGCACTGTTATGGCCGGGGTTCAATTAACTATACTCTCAGAAATGTTCGGCCGATTCTGTAGAAGACTCCACCTCTTTTGCACGTCATACACCCATAACTGAATTCTGTAGGTCCCTACCGGGTTCAGCATAGATTTGTACAAAAGTAGTTTCTTGTCAATCGAAAGCTGGGAACACCTACCAATCAATGAATTGGCTCATTGGCTCTATGAATAACTTCTTCTTCTTCTTACACTCAAGGATTAGGCTTTTGCCTGTTCCGACTCACATCAGCTTATTAACATTTATATCATTTAAATTACTATATTGTATCATTCAACTTGCATTGAGTCTTATTTTATTTCCCTTTATTACTGCCATCTTTTCCGCGGTCTACCAACATCCCTTTTACCTACGGGGTGGTAATTTAAGATATTTAGAGGGAATCTTTCTGCTGGCATCCGTTTAACATGCTCCTTCCACTGATTGCGGTATTGTAACACTCTTTCATTCAGGCTGTACACATTCAGCTCTTTCCGAATATCATCGTTCCTTATGTGGTCCCGTCTGTCACAGCCCTTTACCCTGCGTAGGAATCTCATTTCTGCCGCCTGCACTCTACTCTCTAGCGGTTTTGTAGTGACCCATGATTCACTTCCGTAGAGGAGGACCGGAGCAGCCATCACTTTATAAAACTTCATGGTAGTTTCTTTCCTCGCTTTTTTCCCCAGGGTTCTGCTGATATTACCACATATTGATTGGAATTTCCCTATCTTCTTCTCAATATCTAAATCATCTTTAAAACTGATATTGCAGCCGAGGTAGCAGTATTGTGATACTTGTTCCAACACTTTGTCATCTACCACAATTTTTGATCTAGTGGGAAACTTGCCAGTGAATGCCATTATTTTTGTTTTTTCTTTAGAGATTCTAAAATTATACTCTTTACATAAATTGTTCAGGACATGGATTGATTTTTGGAGGCTATCTTCGTTTTCTTGAATAATCCACAAGTCATCTGCAAATAGTAATGCGTTCAGGTATTTTTCATTATTCAACTTGATACCTAAGTCTACTCTGCATTTCCATTTCCTGAAAATGTGGTCTATATAAATGTTGAATAAAGTGGGTGATAAGCTGCACCCTTGCCGTACTCCTTGGTTAATTGTCATCTCCTCAAGTCTCTGTATGTCTCTGTATGAATAACTAAAAAATATAAATATCTAATTTACAAAAAAGTATGACCAGCTATTATTAAGTTGTTAAGTTTATCTCAAACATCTGTTTACAAGATTTATTGTAGAACCATCATCATAATCTTTTTTTCTTTTGCTTCTAAACCTATAAAATTTGCTACTCTATAAAGTCTAACAATATTTATGTAAATTTCTCGAAAATCAATAAATGAATATTGATATTTTGAAATGTGTTGTACATACTAAGTGTTTATTGGTGGTTGTGGTTGACCTAAAAACTATGTCACCCGTTTAAAATGTATTGGAATTCTATAAAATTACTGTGTTTACTGAAATTCCAATAAATTCAGTATTATTTTCAATAAAATTTTAGTTTAAAAACGTTTTTTTGGGTTTATAGCGAGGTTCCTTTATATTTGTTGATCTATAACCAGAAATATCAAATTGATTGAAGTTTTTTCACGATAGTTGGTAACGTGCTCGGCTGTCATCATACGGTTTTGGGTTCGAATTCCATTCCGGCACGGTATATTTTCATACGTTACAAAAAAAAATCATTTCATCCTTCACCGTCTGCATTAGTAGTAATTGCAGAACAGTCGGACGTTAAATAAAAAAAAATATTTATTTTTTTAGTGATTTTTGTTACTGTATTGTTCTGAAATTGTAGTGTGAGTTGGTATAGATTTGAATGAATATTTTAGTCCTGTTTGTCTTTTGTTGCTATCAGCTAGTCATCAGTCGGGTTTTCCCGGACAACTACTCCAAGTAAATGCATGGGTTAACCTCGCCCTTTTGCTCTCTACTGTAGCATAACCGTCCGAATCTTTACTCTTACGTTTGACAGGCTACATATTAATTTTCTATTTTTAAATAAATTCTTTGGTTTTTCATATTTTATTGTTTTTTTCTTTTCATTTGTACATATAATTATATTATAATATCATAATTTTTATTAAAAATATCTTAACTATTGTGCGGTTTCAAGCTCCGTGTAGTTGCGGGGTGAAGGGTACGGGTGAGGTATAATGAATGAGTGACGCATGCTGGGAGAACGATTGTTGTATTACTCTGATACGAAACATTCGTTTTCAAACTTTCCGTATTTAATACATTTGTTTGTATTTATTGCATTTATTTATTTACATATTTTGATATAAATTGGTAAGTTAAATATTATGAATCCGATCGAGTTAATAACCCGGTAGGTATTAGTTAAATTAATGCGCCGGATGATAAGAATGTTTTTTTAGTCTAGTTAGTACACGCTACCACTACAAATGCATCAGCTGTGAAACACTACTAACTCATTCATTCTCCCACTTCTATAACAACGCACTGCATTCCTTCCAACTACACGGAGCTGGGACTCAAGCAATAGTTTAGTTCGTATTTAAGTAACTAACATGTATTTGTAATTACTAACACACTAATAGATTACTGTAGTAGTTGCAGCAGTTAATAAACAAAGAAGCACTGAATTGATGTACCCTTAGGCATAGGAAACAATAGTTGGGTGGATTAATTATCTCACCATTAATTAAAATAAATAGTTTTATATTTTCAAAGTATAATAATTAAGGAAATTAACATTTATATTATAATGATATTTTTGTAAGTAAAGGGAAAATAAATAAATAAATGAATAAAATATTTGTATATTATTTTCTTAACTATAAAAGTGTTTTTTTTTTCACGGTATAAATCTACGACTTGTTCCAGCCTCCTACAGTGTTTTTTCGAACTCCTCTGACACGTTTACCAATAGGCGAGTACAGTATTGATGATTAATAAGAATTTTCTGATCACTCATACTAACTTTTAGCCTACAGTCTTACAGATTTCTCCGCTTCCTGCTTTCTGTCGTCTTCTGTTTTCGATAGTGTAGTGGTCAGCGCAACTGGCTTCTGAGTCAGGAATTCCGGGTTCAATTCCCGGTCAGGTCTCGTATTTTTCACCACTCATTTTCATATATTGCCTTTCATGAACATGACTGTTCCACATCACCTGTAGTTTGTATTTTTTCAGCTTTAGTATATTGAGAACCGGTCCATTAGCTTATGGTCTCAGTTTCTCATATTTTCTTTGACGGTATTAATAAAAATATCTGGTACCCAGAAACTCCCAATTTCACAACGATGTCATTCTTTTTTGTGTTTTTCAAGGTATTTGTATTGCGTGAACCATTCGCAAAGGTATCTTTATTATTTTTCAGGACCCACTTTTATTTCTCACTATATTTTTATATTTTTTTCTGAGGTTCCTTATAATTTTACCACACATTACTCTAAGCCTATTAATTTTTTCCTTAGTTAATTATAAAAAGGCTAACGAAAAAGTTTATTTATTTTTCTTGTTATCTCTTTAATATTTTGTATTTCGAACAGCGCGTCGGATTTAAGGTGTGGTGAACAATTAGTAAACTATTTTTTAATTTCAATTGTTTATTGTGAAATAAACATAAACATTAGCATTTGAGAATTTATGTATAACATAAAAGAAAAATCAGATGATTTTTCAAAACGTAAATTCATTTGGCCCACAAAAATTTATTAGTATGAACTTTGAAACCGCATAAATAACTCGTGTTATATTGCACTTAATAAAAGTTTGTATAATAAACAGTAGTTTATTATATGAAATAACTTTCTCGGTTAATAAGAAAATGCATTTTATTCAACATTAACATTGAAACTTTTAATATTACGTGTCAAATTGCAGAAGATGACGGATTATGATTCATGAGTATAAAATCAGTAAAATTTTGCTTAACTTTACTTAAGTTTGTTTGCAGAATTTCAATGTAGGTACTTTATCAAGTACTTTACGACGTGCTTTGTATAGTATAACTCCTTCTTGAACTAATATTGGAATTTGATTAACTTTACATTTACACCATGAAATAGTCTATTCTTATTTTGTTACATTAGGTCATGATAATATTTTACGATTAGAAGATTAGTTTTGTCTGTGGTTTATACATTTATTTTATTTTTTTAATAAACGTAAACTACAGTAACATAAAAAACAGTTGCTACGTTTAGGTATAACTGTACTTTTTTATTTCAAACGATTAGGTATAACGTATTCCTTTTTTAAACATTTAAAATCTGTTGACCCATAATTATTTAGCAATGTTAAATTTGATCATAATGCTTCTAAAATTTGACTTATTTGTAGCTTCCATCGCTTTAGTCTTTTAATTACCCCGATCAACGAAAGATCCCTTGGCCACAGGTGTTCGAAATGTCTACACTGAGTAACCCTTTACCATCCCAGTGTATCTGTTTTATTACTAAAGGGTTTTCATGTAATTCAAATTAGTCGTGTATCGTTTTGTTTAGTTTGGCGACGTTATGTATGGTATTTGTAAGTCTTTGTGTATCATTACGTTTGTGATATAAATGATAATTGCACGTAAAGTCTTGCTTCGCATCAGTTGTATACATTTTATGTCAGAATATTTAGCAAATCGTTTTTTTAAGTATTACAAAGTATTTAATTAACTTTTTTTAACAAAACTTCAGATCATCACATTTGGTTTAGCTCATTGTAACTTATTGATGCATTTTCTCCTTGCGAAGGTATTTTGCTTTAGATACATTTCACTTCATAAGTGTACAAAGAAGGAACTGTATAAACAATTAAAGATCCTTAAATAATGATGTGTGTAAAGTTAGCTGGTTTTCTACTATATTCTTCTTTTAGCGTGCCTATCCACTTTGGATGTTGGCGATCATCGTGGGTAATCTAACGCTAACTCTGCGGACCTCTTCCCAAGCCAGGAAAGTCTTCTTCGGCCAGAAGGTCTCTTTCCTTTTATGCGTCTTTACAGAATGCGCTACAGTATGTCATCATACTTTTCTTGATTTGTCATGATGTGTTTAAGATACTGAAGCTCACAACACTTGACAATATTAATCACCTTAGAGCCCTTATTCATCCTCTGTAGAACTACCACGTTGGTGATCCTCCTACGTCCACGATATCCCCAATATCCGTCCTTACAGCTAAAGCTCTAAACATTTGAGACTTTTGGTAATCTCCCTGCTCAAGATCCACATCTCTACACCATAAAAAAGAACTGAAAACACAAACCATCATAGGACCCTCAGTTTGGTGTTAAGGGTTGCTCCATCACACATCGATTTGATTATTTCGAAATTTTAAAACTTTTCGTAAAAAATTACTTCACATTTATATAGCATAACGGATATGAGATGAAATTAAATCATGTTAAGAGATTGATAATATTTTATAACAGACTTTATTGGTATAAAAATCTCACATAACCTAGTTTACTCAGAAAGCCTTACATTTTCCAATAATGAAAGAATTTTTTGATATCCGTTTCTTCTGAGATTATTGTATACAGATAAATTACTTATTTATAATTTTAGTTTAGATGTAGCTGTTTGGGAGTGGTCTCTGCGTACTCATGTTATATGGACTATTCTTAATACATCACCTGGTACATTTCGGTTATTGATGAAGGATTTTCTGTTAAAATTAGGCAATCTTACATGCATTTATATTTTACATATTTATTTCCTGTATGATATATGATTATGTAGATTTAAGATCCATGTTGTAGTACATTCTGTTGACAAATACACGATTATATGTACAACTAAGTGAATTTCATAGAGTAAGAGATTGATTATTAAATCGTGGTTATGCGTTTTGAACAAGAATAAGAAGTAGCTGAGAAGAAGAAGAAGAAGAAGAAAGCATTTGATAGAAGAAGGAGCATTTGATGCTTCAGCAAGTTTCTAAAGAATGATGCAAAATGATTGATGATTTTTAGCTCTTCCATTAGATTAGTGCTCTATTTACCGTACAAGACATCGTGTTTTACTGCATTTAGTTTATGGTATTTTTTTGTTGTTGTTCTTGTGTTAGGTTCTGTTAATGGTATTATAAATGTGCGTTATGTAATAGTAAACGGATCTAGTCAGAATAGATCAGGTGTTATATTATTTTATTATATTGTTGACGGTTTGAAGTAAAGAAGTTACTTTTTTAAAGATTTTTGTAGTTTTTACCCGATTATTCTTGTAAGCTTGTGTTTCTCTTATGCAAACTTTTTATTGATTTAAATTTTATCTTATATTTCTTAATTCTACGGACACCTGTTTAGATTAGATGATAGATGGTTGAGACAAAAAAATTTTAACATAATAAACTGTAGACGTAATGGCCTATTCGTTCGACGCTGGTACTAGCTGCTAGTAGCAAAATAGCGCAATGGGATCGAACAACTAGCAGCTAGTTTAGTTAAACGCTAGTAAACTAGCTCGTTGTGAATTTTTGGAAACGTTGCTAGTTGCTACTGCTGACATCAGAGAGATCAAAGATTGATTGATTTTTGACTTCCTTTAGTTTCACTCTCCTTGAAGTATCATTATGCTTACTTTTTGTTCAAATAAAATAGTCAGATTGTAATATACTAAAAAAAAATTTATAACTTGTATAACCGAAAGACACGTTCGTAAAATCAAGTGGTGTGTAATCTATTAATATTAAGAAGGGAAGAAAAATTTCCGGTTAGTGAAATTCATTTATTGAAATGTTTTAATTGATTTTCGAGATTACTTATCCAGATATTGTGGAAATTGTGACTAAACGTAAAGATCTATTCATGAATTTAGGCTTTAAGTCCTTTGTCTTTGTGAATTTTGTAAAATGAAGAAAACAAATTACCTGAATTCATTTATTAAAAAAGAATTCACAAACTTGTTATTTTTAGTTTCGAAATTGTGTTCATTACATCAATTTCAATATTTATGTAGTACTGAGAATTTTTGAAACAATTTAGTAATTTTTATAAATTATATAACGATTAAATTGAATTTGTAAACTTTAATACAAGGATTGTAAATAAATAAGCAAAAAAAAGTGCTTTCTGGTGTTCCTTTCTTTAAATTCAGTCACATTTCACAGATGAAATGTTACTTTCTTACCCTTTTTTCGACTTTAATAAAAAAAACGTAAATCCATTCTGTTTTAGCAAATGTTTCTTTTATCTGTATTTTATTTTAAGCAAAAAACTAAAACAAAAATAAATGTATTTGTTTATTTTAAAGTATTTTCTCTTTTATTTTGATAATTACAATTTCGTTCCGAATATCTTATGTAATATTTTTTTCAATTTTTTTACTTAAAATAAAATTTGTATATTCCCAGTTCATTTTTAGTTAAATTTATTCAATTTTATGAAAACACGGTAAAAAGCTGAAGAAGTAACTAAATTTAAAAAAAATTACTAGGAACATTTTTCAAGTTTTCGTTCTTGTTATAGTGTAATTGCTAGCTAAAACAATTTGTTTTCATTTTGACGGAAATAAGCTGTTATTAAAAAAGGGTAACAGCTTTCAAATAAAAGTGGGTTCTCTTTCCAGTTATCGTACTTGTCTGTTTTTTTCTGAAAGACATCGCCTGTAGCAAACAAACGGCCAACATATTATAAAATAATTATTATTTTTACAATAATTTTACAATAGCTATTTTTACAATAACTATTAGCTATTAGCTATTTTTAATGGCTATTTTTTACAATAGGCTTTCATTTTGAAACAAGTAGACCTATTGAATAATGAATAATGAATGAATAAATTTTTTTATTAAATAGTTATAAAATTTACAATTCCAAATAATTAAAATTTACTAGAAACCAATATTAGTATTCCTAAGTTAGAAAAATTACACTATTATCTACAAATAAAATCCTCTCAACTCACTAAAACACTATGCAATATACAAACATTTATTTATTATTATACAACATCGTTAATTAATTATTTTTAGGGATCACACCTTAATTAAAAAAAAATAATACATTTATAAATACAGAAAAAATACTGGCAAAATTCTGTTTAAAATTTAAGTTTACAATACCCATTACAAAATTTACTTTCAACCGAATAAAATTTACAAAAGCCAGGAAATGTTCTTACTCTAATAAAAAATAAAAAACAATGACTACACAGGTTACAAACTATTATACAAGACCGTTAATCAATTATTTTTAAGGGGTCACAGATTGAAGTTTACATGAATAAAACATATACATACAAAAGAAATCATGGCAAAAATCTGTTTAAAGTTTATTGAGAATTGATAGGATAATTTTTATCATTTTCTACTTACTAAATGACCAGCTTAAAATAATATTTATTCTTTCCCCAAGCCTCTATTTCTTTTTCAAGTTTTTTTGTTAATCTGCTGGTAATAAATTCTTGGGGAATTTTATTTATTAAAATACTGCTATAGTAATATACCTGCCGTCTACAGACATTCAATTTTATGTTTTTTATACTGTAAAGATTAGTTTTTGCAGGGCGAGTATCGTAAGTTGTAGTTCTACATTGAAAGATATCTCTGTTTCTGTTGATATACAAAATTATTTTTTTAATATATGTTTGTCTCAGTGTCATTACATTGAATTGGTCAAATAATAGTTTACTCGGGTATAATCTTGGTTTATTTAAGGCAGCTCTAATTAAATGTTTTTGAAAAGTGAATAGTTTATTCATGTGTGTATCATATGCCGCACCCCACACTTCAATACAATATTGAAAAAGAGAATTTGCATAAGCATAATAAATGGTTTTAATTATATCTTTATTTTTTATTTTGTTTATACTATAAAAAATGTATATAAGATATTTTAGTTTTGTACACAAATTATCTATGTGTACATTCCATTTGATATGATCATCTACCATGATTCCTAGATATTTTATGACTTTAACTTTTTCTATTTTTGGGCAGGGGCAGTTATCGTCATTTCCTTTACCAAGTTTATGTGAATGTATTTTTAACTGGAGTAATGGTGATGGCTGCCCAGTTTCACTGGCTGAAAAAGCCATAAATTTGGTCTTTTTAAGATTTAGTGTCAGAATATGAGCATCAAACCACTCTTTAACTATTAAAATACCTAAATTAGCATTGTTATATGTGTCAACCCACGTTTCACCAGAAAATACTAAGGCTGTGTCATCAGCAAATGATAATACTGTACATTTCGGTATGTTTAATTTTAATAAATCATTTACGTAAATAAGAAAAAGAATAGGAGAAAGTACCGTACCTTGTGGAAGACCGAAATGAGAATTTTTTGTAATATCTGTTTTATTATTTAATGTTAATTCTTGTTAGATTATTATATAGCTTTCTGATTCAAGTTTGACTTCTATTATCGTTTTACTAGTTAGTAGGACACCTAGCGGCTGATTTTCATTTTAAAATTTACTAACATTTATTATTATCGGGTTTTAAACTGTTGAATTGAATTTATGATACATTGTGGTGCTATTTTTAAACTTACAATAAAAATTACAACGGGTCTTGTCTTATTTATGTGACTTTTTTGTTTAGGTTATCACCCTCAAAGGTTTATTGAAACTCTTAAAAAAAAATATATTAACTGTCCCGTGAAGTAATAATCTTTCCCGACAATTTTAAGTTTTTAAACTTTACCAATTTTCAGAAACCATATATGTTTTAACTACTCAACCGATTTCTGAGTTTTTTTTTTAATTATTAAATTGAATTACTTAACATTTTTTCTTCAATCCCTTGTATGAAAAACGTAATAATGTGTTCTTTTTTTCGTAAACCATAATTTAAGACGGTTTGGTGATGTTGCAAATTAAAGGTTAAACCAGGTCTTCAAAAGTTTTCAGTTCTAGACATAGTCGAAGAAAGTATTACTGTTGTCAGAAAACGAAGCTAAGAGTGTGTAACCTGATGTAGCAGTGTAAATGTTGAACAGCAATGGCGAAATAATAGATCCTTGTGGCACTCCAGTTTTTAAATTTTAATACTGATCGTTCAGAGCAAAGAGAAGCAATGAAGTTGTTACCGATCGGAGTGATTTTTTTTTAAATCTGATAATAAGTGGATAAGGGGAAAAGTTGTAATTCGGATAAAAGCCATCAAACCATACCTTGTCAAACGCTCGGCTGATATCGAGGAATACCCCACCACCATACTCCTTTTTACTAACATCATACAAATTTGTCATGTACACAAGTTACGATTTCTGAAAACAGTAAGTGTTTTTCAAACTCCACTTTGATTTTTAAGAGGTAGGGTAAAATTTTGAAAAAATATTTATATATTTGAGAGTAGACTACAGCCTCTAGCATTTCTTGCATCCTAACCTTCATTCTCCCATCAGGACGACTTCAATCTCCCTTCCCCACGGCTCGTGTCCAACATCCATATCCTCCTGATCCTTGATAAATCCTGAGGCCATCTACCTTCAGGTATCCTCATATTCCCGTACCAATTCAACCTTTTAAACTCTATTGTCCTCGCAATGATGGCATCAACTCTCAGCTCTATCCCTGACAAACTCACTTCTAAGTTTATCCAGTATGTACATATCTTCTTCTCTTCTTTAGATTCCTCTCCGTTCCGGATGTTGGCCACCATATTAACAATCTGAACCTTATCCATTGCTGCTCGAAACAGCTGTGTTGTTTTCGAATACCACATTCTCAGATTTTTTAACAAAGACATGTTCATAATAATCTAATCTTTATTCAGAATTTTGGTAACGTGCTCGCCTCTCATCATGCGGTCTTGGGTTCGAATCCCATTCAGGCACCGCATATATACGAGTATTTTCATACGTTACAAAAGATCCTTCACCGTCTGCATTAGCAGTAATTGCAGAACAGTCGGACGTTAAACCAAAAAAAAATTCAGAATTTAATAAAAAGAATAGTAGGTACTTTTTATCCCCAAAAAGTTTTATAGTAATTTCGAAACGAAAAAATTAATTAAAGTTATAATTCGGCGTTAATAAAATTATTAAATTATTAATGGTTGGTTTTTGGTGACAGTATTTCCAATTTTTAGTTAATTTATAGGTATATAGGGTGTTAATAATGTGGAAATTTTTTATGAACCTCAGAAAATATGTTTTAGTTAATTATTTAATCGTTGTTAACTGCAGTGTTAAAGTTATGTACCGGGACATAAAAGGAAGCTTGAAGCGACATTAAACTCAGGATCGTACTGTTTATATTTAATAACGTACATGTTTTAATTAGGCCACGACTTGTAGATATATGACAAAGGAACGTCTGCTGTATAAAGAAGGGGAAGAGAACGAAGCCAGGGGAGGCGTTTAACTTGTAAAATACGGTGAGACTGAAAGGGGTAAAAGGCACTATAAGTTAAAGGAAAGTGTCGGTTATGATGGCGTAAGAGTGTGTTGCTGAGGGAAAAATAAAGGAAAAACAAGGGATGAATGTTGCGCTTGATAGTGATATCCGTCCTGACGCTTTTCACTCATCCTTATCATCCATCCCTTATTCCTGACTTCACACACTGACACATTTCGTATGATTACACAGTGATATTTAAACGACACTAACAAACTTATGCAAAGTGAGTACTGTTAGGCTACATAGTTCAGTGACAAACGCTTTAACACGATGCTTGAATTAATAATGTATCTCTTTAAGTGATACAAAACGAAGTGGAATTTAAATTAATTAACTTTGCAGACGTAAAATAATTCATTTAAGTTTTAACCTTTGTTTATTTAAATTGTTTCACTCTTTGTTTAAACAAAACAACCGTTCTTGTTTTCAAATTACACAATTTTAGGTAACGCTATCATCCGAATTGTGTCGATTGTATTCAGTAAAGTACATACTTCAACCTTAACCATCAAATTCAAATATTTTTGCCTCGTTTGTGGAAAGAGGCTGTTACATTAAACCCCTACCCTCTATTAAGTTTCTACTATCCCACACATCAAAAAATTTCAAAAGTAATAAATCGTCTTAAAGATCTTGGTTGGAAAGGTTCATTTTTTTCAAATTAGTGTTTAAAATTCTTTTCTTGCTTTCAAATTAGATCTGTAACAGTAAAACAGTTAAACTTATCACGGCCTTAATAATAAAGTTATGTTATCCTGGAAAAAATAATGTTTCTCCTTCCACATCTGATTTCCTCAAAAAAAAACCTGGTGGTGGTACAACGCTGTGTAAAATAAAATCAAGAAGGTATTGAAAATCTATTAGTAAAAAAAAGTTCTAAAATATCTTTCTAAGGACCATTTATGCTTAAAGATAGTCAATGAATTTTCGTCTAAATTTAGATATTTTAGCTGGTAGATACTGTGATTTTTTTGCCCATAACAGGCAGTTGGAGAGTGATTTCCACTCGATCTTATAGTTCCAGGGCTACAAAAAATTGTTCGTTATCTCATGGTCAATCAATTATTTGACTGAAAAATTTAAGAACAAAAGAGGTAGAGTTGTAACAGACACTTGTCACAGAGAAAAGAGAAGAAGACACTTGTCTTCTCATAGAGTAATGAATTTCGCCATTATACACCTAGACCCAGTGGTAAATGAGAAGTGAAGGTGTAATTTGCAGGGTGGAAAATATGTTCTTTCAAGAGGGTCATCAGCCGAAAAGCTGGTATGAATCTCCAGATGATTTACTAAGTAAAACGAGGAGTGAAGTAGTTTACTTATGCCTTCGTCATTGAGTAGAAAAGTATGCTTATCAGCATACCAGGCCCTCTGGAATGCATCTACTTTCCACCCTGCAACACTTTCACTTCATTCACCACAGGGTCTGATTGTATAATGAAATTCATTACTCTCAAAGGAGATAACTCTGACTAGAAACTTTTACACCTCTACCTCTTCTGTTCTTAAATACTTCAGTCATTTAATTGACTGACCGTGTGATAAGAAACAGAACTTTTTTGTAGCCCTGGAACTAACAGATTGAGAGCAAATATTTTAACACTCCACCTGCCTGTTATGCGAATTTTATTTTACTTATAAATTATTATTTTTAAGTTTTTATTAAATTTAATTTTAATACATATTATCAAAATAATTTTCTTATAAGTGAATAAAATTTTACTGTTGTTTGTAAACTGTAAGTTTATAGGCTGAAAATAATAATATGTTTTACGTATATCATTTTGGTTGAATCATGTTCAATTTTGAAACTCTGCGTTTCTGTTTTGAAAACGGTTGTTGTTGTTGTTGTTGTACTAATGATAGCACACGTTCCAGCTATAAAATGTACGTGTATGGTTTTTTTAATTGTATCAGTGGATTCCAGAATGAGTAGAAGGTTAATTTTAAACTAATGCAAACAATTATGGACAGAATTATTACCACATGGCCTCAAGTACTTATGTGAGTTTCTGTTATAGATAAAACAGTATTAGGAAATGCTTGTATGTAACAGAAGTGTAATGGCATTCTGCTGTTTACTAGTGGATATTACAAGGTATCCCGTTCTTGTATTTCTTAAATGTTTTAGACCAACAGTTCTGGTTTTGTTTTTTCAATTTACTATTTCTAACTCTTTTATAATGTTTATTTGTTTAAACAGATGGTATACTACAGTCGTTCGGTTGTTAATTATAATGTCTGGCTTTGATTTTCTAATGGTCAACATTTTTGTTTACTTATAGTTTACCTGTTTTCATCCAGTAAATGTTATTGCTTCGTTTGTGGATATTTTTGTTTATACTGTCGTAATTTCCGTTTCGTTCTTTAATGTAAACTATATTTGCTTATTTATGTGTTCCTAAAATTCCCTTTTTTATTTTTGCTTTTTTATGTTGTCTACAACGGTATATACATACAATTAATAAAAAATCTGGTGTGAAACACTCACACAACTTTCTCTTGCCAATTCAAGTAATTAACAATAAACCTAACATTAGTAATAAAATATTAGACATAAACAAAAAACTAACCTCAATAAACATAACCTAATTTTAATTTCCTATAAATTTTATTATATTCACATTTATCATAAAATGCATTCTAAGGGCGAAATCTTAAAAAAATCGATTTTTCATACGTTTTCGTGAGAAAAAAAAACATAACATTGCTAATTACCGCCAAACTAAGCGTTATGCAAAAAAATGTTTGAAACAAAAGTTGTAGGACTTCAAATTCTCTACAAATTTTATTATATACATTTTTGCGCTGAAATGCATAATAAAGCCGCAATCTTAAAAAAACAATTCTTTTACGCGAAAACAGCCTCAACAAGAATTTCAGCAAACATGGCGCCTACCCTATCTTGTAGAACATAAAAAATTAAGTAAATGAGGCGATTTAAAAAAATCGTAGGACCAGTTTTTGAGAAAATCGCAAAAAAGTGAAAAATTACACGAATAAACTACTACTTCCGGTTGACCGATTTTGATTAAAATGTTCGTGTCGGGTCCGGTAGTGGTATGTAACTTAAGTTTCAAGTTCGTACGATGTTCCGTTCATGAGATATTCTGTTCACACACAGACCAATCGCTAAAAACATATTTTTTGGGTTCAGGGGGTCTGAGAACGCGTAGATCCGGTGAAAACTCGATTTCGAAAAATCGACATGAAAACAATACTTTCCTTCCTATATATTCATATAGGGAAGAGAAAGTAATTAAGAGATTGTGTTTTGCAATGTTGGGTGAAAATAAGACGTGAATGACTTAAAAGAGAGAGAATGACTTACTGAGTAGTAAGACTCCCACAGGTAATTTTTAAATTGTATACTTGATGTGTTTACTCCATCTTCTACGTGAGGTATTACTAGGTAAATGTAGAATGTGGTGGTTCTGTATACCGTGGTCCCCGGTTATAACGCGGTTTTGTTTCGTTTTTATTTAAACGGTAGGTTTTCTGGCAGTCTAGTATAATGTTTAAGAGGTGTTGATGTCTTACTGTTGCTCTGGCAGGGTCTTTTTGTATTGCAAGAATGGCTGTGCCATGTGCAAAGGTGATTAATGTTGTATCTTGTGTTTGTGGGGTAAGTGAAAAACTTTTATCTGTTTACTAGCATGCCCCGTCACGGCTTTGCACGCGAAAAATGGTGTAATCACTTTTTTTTAAAATATAGCTATTGCAGAAAAATAGGCAAGATTCTCGTTGTTCCTCCATTTCAGCAGTTCTTGCTTTTTGAAGTTTTTTTACTTTTGAAGATTTTCTTCCTAGTGTTTTTATGGCATTATTGAAAATGGAAAAAACAACAAAAAAAATTGCCAAAACCAAAAACTTAAATCAACGTTGAATAAAATAAAAGTCAAAATAAATTAACAAAGCAATTGGATCACTCACCAATTAAAAGAAAATTAAAACAAATTAAAGAAATACGGAACTACTTTTCTAAAATACTCAACAATACAAAATCCTATCTACATAATAAAATACAATAAAATTATCATGTGAGGTTGTAACCAGCTGATCCTTATCACCACGTCGCTATTTGCTAAATCATATGACTTTATTTATGATAAATTTTTATTTGAATCACATCAGCTGGTTTAAAAGCAGCAGATTATCTAACCTTATAAAAGCCTTAATATAGAACATAAATATTATTTTCAACCCTTTAGGGCTAACTTTTTAAGGGTTTCAATAGCCTAAAACCTGCACCGGCATCATAGTTACATCATAAAAAAACTGCATGAAAATTGTTTCAGTAATTTAGGACATAAAGGGGAACATACACACACACACACATACATCGAATTATATATAATTATATAGATCGTAAATTTAGCTTCTTATTTTCTTGTTATATAAATAAGAGATTTCTGGTTATGTAAATAAGGTTATTTAGATTTTAATTTATAATTCTGAACTCTACCATGAAATCGAGCAAATTACTCACATCATGCAGAAGAAACGAATTTCTTTCTTCGGGCATTTACTCAAAATACTAGACAATCGAGTAACTGAGCAACTCATTTCTATAATTAACTAGTGGAAAAATTCTCCAAGGTATTTGGCCGAAATAAAGCAAGATATGCAAGAACTTAACACTGTAGAACAAGATCTTTTAGAAAATTCTGAACAAATTAAGTTCTTAAAAAAATTCGAGCTCCGTCGTCAATGATTTTTACAGATAAAATCAGAGAGATCAAATCTCGAAATATGAAGAATTATTGGGGAAAACGTAAGAATCCTAAAAACAAACCAAGAAGGATTCCTGAATTTTAAGTGGTCCAACTTAATATAGCAGAAAAATAGGAAAGATTCTCGTCGTTTCTCCGTTTCAGCAGTTCTTGCTTTTTGAAGTTTTTTTACTTTTGAAGATTTTCTTCCTAGTGATGTTTTTTCATGGCATTATTGAAAATGGAAAAAACAACCACAAAAAAATTGTCAAAACCAAAAACTTAGGCTAAATCTACTTAAATCTAAAGGCCGTAAAAGCAAAAAAAGAAAACAGATTACGAATTTTTTAAAAAAAGTAAAAGAAAATTAAACTTATTATTTATTTGATTTTTTACTTATTATTTTTTTTACTTTTTTAAAAGGTTGGGCATCATAATTTAACTGTTTGCTTCTATTAAGTTTTAATAAAGGTGCAATGTATTTTTTCCTTTTTTTCTTATAAATGGTTTATTGTACTATAAATTTGTAATCTTTTTCTAGTTGCCAGTGACATAAATTTAACTTTTTAAAGTAATTTGTTTTTGAGATAAACTGAAATTTGTAGTTAATGATTTTATTTGATAATTTATAATTTTTAAAGATTGTTTTTGAAAGGCTACTCTTACTATTCCAGAAGTATTAATCAAGGTGTATTATTAAATGATTTGTCAAAAGTTAAAAAGTTTATCATGTACTTTTAAGTAATTATTTATAAAATAGGCGTATGAAAGATGGAAAAGTTTTAATTTTTAAATAGAAACACTCTTTCAGCGATAGATTCTATATTGTCATATTAAAAAGACGTTATCAACTAAAGGCTTGTATCGTTTTTAAAACTTTTTATGCGGTGCTTAAAAATGCTTTTAAAAGTTACTTCGAGTAACTTTTTTAACGTGATAATACCTAATTTAACGTGATACATGTATTAATACTTGCAAAACTTTTTTTGAAAAGTGTTTTCAACCATTATGAATTAATTACCTTTTAATTTTTATATACAGGACTTCTCTATTTTAATATTATCGTTATTCTTTAATAGTGTAGAATTCTTTGTTCTTCCAGTAAAAATATTTTTTGTCATGACAATAATTATTTAATAATTTTGTTTTGACCGTCCGTCCGTCACACCCGGTTGTCAGAAATTACAGTAATAAGTAACAAACGATTTTCGTATTCGTAATCTACAGAAAAAGAAGTGGGCCTGGATGTTTTGAAGTTTCGGTTTTTATTTAAAGTGGCCCAAAACCGGAAGTCAAGAAATTAAAGTCCGAATTTGGAAGCAGAAATAATGTCATTCGATTCCTATTAAAGAGTAGATACAGAAATCATTGGGTTTGAAGTCCGGTATCAACCGGAAGTTAAGAAATCAAAGTCGGAATTCGGAAACAAAGATTGAATTATTTTATTCCTTTTTAAGAGTAGACACCGAAATCATCGGGGTTGGTTCCGATTTCAAACGGAAGTGGCCCAAAACCGGAAGTCAAGGAATAAAGTCGGAATTTGGAAACAAAAATAGTCCCATTCAGTTCCTCTTAAAGAGTAAATACAGAAATAATTAATGGGTTTTACAGTAATTTAAGCCTTTGACTTATGTTGTTAACATTTGTTGTAAACAACAAATCATCATTAATTAAAAACAACAATTTATTATTAAGATTTAGCATGTTGCCGTATCAAAATGTTTACAGTCGCCAAGGTAGGTTTAAGTAAAAAGTTGGCCGGACCTTGATCTTGGCAGCCTCGTCAAAATTTTAAACGGACTTATATCGGATTTCGTTGATGATCACTGATGTGGACTATAGAGATAGCAACATTAACTTCACAGCCGACCTTACATAAATCAAATGAAACATGATTTTTCTTCTCGTGGATTAACCTTTCCGGTTTTTTAAGGCATTAACTTGGGTTTATACGTGCAAAGTTTTATTACATTATTAAAATGTCTGATCTTTGCATGTCCTGAGAGTGTTTTTTTTGTACAGATAAGAATAAGAATTTGTTGAAACAGAGAAGTAGTTAAGGAAATAAATTGTGTATTTTACGAATTGATGTGTACTAATGAACAAGGATAATGGATTACTATGAATGGAGTGTTTTGAATAGTAATTCTCGGAATTCAAAACTAGTAAAAACGTTTGTTTTTATTTTGATTCATTCTACAATGCTGTTGATTGTTTGAAGAAACTATCAGACCGCAGGTATAAAAACAGTTACCGCCTTGGTAGTGAATTAGTAATTGAAATAGTGTCATTACGGGGCTGGTTTTGTATTACGTTGATGGTACGTGTCGTATGAGTGGTAATAAGTCGTTGTTGACAGGTAAATTAATTGTTTTGCTTTCTTAAGGGCAGTATGTTTACTGTAGTCAGGTTTAGTTTAGTTTACAGTTTTGTAAGTTATTTAATTAAGGCAATTTATTTGTATTAGTTAGTTGGGTTATTGTAATAATTAATAATTGTAAATTGTGTCAATAAATATCTGTTAGGTCTGCTGCTAAAAGAGCTTTCAGAAGCGTTTAAAGTCACTTTATACGTAATCTAAAATTGGTCTTAAACGAAAGAAAAAGAATTGTTATAGTGTAAAAAAAGTTTATTTATTTTTCATTGTATCCATAATAAGCCTAGGTCCCGAACGGACCTAGGCTTAGGTGATACAATATTTTAGCTTGTAAGTAATGTGTATAAATATTATAATGAGAATTGATAATATTTTAAAGTAAAATTTGTTATAAACTTTGAGAAAATTATTATTCGTGTAAACGATTCAATTTGAAAAAACCCTCCTGTTTGTTGTAACATGTACTACATTATGTAAATAAATTAGGCAATATATATTTCCATTTTGGTTCGCTGGCTAATAAGATTAATTAAGTATATTATTTCGTAGAGAAATATATTTAGTGTTATGTAAAAAAATCTGATTTGTTAGAAAAACGTGTTTTTATTAGAGTTCATGTTTTTAGTAGAATTCATGCGTCCAACATTTTGTGAAGTGAATTACATGGAAAGAAATTATATTTTTAATAAAGGAAAGGTAGCTTAAAAAAGCGTAGGCGTTTGAAACAGAAATTGCGGAACGTTGACCGTATGATAATTACGAATGTCACAGCGTCGTGGAAAGTAAAGAGAAAATTAGATAGGTGGGTTAAGTAATCGGATTTTAGTGACTAACCAGAGATTTGTCCCGCTGCAGACAAATCGATAAACTACGGGAACAAGTCTAATCGGGTAATCTAATGAGACTTAACCTAATTACTCGTATTGGAATTCACAGACAATATCAAACGATATCCTGTAATTCAATTCAGGAATTTATTCCTGTTCAAAAATTATATCTTTTTATTTTCAAATTGACAGTATGATAAATTTACTGTTTTTTAATTCACTTTTCTGCCAATCCGTATTTTCTTATTAAAATTCCATTTTTTCCTAGTTTAAGTATATGATTGTTTTTTAATATATAAATAGAAGAAAATTTTATTACCGGATACATGCAAATTTGCTTCCTGTAATTATGTTCACGGTTTCCCAGAAGATGCATTCTCACAATTTATTATTGTAGATATTTTATAAGAAAATTTGTTCCATGACAGTGCATCCGTTTTCTTAATAACTTCAAGGCAGGTCGGGTGTTCAAGTTATATATATTAAAAGAAATTACTCTTTTATAGATAATATTTAAATTTTAAATTTAATTTTCGCTGGGAGCAGTAGTTTAGTTAAGTTTTTATCCATGATACTGAGACTACAGTAGTTTTAGTATCATGTTACTTATACACTATTGAAATTTCGCTTATCCAATTTTTGCTTATTCAAGATTCCATGCTAACCGAGGCTTAATATCAGCGTGGTCATTTAATAAATTCATATTCTAATATCTGCAACTACGAGTTCGATTTCAGTAACTATTATTTTAATGTAAACGTAAATTTATTAATTTTCACTTATTGTTTTAGCTTTTCTAAGCTCCTGTTTCATGGCGTTTCCTTATTTTACTTAGTAAAGCCTGTAGAGATTCAACCCAGCCTTTCGGCTGATTAACTGAACAACCATAGATGTTTTAGACGTGTTACCAACCTGAAAATAAAATCGAAGCTTAAGAAACACAGTTTGTTTTAACAAGATCAGAGATTGATTTTATTCTAAATAAAATGTTTATTGAAGTATTTGATTTAAATTTTTGAGAAATAACATTGAATTGTTTGTACTGTTAACAAAATTTTATTTTATTTTTATTACACCTGTTGATTTCCGTTAATTAAGTTATCAAACAATCACAATTACATGTTTAAATACAGTAAACCTAAAACAAGTATGAAAACAATATAGTAATTGTCTGTTACACCACTATCCTGTGACTAATCGCATTAAAACCGTTTCCACTTTCAACAGTGAACTGGCATTTTTTTATCTTTTCTTGCACAGATGAATAATACATGAATATTCTGATGACGAACATAAAAAATGGTTCTAGTTCTAGTACATGAGTAAATGATTGATAATTATTTTATATAACGTCCGTTTAAATTCCATAAAAAATATTTCTTGATAACATGACACATTTTTTATCGTACTATTTGTCAAGTGTTAAATAAATGAAGTTACATGATGTATTACAGTTTTTACTTCCTTACGTTCTTATTTTAATCAGATTATTTTCTTCTAAAATAAATTGAGTTTCTTGTATCTTATTATAAATTTAGTAATATTATTTGTGCAACTATTTTAAGTTTTTAACTATCCAGAAATTAACAAACTATTATTTTTCTTCTAGACCTAACAATTGCCCGTAACAGGCAAGTGGAGTGTTAAATTATTTACACTCGATCTGCTAGTTCCTGGGAACTAAACGAAAAATAGTTGTTTCTTATCACATAATTAGCCAATTACATAATATGACTGAAGAGCATTTAAGGACAGAAGAGGTAAAGGTGTAAAAGACCCACGTGTCAGAGTTATATCCTCTGAAAGTAATGAATTTCATTATACAGACAGACCCTGTGGTGAATGAAATGAAGGTGTTATTTGCAGGGTGGAAAGTAGATGCTTTTCAGAGAGCCTACCGTGCTAATAAGCATACTTTTCCACTTGGTGAGGAAGGCAAGGGTAAACCACATGACTTCTCGTTTTACTTAGTAAAGCCTCTAAAGGTCCAAGCCAGCCTTCCAGCTGACCACCTACTGATCACCTAACAATTTCTAGATGATTCGAGAAAGTCCAGGTCAGAAATTATGAAAAATATTGAGGAAAAAGTATATTTAGAGAAGGAAATGACGGGATGATGGTTTATCGGGGAGTAAAGAAAATCAAAAAGTTGTTACCTAAAATTCAAATGTGACTGAATTATTGTAAAAAAATTGTATTTAAAAATTTATGAATTTATTAAGCTTTTTTGGGATATCTATTAATAAATTGTATTTAAATTCTCATCGGAATCAGAAGTAAAATTAAATGTGTGTATCATGTATAAATGAATAGCGCCAATATTAACTAGTAGACAGCTTAAGTAGGCCCTACCAATATCCGAAATATGAAAATCGAACGCGTCACTTGATTGTAACAACTCATATTAATATATTACAGTCGATATATAAATGTGTATATCGATTTATGAGATGCGATAAAATATATTATAGGCTAACCGTCTGTATCGATTTTATATTATGTAATAAATTTTATCTTTCATTACAGTAATGATGTAAAATAGCCATTACTATTTTATATGTGGCATTATTCCCACCACACGTCATTAAATATTGAAATTTGGCCATTAATGGATGATTATAATACAGATATATTAGTAGAATTGTATTTTACAAAAGCCTTTACATAAAATTTAACAATTATATCGAAAATAAATAATGTGTAATCATCCCAGAGCGGTAGCTAGTTATCAAAGTGAGATACAATAACTTACTTCATAAATTGTTTTTATGATATTTATCTAAAATTAATTGCCCATAACGGACAGGTGGAGTGTCAAATTATTTACACTCACTCTGTTCGTTGCAGGGCTAAAATAAATAGTTCTGTTTCTTATCACATGGTCAGCCAATTAAATGACTGTATCATTTAAGAACAGAAGAGGAAGAGGTGTAAAAGACACTAATCAGAGTTATCTCCTCTGAAAGTAATGAATATCATTGTACAGCCAGACCCTGTGGTGAATAAAGTGAAGGTGTTATTTGCAGAGTATAAAATATGTACTTTTCAGAGGGCCCGGCATGTTGATAAGCGTATTTTTTTCACTCAGTGAGAAAGGCAATGGTAAACCATCTTATTCCTCGTTTTACTTAGTAAAACCTCTACAGGTTTAAACCAGCCTTTCGGCTGATGACCTAAACAACAACAACTAAAATTAACGTTGCTTTTAATTTTTTGTTTCATTTGTATTAAGATCGAAATTTTTTTGTTAATCAGTCTGTACAGTAGCATCTTGGTTAACCGAGATTAAAGGAATTCAGGGTGACCTTAAATACTAAAAATTGAGACAACAATTTAAAAAATTGAAATTTATGGATTTGACAGTAATACAATTTTTCTTTTGTCATCAGTCTCTCGATTGGTTTGCTGCAGTTCTGCAAACTATTCTATCTTGAGAAATTTGTTTCATAATATCTACATACTTGAAATACCATACATTTTTGTAATTTGCTTACTCCTACAATTATTCTTTCCCTCAATTTTACCCTCCATTATTGATAGAGCAATACCTGGATGCCTTAATATATGGCCCACTAGCCTATCCCTTCTTCTGGTAAGATGTTTCTCAAATACTTCTTCTTTCATCCACTCATCTAAGAACATCTAAATTACTTACTTTGTCCACACACCTAATTTATAATATTTAAATTAGTAAGTTGAGGTTGATGTTTCAAAATTTTTAATTTTAATTAGAATGTTATAGGTTTAACCTTGATACGTTTCAGCTTTGGGTTTGGCGTTCGGAGTTTCAAAGTTAAAAATGTACACCTTGAATTTTTGTAGTTTTAATGGTTACGTTTAAAAATTTGAGTTTTGATAGTTTCGGATTGCTGTTTTAAGTTTAAGAAGTTTAAGTTTTGAAGTTTGAGATTTGAAGATATTTTACTTTTCAGGTTGAGGTTTGATGTTAGGTTAACTTTTGAAGTTTTATAATTTGAAGGTTTGGCGTTTTAAAATGTGAAGTTCGAAAGTTTCGGTTTGCTGATTGAAGAAATATTAACAGGGCTTTAGGTTTTGGCCGAAACAAATAGAAATGTAACAAATTAATTTATTTTATCGTATTGTTTTGTACTTTTCCTTCTATTTAAATAATAATAATTTTTTTTTGTTTCAGGTGTGTATTTCTCTTCTTGTTTAAAAAGTCGATTATAATTTTGTAAGTACGTAATGATTTAAGTTGTTTTTAATGTTTAGTATTTAATGGTTTAAACGACGTCAAACTAAACAGTTTGATAAAGGAGTACATTAAAATTCTAAAACGAATATTCAATTTTTTATTTTTACTTCAATAAGGCTAAAGAATAAAAGAAAATTACTTTACCCGCATTTCTCTTTTGTAAACTCCCAAAAAGTTAGTGTATCCAATATTTTTTATTGAAGCTTATAAAAAATACAGAGCTTAATTTTTATTTATGGAGGCAATAAAATGACCATCCAAATAAAACTTATATTCTCTACAAAGGAAAGTAATTCGGTAAACGAAGCGATCAAATTGCCCGTCCGATAAGAGAATTTTAAGTCTGCATTATTATTAGTATATACTCTGGTCAACAAAGAGATTTGTATATGAAAATAACAAGTTAAAAAAATAAAAAAGAATTTTGGCTTTTCCTTTATTTGTACAATTTATTGTTTGTCTACTTTCTTTATATATTTTTATTTATTTTATTTGTATATCATTTTGTCAGCCTATGTTTTATATTTATTCTTGTAAAAGATTTTTTTGTCATTTTATTAAACAAGCGAGTATAAAATTAAATATTTTATTTATTACTTTCTCTTGCCTATATGAATATATAGGAAGGAAAGTATTGTTTTCATGTCGATTTTTCGAAATCGAGTTTTCACCGGATCTATACGTTTTCAGACCCCCTGAACCCAAAAAACATGTTTTTAGCGATTGGTCTGTGTGTGTGTGTGTGTGTGTGTGTGTGTGTGTGTGTGTGTGTGTGTGTGTGTGTGTGTGTGTGTGTGTGTGTGTGTGTGTGTGTGTGAACAGAATATCTCAAGAACGGAACATCGTACGAACTTGAAACTTGAAACTTAAGTTACATATCACTACCGGACACGACACGAACATTTTCATCAAAATCGGTCAAACGGAAGTAGTAGTTTATTCGTATAATTTTTCAGTTTTTTGCGATTTTCTCAAAAACTGGTCCTACGATTTTTTTAAAAATCGCCTCATTTACTCAATTTTTTATTCTCTACAAGATAGGGTAGGCGTCATGTTTGCTGAAATTCTGGGTGAGGCTGTTTTCACGTAAAAACGTTGTTTTTTTAAGATTACGGCTTTAATATGCAATTTAGCGAAAAAACTTATATAATAAAAGTTGTAGAGAATTTAAAAACCTACAACTTTTATTTCAAACATTTTTTGGTATAACGCTTAGTTTAGCAGTAACTAGCAATTTTCTGTTTTTTTCTCACGAAAACGTGAGAAAAATCGATTTTTTTTAGATTTCGGCCTTAGTATGCATTTTATAATAAAAGTGTATATAATCAAATTTATAGAAAATTAAAAGATCTGCAACTTTTATTTAAAACATTTTTCTCTACAGAGCCTAGTTTAGCGTGAAAGAGTGATTTTCTGTATTTTGAAGCCAAACTGAGGTTGATTTTCATTTTGCGTCTTTCACTCATGATTAAAATTAGGTTATGTTTATTAAGGTTAGTTTTTTTGTTTATGTCTAATGTTTTATTACTAATATTAGGTTTATTGTTAATTATTTATATTGGCTAGAGAAAGTTGTGCGAGTGTTTCACACCAGATTTTTTTAGTAATTTGTACTTCAGGTCAAAATTGAGTAAAATCTTAATGAAAATGTATGTCCTAAAAAAACGCTTCGTTAGTGAGTTTTAGTTGCGGGAATGTGTGAACCTGATTTTTACTCCACTAGATAAACAAAGCATGCTGAGATTTCTCGATTCAAAATTTAATGCTGTATTGCCTTTACACAATATTGAAATTGAGTAAAATTACCAAATAAAAAAAATCAAGTTTTTTGATACCGTTTCAGATAACCGAGGTCTCACTGTAGTTATAAGTTTTAAGATTTAATGTTTAAACTTTGTTTCTTGAACTTATTTCATTTTCCTTTATTTCTAATTTCATTGTTTTTTGAACACTACTTTTGTTGTGTGTCAACCGATTTCTATTTAAAATGATATTTTTATTAAGTTTAATGTTTTAATTGTTTTTAATAGAATGATATCCTCATTTATATTCTACAGTTGGCAGGTGTCATAATTTAATTACTATATTTACTAAGTTTCTTGGGATTAATTTTTGGTTTTTTTTTGTTCGTTTCTTTGCAATTTAATCCAACTTTTACTATTATTTTGTTCTATAATTTAACTTTTTTTCTCTGTTAATTAATTATTCAAATGGCCGCCTCCGTACAGTAGTGATAACGCGCTAACCTACACCTGGAACGTGGAGGTCCTGGGTACGATTCCCGGCTAGGATCTAAACATTTTCTCAAGTATAAACCTACTGCTTCATAACCCCACCGTAGTCGCTAATGACCGAGCTGTTGATGTGACTTAAAATAAACTGAAATTAAAAATTTGTTAAACCCACCGGGTTGGTCTAGAGGTAAAGTCGTCGCCAAAATCAGCTGTTTAACAGCTGATTTTCGGAAACGAAGATTCCTGGTTCAAATGCTAGACGGTGGTTACCGGTGTTCTTTGATGGTTGGGGTTCAATTAACATACTCTCTCAAAAATGGTCGGCCTGAGTCTGTACAAGACTACACCTCATTTCACGTCATACACATCATACTCATCTCATTGGGTCATGGGGTTGCTTATTGTTCTGAATTGAACAGATTGCAACGAACACAAATAAGGAATAATTACAAAAAAAAATTGTTCAAAATGTTATTTTGTTCACTTAATTTTTTTTAAACTAATATTAAAAATTTGTATATTATTTATAAATTTAATATTGTAATATTATGTTTTGTTAATAGTAAGTTATTCTGCTGAGAATCATTCTGTTTTTTTAATTTTATTTTTTATTTTATTAATTTATTAATTCAAACTTTTTAATATTTTTCGTTTATATTGTTTATATTTTCCATACTAATTTACTTACACAGTATTGTAGAAGACTGGTTGTAAATAAAAAGTTCTTAATTTAAAAAAATGACACTAGCTTTTGCCAGTTGCAGCAAGTTTCTTTGATAGAAGTTTTAACAGAATTTTCCGAAAGAGTACTAATTATGATAATCGATCCCTGATGAATAAAACGTAGAGTAATTTACTATTAATATTATTATAGAAACAATTTCATTACGCATAAATCTTTCAAATAGTGTGTGTATTAACAATAGTGTACTATCTGATCATTTTTGTGAATGTTTCCAACAGGACTTCGTGAATCATTCTGTATAATAGAACGTGCGTATATTTTATATTTTTGAGATGAATACGGTGTTGATTTCATTCAAAAAAAATTCCAACGAGTATAGATATTTGTTCATTGGTCTGTCACCGATCGATTGTGTGAAACCTCTTTGTATAACACAGTGAATATAATTAACGGGAGCTTATAAAATTTATCACAATGCTCGGACTCGTTACTACCCCATATACCGCTATAGATTCATGCCATTGTGATACGGACAATTCTTGCGTCGGTTGACTGAAACTGTCAACCGCTTTGTTGATGAAAATTCTGATGATGGTAATTATTTTCATCGTTAATATTCTATTCACTAATTTTCTTACTGATTATAATCCAGGATTAAATAGTGTATTGTTTAACAAATTTTCATGAAATACCTTATTTATTATATGTGTTGTTCAACATATCAAAGTTTTCATTTTGTTTATTGTTAAAGAGATGTAGTGTTGTGTATTTTAATTGGATATAGATATTGAAAATCTGTTCATTTTGTTATGTGCTAATAATTCATTGAAATCATCTTGTTTATTTTCCAATTTTGACATTGAAACAAAGTTTTCCTACCACATTATCTGAACATTTTTGTTTTCTTCCTCCATTCCGTTTTCCATATTGGTGGCAATTTTAAATATTGTCTTTTATCATTTTATTGTATCCGTCTGTCACACCCCGATGTAAAAAAAATTCCAGCGATTAAAACAAACGGTTTTAGGGTTCATAATCTACACAATATGCCCATAACAGTCAGGTGGAGTGTCACTTTATTTAAACTCAATCTGTTCATTGCTGAGTTAAAATAAATAGTTCTGTTTCTTATCACATGGTCAGCCAATTAAATGACTGAATCATTTAAGAACGGAAGAGGTAGAGGTGCAAAAGACACTAATCAGAGTTGTCTCCTCTGAAAGTAATAAATTTCATTATACAGCCAGACCCTGTGGTGAATGAAGTGAAGGTGTCATTTGCAGAGTGGAAAATATGTGCTTTTCAGAGGGCCCGGCATGTTGATAAGCGTACTTTTTTCACTAAGTGAGTAAGGCACGTGGTAAACCATCTTATTCCTCGTTTTACTCAGTAAAACCTCTAGAGGTTCAAACTAGCCTTTCGGCGGATCACCTAAACAACAATCTACACAAAAAGTTAGTGGTTATGGATTGGGGTTAATCATGTGTCTGTTTCGACCGGAAGTCCAGAAATCAAAGTCGGAATTTGGAAATAAAATCTACTAAGAAATCATACTGAGGGGTAGTTATGGAGAGAAAAATTTAGTTTCAGGATCAGAAGTACGTTTAGTTTGGGAATAGAGTCAAATATATATACCAATTATAAAATTAATATATATATTACGAAGGAGTTGCCGTGTTTTTCATAATATTAAATGAATAATATCACAAAAAATTGGCTGGGCCAATCAATCACCTCTGCTGGCTTATGGAAGTAAGGTATGATAAAAACAAAAAACGATGACTCGCGCATTCAAGCTGCAGAAATGAGATTTTTACGCAGCGTTCAGAGATATACGCGCCTGGATCACATAAGGAATGAGGTCATTCGGAGGCAATGTAATATCCAACCACTTGCCGATGTGATCAAGCAGTGTACGATGAGATGGACGAATCACCTGCTCCTTATGTCTCCAGATCGTCTTCCTCTGCAGGTATGGAAATTGAGGCCGGATGGAAGAAGAAACGTTTATGGATGATGATGATAATGATAAAAAATCAGATTTGTAGTTTATTTTGGTTTACTTAAATTCGTGTCTCTGCCCATAACAGACAGGTGGAGAGTCAAATTATTAATCCAATCTGTTCGTTGCTGGGCTAAAATAAATAGTTCTGTTTCTTATGTGGTCAACCAATTAAATGACTGAATGAACAGAAGAGGTAGAGGTGTAAAAGACACTAATCAGAGTTATCTCCTCTGAAAGTAATGGATTTCATTATACAGCCAGACCCTGTGGTGAATGAAGTGAAGGTGTCATTTGCAGAGTGGAAAATACGTGCTTTTCAGAGGGCCCGGCATGCTGATAAGCGTACTTTTCTATTCAATGAGGAAGGCAATTGTAAACCACCTCACTCCTCATTTTACTTAGTAAAACCTCTACAGGTTCAAACCAGCTTTTCGGCTGATGACCTAAACAACAACACAAATTCGTGTCAACTAAAAGGGCTATTAATGACTACTCTGGATTACGGTACTGCATGTAACTTAAAACTTTTAATAACTTACGACCATATCCGGGAATCAAACCGGCAAATCATAGATCAGTGTTCTCTAACTGCTATGCTTATATCCAACTTTGATAATTCTGAATATATAACGAAATTTCTATTTAAAATTAATTTTTAAAGTATTGTTAGGTGAATGAGACAAATACAAAATGTTTATATATTTTTCTCAATTTATTCAAATTGGAAGGAAACATTGGAAAAGACATTGGTTGGTGTAAACTACAAACAAGGAAACAACAGTAGAAGTAAGATTGGAGACAATCATGGATAAACAGAACGGAAAGAAGCCATTTCAAAGAAAATACAAGGCTTCTTTATAAAGAAAAGTATACTAGTAACTGCATTTAGAATGCGTCCTAATACTGATTCCTATTTCTGAAATGTTTACCTAAATAAAGTGTTATGCAGACAATAAAATCGATGAACGTTTTTTGCATAATTATGTCACTTTAAAACTTTGTGGTGGTTTTTATATATATTAGCAATTTTGTGTATTCGATTTCATTTATATTGGTTTCTTAACAACTTGCTCTACATCAATAATACCCGAACATATTACCTGAAATTTATTATAAAACTTTATATATTCTCCAAAGGTTTTTGTAGTTCTAAACTTTATTTTTAAAAACTTGTTTCCTTTTCCAAACCATACTGTTAATAGTTTACTTCAAATAATCCTGAAATCATTGTACGTCTATTCGTTTCGTTTCTATTTCAAGCTATTATTGTTTTACTGAATTTATCTTAAATTTAAATGTTATGAAGTACTTAGTATTCAGTAAGTTATTCCTAAAATTTTATAATAAATTCTTTATTTATAGCCAATTCGAAAATGTTTGAGCGTTAAAATATAACACCATGTTTCAACTACTGTAGGCGCGTGTACAAAGTTGTAATTTTTGTATTTTGTAATGTGGCGGTATTTTTAGTTGTTTTCAGCCTGATCGCATCCGTAAACTAGTAAATTTCCCTAAGCCCTACTTTGAAGTCGTGTAAAATCAGATCGGTGGTCCGATTCGCGCCAAATTTTAGGAGAATGTATAACAGTTCTTTCTTAAGGTGAAATTTCAATTTTCGGTTTTTTATGTTTTTCAATAATTTTTATATCTACAAGAAAAACATTAAATTACGTTAAAAAAATTTTTAATGAAAGAATTAAGATTTTAGCAGGCATATCCAGAAAAATGATAATTTCACCAAAAACCAATATTTTTCGTAATTTTATACCAATCATTTTAGAGCAAAGGAAATTTTAGTTTTTTTTTAAATATCTGCGTTACTGTTTTTGATATTCTCAGCTATTGGTTTAGCTTTCCAACCAACTGTTGATGGGAAATTTACTTGTTTGTGTACATTTTCTTTTTGATTTGTTCTTTTTGTTTTTTGGCAGTTCCCGTAAATTTAGATTTTAAATTTAGGTACATTTTTCTAGAAACCCATTAAACCTAGCTGGCTGAATTTTTTACCAGTTATTCATCTTGTACATGCACAAATATCGACATTTTAATGACTTCCTCAGATCCTCTAACAATTACTAATATGCAAAAAACGTATAAAGAAATTTGTAAATATTTTATGTTATTCGGTAATTTGTTTTTAATTATCTTTTACCAATCCTATGAAAAATGTACCTAAAAGTAGAAAATTTAACATTGGCGTAATACAATGTACAGTCTCCTCTTAAGGGCTCTGCAAAATCCCAAATTTAAAACTCAATTTTTTAAGAAGCTGTTGTTAATTTTGTTTTTAGACAGAGTGTAATGAATTTCAGTACACATCTAGACCAAGGTGTCGTTTGCCGAGTGGAAAGTAGATGCTTTTGGCATGCTGTTAAAGATACTCTTCCATTCGGTGAAGAAGACAATGGTAAATCACGTCACTCCTCGTTTTACTTGGTAAAACCTCTAGAGGTCCAGCCTTTCAGCTCATGATGACCTAAACCAAAGCAAGATAGTACAATTAAAATTTCATAAAGTTCAAGATTTCTTAAAAATGTTTCACGTAGAGATAGATCTAGGTCAACTAGAAAGACTTGTAAATAATGTAATGTATTTTACTAATAGAGTACTATTGTCTTGGAAGAAACATAATACATTTGAATAAGTCATGATAAAGCATAACCGTGAATAGACCACATTAGTTTTGTAAATGTATGCAAAATGATCGTATAAGAAGAAATGAATTAACATGGATGGTCGGCCATCACTCTTTATTAACTTGTAAGTTGTTTTACAAACACATTTTAGAATATAGTAACTCGCGTATTAGAAGTTTTACCGCTTTCGTTCTAACATCCTCTAAACTTTAGCACGTTTATTTAAATTTACTTTAATGGATTTAATGGAGGATTACATTATTTCTAGTTAAGAGTTCTTCGAACTAGGTCTATAACTGAAATTTAAACCGTTTATTTTGCATATAGGCTTATCATCTTAAAACTCTAAAACAGCTTATCTATTAGTCGAGAGATGCGTGTAATTTAAAAATATTTTCACTTTTTCTTTTAAAAAAAACGTAAAAGAAGGAAAATTCATACCTACATAAGAAAAGTGTTTAGTTGTTGTTCAAAAGGGTGGTTTGAACCTGTAGAGGCTTTAATTAAAACGAGAACCAATGGTAAAGCACCTCATTGTTGGTTTACCATTGTCTTCTTCTTTAAGAAAGATATGCTTATCAGCATGCCAGGCCTTCTTAAAAGCATTTAATTTCCACACTGCAAATCACAGCTTTATTTCATTCACCACAGAGTCTAGCTGTATAATGAAATTAAAATTCATTACTCTTAGAGGAGATAACTCTGTTTAGTGTCTTTTACACCTCTTCTTCTTCTTCTTCTTCTGTTCTTACACGCTTCAGTCATATAATTTGCTGACCATATGATAAGAAACAGAACTATTTTTTGTAGCCTTTATATAAAATTGTCTTATATTACCAAGTATTTTGAAAATTATACATGTTACATATTTTAAAATCACCTAAATGAAGTCGATAACAAACTATTGTCAAAGTAATATCTAGAACTTTAGTGACCGATAAAGGTTCAACGAGTCTAGAAATATCTTGAAAGGTTTTAAAAGTTTCAAAACAAAATGTTGCTAATAACTACCTTAAAGGGCTTTCACGAAAAGCAAAACAAAAACAAATTTAAAGGATATACAAAGATAATGTGAAAAACTACTGTAAAAAAGTACAGAGAATATTGGTTTATAAGAGATTTAACAATGTGTGTACTTTGTCTAATTAGTCCGTGAGAGATGGCCTTATAATTTGAATGTGATTCGAATCTATTTTGGTATTTTGCATGTTGAATGTATTCATTTCTTTCTGAGTTATTGTAGTGTTTAAATTTGTGTATCAAGATATTTCGCGAAGTCTGCTTCAAGTAGCTGCCTGTTGTTCATGTAAAATAGTGGGATGAGTCTCTTCTAGTATAAATGTTACTAATGTGTGGAACTATAGAAGGGACGTCACAGAAAAGGAACTAGAGAAGGTGCAGAAAAGACTAATTTATAAGTTGGAATGTAGATCTGGGAGAATATTTGATGGCTATATGGATGCCCTCTCATTCTACGGGCTTCAGAGTCTGAGCACGCGACGTAGAGTGATGGAAGTGCTTTACATTTACAACATTCTGCACTCACGAGTTGAAGTTCCGGATATCTCGAAGATTTTTCTGAGAGTGCCTGGCACAGCTTTAAGAAGTTTTAGGCTGTTTGCTGGAGCTACAAAAAGTAAAATAGCTCCAATCAATAGATGTATAGCTACAGCCTATGAAATAAATGGAGAGGTAGATCTGTTTCACAGAGATAGTAAAATTAAAGAAAAACTGTACAGGATTCTGTGAAGGAAGGCTGTAAATACTGCGTGATCTTTATGTTATTTTATGTATTTTTATGTGTTATTTGTGTCTATGTGGTGTATGTTAAGCTCGGTGGCTGACTGTTTTTTAGAGAAGAAAGAATGACTACGTTAAGTTGTAATGGTGCGGTATACTAAGGCGATATTATCTTGCTGTTCTACTATACCACCTAGCATCCTTGCGACCAGCCATAATAGTGGGAGCCATAGTGGGGTGTAGGGGAGTTTGGGAGCCCCCTCAAAAAAAAAAAAAATTGCAGTTAAAATGAAAAATTCAAAACCAAAATTCATTCCAATTTAACCAGTAACATACCGGAACCTTGAATCGTTCGTCGGCCCCGGAAATGTGTACTTTGTAACATTGTAAACCTACATCCTTCAATCTATAATTTCTGCAAGCTTCCGACCATCTGAATAGTTAAGTTCTGGGCTTTTGTATAACGTTTTTATGGCAAAATATATTATTGTATAGCAGAATTTTTGACTTAATGGTTTTAAAGTGCTAAACAAAACAGTTGATAATTCTGAGTTTGATTCGCGATTAGGTTTGGAAATTTTAATACCTTCTGTTCTCTAACCTACACTATAGTCCGATTTAGGAAAGAAAATACAAGTCTTTAAACAGCATACTCTTTTGAACCGTTTTATGTAAAAACAATTACGATAAATCAAATTAAAGCTTGTTTTATTGTTGGTTACAGGATATACGTTTATACGTTAACATTTTACAACTTGCATATTTTTTCCCGTAGTACTGCCCTATAAAAGGTTATAATGGAACCAACAGTACAAAAATCATATCCGTATCATTACTGGTAGCCGAAATAACAATTTTTTTAAAAACGGCCTCCATTTTTTAAAACCAGTCGTCCAAAAATTAAATAAAAATATGCATTACACGTAGAAACCTTTCTTTTATAATACTTAGTAGCCTTATACATTTTAAAGTACCCGTGACAAAGTACCTTGTAGTTGGGTATACTGGAAAAGTGGTTAAAAACAGGGTACTTTTTACGCGTAATTCCTTTTATTTAACAACTGGGTTTGTTTGTTTTTTGAATTCATAGTTATTAATTTCCAAAAAAATGTTAACTTATATATCCTGTAACTGACAATAAAAAAAGCTTTAATTTGATGTTAACCCACCGGGTTGGTCTAGAGGTAAAGTCGTCGCCAAAATCAGCTGTTTAACCGCTGACTTTCGGAGACGAAGGTTCCTGGTTCAAATCCTAGTAAGGGTAGTTACTTTTATACGGATTTGAATACTAGACAGTGGCTGCCGGTGTACTTTGATGGTTGGGGTTCAATTAACCATACTCTCTCAGGAGTGGTCGACCTGGGTTAGTACAAGACTACACCTCATTTACACGTCATACACATCATCCTCATCTCATTGGGTCATGGGGTTGCTTATTGTTCTCAATTGAACAGATTGCAACGTACACATATTAGGAATGGAAAAAAAAATTTGATGTATTGTAATTGTTTGTACATACAACGGTTCAAAATATATTGCTGTTTAAAGACAGGTGTTTTCTTTCGTGTTTGTTGTTTAGGTCAACAGCCAAAAGGCTGGTTTGAACCTGTAGAGGTTTTACTAAGTAAAACGAGGATTGAGGTGGTTTACCATTGCCTTCCTCACTGAGTGGAAAAGTACGCTTATCAGCATGCCGGGCCCTCTGAAAAGCACATATTTTCCACTCTGCAAATGACACTTTCACTTCATTCACCACAGGGTCTGGCTGTATAATGAAATTCATTACTTTCAGAGGAGATAACTCTGATTAATGGCCTTTACACCTCTACCTCTTCTGTTCTTAAATGATTCAGTCATTTAATTGGCTGACCATGCGATAAGAAACAGAACTATTTATTTTAGCCCTTCAACTAACAGATTGAGTGTAAATAATTTGACACTCCACCTGTCTGTTATGGGCAATTCTTTCGTGTATCGGACTACAATCACATTACGAATCTGATAGGTGACGCGACTAAAAAAAATACAGTTTAAATTAAAGTATTTGTTAATGACAATTGTTGTGATTGTAGAATAAATATCGAATTAAAGTTTTATTAATAAAATAAATATCAAATTTAAAATTGTGTTAATTTACGATGGGTATAAAATTGTATCAGACAATGTATTTTTTTCGTGTCTTATTATTTATTATTTAAATCAGGTGTAGTATTATTAAAATTAAATTTAAATTTCCTTTCGTTTACACGGGAAAGATTTTAGCCCTGTTATCAATATATAATCTAAAATATAGATCGACCGGTGAATTTTAAATGAGTATAAATAAATAACAGTGCCATGTCACTCATTTTGATAGACATAAATTAAATTTAGTTCTGAAATGGTTCAAAATGAGGGTGCATAATTGTACCTTGTAATAGACGTTCCTCAGTATATTTTCAATATCTAATTTCATGACAGAAGATTTTTCGTTCAGTTTATTTGCCCTATTGATTTGTCATTCCAGGGACCGTCTCAGGGAAATAATTTACACAAACTTTGAATAAAGTATCACATAAACTAGACCGAAAGATAAATTTCAAAAAAACAAAAGCTTTAAAAAAAAATAATGGTAGATAACTAAAAGCTAGAAATAGTGAATTGACGCACGTATCTCGGACAACTTTTTAAATTTGACAGAAGTAACCAATCAGTGGAATTCGAATAAAAAATAAAATTGGGTACAGTTGCAATTTATATATTGAATTGCATTCTGATCAACAAAAATATCCCTTTATACGCAGTGTGGCTATTAAAGAACGAGACTGACGTTGTAAAAAATTTAATTTTAATTTTATACATAATCACTATTGTCACCTTCAATATATACTCCTTCTCTATCCCTACAACGCTCCATGCGAATTTTCCATTGTTGGAAACAGTGCTGGTAGTCATCTTCTGTCAGCTCCTTCAGGACACGTGCCGCTTTCTCTTTTGCAACTTCCACAGACTCATATCTTGTCCCTTTTAATGTAGATTTCACCTTAGGGAACCTTAGTCACATGGTGCAAGATCTGTTGAATAACGTGGATGTTCTAACACTGAGATGCTGTACTTGGGTAGGAACCTTTTGACAGATAACGCGGAATGAGCTGGCGCATTGTCTTTGTGGAGAACCCATGATTTGTCCTTCAACATTTCGGGACGTTTTTCCCTTACTCTTTGACGTAGTCTAGAAAGTACCTCAAGGTAGTAATATTGATTAATTGTTTGACCTTCAGGAACCCAGTGAAGGTACACAATCTCATAGATATAAAAAAAAACAATCATCATTGCTTTAAATTTTGACTTGCTCATTCGAGCATTTTTGGCTCTCGGTAAAGTTCGGATCTTCCAGTGCATGGATAGGCGCTTCGTTTCCGGATCATAAGTAAAAAACCACGTTTCATTACATGCTATTATCGTTTCCAAAAAATTTGGGTCATTTTCAATCGCGAAACAAAGTGTCAGTACAAACATTTTTGCGAGCTTCATTTTAAAACTTTTTTGAGCGGCACGTGTTCTGAAGGAGCTGACAGAAGATCACTTCCAGCACTGTTTCCAACAATGGAAAATTCGCATGGAGCGTTGTAGGGATAGTGAAGGAGACTCCTTCTCATCTTCTGTCAGCACCATCAGAACACGTGCCGCTCAAAAATGTTTGAAATGAAGCTCGCAAAAATGTTTGTACTGATGACACTTTGTACGCGATTGAAAATGACCCAATTTTTTTGGAAACGATAATAACATGATGAAACATGGTTTTTGAAGGTGACAATAAGTGATTATGTATAAAATTAAAATAAATTTTCTTACGTCGGTCTCGTTATTTAATAGCCACACCTCGTATTTGGACACCATGGTATTTGATTCAGGTGTGTTCCCAGCATTAACGTGCGGTACGCATGTAGCGGAATATTAATAAATTATAGTCCTCGCCACGAAAGAAGTCCGTTATGTTTGAAGAATTCTATTTCATAAACTACGGAACAGAACAATTTAACACTACAGCAAATTAAAACTGTGCTGTCCTACATTTAATCTTGTAACTGAAATTTTTTTATTTAAAATTTTTTCGAAAATACAGCAATAGCCCTACACATAAAAACACCCAGTTTTTTCCCGGTTTTGTGTTGATGTGCTTTTTAAACGTCTCTTACTTTATCCTAGCTTTACATCAAAAATCGGGGTTTAAGTATGTGAATTATCAGGTTTTTTCAAAACATCAATATTAATATAGTAAAATCCAATGTTTTGTTTGAATTTGATGGCCTTTTACAAAAAATACTTATATGTAATCCTCTGTCTTCTGTTATGATTTTTTTTCTAGTATAGGGTCAATTTTATACCTCATGAAGTGACTTTTGACGTTATTCGAAGGTCTTTTTGCAGCCCGCATTCTCATTATTTGCTCACTGTAGGTTTTTCTCCTTTCTTCTGTCCACCAGGTGTTCTGTTTCTGCTTTTCGTAGAAGCGTAATTAGTCGTCTGAATTGTGTTCGGTTCATTAATTTTACTCGGTTTACTCCGGTTTTCTAAATATTCTTTCTGACTTCTTTAAACCATCTATTCGAGCACCTTAGGTCTGTTGTTTAGTGTCTTTAAAATTGGTTTTTTCAACCGGTTGACATCCACTTTATACAGGTGTTCGTAAAATTTTAGTCTTATTTTTCTAAACGTTTCCATTAATCGTTCATTTTTCTTATAGTACAGTTCTCGCTCTCGTAACATGTATTGTCCGTCTACGATCTTCGGATCCATAATTTATGGAGGATCTTTCTCTCAAATTTCTCTGCTTCTTTGAAAATATCCTTCCCAGTCATTCTAAGCTACTCACTCACGTTCAGACACACTGTTATGATATATTGGATAGAACAATTAATAATCTATTTGTGGATTTTAGTGTTATAATCTTCCGAATTTTTAACGGAAATCAAACTGGAACTATTATTTATTCAACATATGAAATATATGTTCAAAATGTAAAATAAATACTTCTGTAATAATTTCAGTCTTGTTTTTTGGACTTTGAAGTATTTACTCATTTTATTCTCCTGGATTATTCACATACTTAACCTCATTTCTTGATAAAAGAATGGGAAAAATGATAATAGAATAAAATATCGTAATATGAGGTCATATCACTTTCAATAATAAATTCTGTCATGAACAAACATGGTGCTTTCTTAATACTTTTTTCTCAGACAAGATTTTTCCATATAAAACAAGTAAATATCGTTAACTAGGTCTTAAAAATGGATGTTTTTACAGTTTTATAATTTTATTAAATTCCTTCGAAAATTTATTATACACTTGTGCATTTTTAGATAAATTTTGTTTAAGTGTATTTTAAAATTTCTTTTGTGTGCGATATATGAATATCTTAATGTACTATTTTTGATTTTCGAAAAAAATTATTAAATTTAATTTGTACGAAATTTTTAATTATGGTAATAATTTTATTTCCCAAATTTTCCCAAAGAGGATAGTGTTTAGATAATTTTCTCTACATTCAATTATATTTATCTGTACTTTTCAATTTACGCACGTGTTAAAAAATTAACCTGTTCAACAATTGTTTCTCATGTCCTAGGAAGGTCAATTTACCGTCTTATATTCAAACACCAGATCTCTCGGAAACAAAATATCTGGTTGGGAACTCACTGGTTTCAAGATCGTGTTCTGCCTATCGACGTTTAAGTGCGATTTCAGTAATTCAGCTTAAACATTTATCATTTTCCGTTTACTTTTATAATTTTGGGGGAGTAAGTTTTACAGTTTGGAGACCAAGTAACAAAGACTTTTAAATATAATAATAAATGTCGTTGTTTGAGTTGTTTAAGTCAACAACTGGAGACCAAGTAACAAAGACTTTTAAATATAATAATAAATGTCGTTGTTTGAGTTGTTTAAGTCAACAACTGAATAACTGGTTTGAATCTCTAGAGGCTTTACTAAGTAAAATGAGGAGTGAGGTTTTAACTATGCCTTTCTTACTGGTTAGAAAAGTATGCTTATCAGGATTCCAGGCCCTCTGAAAATCATCTACTTTCCACCCTGCAAATGATATCTTCACTGAACTCACTACAGGGTCTGGCTTTATAATGAATTTCATTATAGGAGATAATTCTGATTAGTGTCTTTTACACCTTTACCTTTAAGAAACAGAACTATTTTTTGTAGCCATGGAACTATCACATCAAGTCCAAATAATTTAACACTCCTCCTGCCTTTTATGGGAAAATAATAAAAAAATAACGGAATATTTACAAAATTAAAGAGTGAAAGTTTTGTATAATTTTAATTTTTAAATTCGTTTCGTTAAGAACTACTTTTACATCTTAATCAGTTTTAAATGATTTGTAATTTATAGTAAAAGATGAAACATTTATTTCTCCTCCGTTGAGTTATTTATATCGTATATTTTCATTTATTACACGTTTCCTCAAAATTGATACTACTATGTATAAATCTACAGAGTGTAGCGATGGTTTAAAAATATCATTACAACATTTTTTCTTTGTCAATCCCCATGTGCCTTTTTAGTGTTCCAATATCAGTCTTTTCAACTTCACCACACTTTTGTAGCATGAACCATTCTTTATAAAAAAAATAGGCTATTTTTATACCACGCATTCCAGTTTATCTTCCTGATTTTTATTTTTATCGTAAGTCATCTCCTCATTCATGTCTACAGTTTATTTCTGTAACCTTGTTAATTGTCTCATCTATTCATTCTTATATTGATCTATTTGTGTATTTGGATAGAACGTTCTAGGTTAACCTGGAATACTTCCTCATCATCTAGTTTTTATCGAGTGTTGGAAATTAGTTTCTCCTGTTTCTTCCACATTTATCTGTTCTACGCATTTTCTGCTAAGTTATAATATCTTGCTACCAGTTTGACATCTCTCTAGCGTGTTTATGGACCGACTTTACCTTCATCTTCTCAGTCAGGGTTTTCATTGTTGCATCCATCGTATTCCTCGTTGTACATTACCAAAAAAATTATGTCACCTCAGAGACTTACAGTTAACATTTTAATTAAAATTCTGTTATTGTTTTGTAATTGTGTTCGCTAATAACTTTATTGTTGATGTGACCCTAAATACTTAATAAATAATTATAATAAAAGATTTACAACTCCTACTTGTTGATTATCTGGCTAAAAAAATGTACACAAATTTGTTCCGTCTTGTGGAAAATTGTTGAAGCTGAAGTAAAGACTTGTCAATTTAATCAATTTTTTTTTTTTAATTTATTTATTTACAATCAGCCTTACAATGTGGCTTTAAGCAAATCATTATACAAGAACTAAACTTACGTGAGTGAAGTAGACAGCCTTTGCTCTCACTTCAACTAAATAAAATTAGAAAATAAAGTTAATAAAAACTAAGAAATGTTGTAAAGTTACAAAATTAACAAAAACAATGTAAAAGAAGTAAACAAAAAAAAGTGAAGTAAACAATGCAAAAGAAGTTAACAAAAAAGTAAAATAAATAAAATTTTGAAATTTCACTTTAGATTAAAAAGTAGTGATGAGGATGAGTGGTGAATTTAACTTCGTGTATGTATTAAAATCGTTGGTCTAAGTCGAGGATGTGATGTCTTTTGAGGCGCTTCGTTTCCTCACTGTTGTCCAGTAAATTTAATGCCAGGTGGTTCTGGTGATTGTTTAATCTTAGCTGGTACCGGAGGCTCAGCTCTCTTATCTTAATTTAATCAAATGAAAATTTAGATTATTAAAACTTAACGTATTATGTAATAATGGTTAAAAATTGAACTGATTGTAAATTTCAAACAGAATTTTTATGTATTCCGTTTTAATCAATTACTTGTTGACTAGGTCTTAGGTGAAAGGTTGGTTTGAATCTTTAAGAGTTTTTACTAGTAAAAATAGAAGTGAGGTGGTTTACAATTGATTTCCTTACTGAGTTGGAAAGTATGCTGATAAGCATACCAGGCCTTCCGAAAAGCTACCTCTACTTCCACCCTGCAAGTGGCACCTTAATTTTATTCACTACAGGGTCAGGCTGTATAATGAAATTCATTACTCAGAGAAAATAACTCTTGACTAGTGCCTTATACACCTTTACCTCTTCTGTTCCTAAATGCTTGTCATATAATTGGCTGACCATGTGATAAGAAACGAACCGTTTTTTGTAGCCTTAAAACTAGCAGATCGAGTGGAAATAATTTAACTTTCCACCTCCCTGTTACGGGCATAATCAATCACTAGCATTGATAAATAAATCGTTACAGTTTTTTATCTAATAGTTAAATTGACTGTTTTTTATCACATAGTCAGCCAATTATATGACTGAACTATTTAAGAACAGAAGCGGTAGAGGTGTAAAAAACACTAGTCAGAGTTATATCCTCGGAGAGTAATGAATTTCGATATACAGCCAGACCCTGTGGTGAATGAAGTGAAGGTGTCATTTGCAGGGTGGAAAGTGGGTGCTTTTCGGAGGGCCTAGCATGCTGATAAGCATACTCTTTCAACTCAGTGAGGAAGGCAATGGTAAACCACTTCACTTCTCGTTTTTACTTAGTAAAACCTCTAGAGGTTGAAACCAGCCTTTTGGCTGTTGACCTAAACAACAACAGTTAAATAGAAAAAAATAGCCTTTATATTTTTTGTAATTTGTTTTGTTTTTAAAATTTTAATGAACACTCAGACCTAAACGTACCCTACATAAATGACGTTTTCTTAGAACTATATACAAAATTTAGGAAGAAACTCGTGAACCACCATAACCCATTGATCTCAAATCTGGCTACGCAGACTCTCCCAAACAATCCAATAAGACGTCTGAAACGTCGATGGAGCCGGGACCTCATCTATTAACGTAGTACTGTAATTGACTATCCATTACAGTGTTCTAAATGCTGCACTTAATGCTACACTTGTCTATTCACGTCGGAGTTCTGTTGCTGGACTGTGTCTCCACTCACGTTTGTATACCATGTTAATCTTTCTCAAATTTTGTGAAATCACATTCACTGATAGTTTCTAACAGATTGTGAATTTCCTAAAAAAAAGAAAAAAAACGGGAATTCTTCGGATATTTGATTAAACGTTGGTTAAATTTTTAACGATTTTTTTTTTTTTTTTTTTTTTACGTCGCATCAACTGCTGTGGTCATTAGCGACGACATTGAGGTGTAACTGTTTACAATGGAGGATGAAATGATTTTTTGTAACGTATGAAAATATGCCGTGCCTGAGTGGGATTCGAACCCAGGACCGCATGATGAGAGGCGAGCACGTTACCAACTGCGCCAATGCGTATCCGTACAAAACGAAACTGTTGTTTATGTAATGATTAAAGTTGTTTAACTTGAAACTATGAAAACAAAAGGAAAGCTTTATTTTTGATTCTGATTTTAAGGGAAATGGACAATGGTAAGACATAAGTATGGTATGCTGCGAGATAAACGAGCATCAAAGGTTTGTTCAAGTGTTAGACGAATATTACTCTGTACGGGTGAGCATCCTTCGAACCGTAAGTCGTTAGTCCCTGCGTTTTGAATTGATAAACAACATCAAAGGGGAAGCCGCTGTTGTAGCAACGGATCAACGTGGCCATTACTGTTAAATAAAATAAAAAGAGAAATAAAATAAAACATTTGCCCTTTGGGTTTATTTCAAATTTCTTTTCAAATTCATAAAAGTGGAAAGAAATTTTATTTTGTTAACGATATGACCGTTGAACACATAAAGGATTGATGGACAATAGAATTTTTAAAAGAATACCTCATCAAAATATATACAAACAAACAATCCATTACTTCGGACAGTTTTTCAAAACTCTAACTCTACTTTTAATTATTTTGTATTCGTATTTATAATAAACATTCCACATCTTTCATAAACGCTTTTTGTGACAATTTTTGAATTTCATGACAATTACGACAGGTGCATAATTTTTATGGCGTATCTTATTGCTCCACTCTTTATATTTCACAATAGAAAAATGTGATGTGAAACACTCACCCGACTTTCTCTTGCCAATGCAAATAATGAACAATATAACCTAAGTAATAAACATTAGAAATAAACAAAAAACTAAACTAAATAAACATAACTTAATTTTAATCATGAGTGAAAGACGTAAAGTAAAAATCAACCTCAGTTAAGCTTAAAAATACGGAAAATCACTCTTTCACGCTAAACTAGGCTCTGTAGAGAAAAATGGTCTAAATAAAAGTTGTAGATCTTTTAATTTCCTATAAATTTAATTATACTTTTTGTCGTAAAATGCATAATAAAGCTGAAATCTTTATAAAATCGATGTTTTTTTACACGATTTCGTGAGAAAAAAACAGAAAATCGCTAATCACCGCTAAACTAAGCGTTATACGAAAAACGGTTTGAAATGAAAGTTGTAGGATTTTAAATCCTCTACACCTTTTTGTACATTTTTGCGCTAAAATGCATATTAAAGTCGTCTTAAAAAAACAATTTATTATTTTTTGCGAGAAACCTGCCTCACGAAGAAATTCAGCAGACATGGCGCCTACCCTAGCTTGTAGAGCATAAAAAACTTAGTAAATGAGGCGATTTTTAAAAACATCGTAGCAGCCGTTTTTGAGAAAATCGCAAAAAAGTGAAAAATGACACGAATAAATAATACTTCCGGTTGACCAATTTTGATGAGAATGTTCGTGTCGGGTCCGATAGTGGTATGTAACTTAAGTTTCAAGTTCGTACGATGTTTCGTTCTTAAGATATTCTGTTTACACAGACCAATCGCTAAAAACATGTTTTTTAGGTTCAGGGAGGTCTGAAAACTTGAAGATCTGGTGAAAAATTTACATGAAAACAATACTTTCCTTCTTATATATTCATATAGGCAAAAGAAAGTAAAATACTACTAATATGGAAAAATTATCCGTCAGGTTTTTTTATAATTTCTAAAAAAATTGTTTAATGGTGTTTAAATTATTTGCACTTGTTCTGCTAGTTCCAGGGCTGCAAAAAATAGTTCTGTTTCTTATCGCATGACCAGCTAATTATATGACTGAAGCATTTAAGAACAGAAGAGGTAGAGGTGTAAAAGACACTAGTCAGAGTTATCTGCTCTAAGAGTAATGAATTTTATTATACAGCCAGACCCTTTGGTGAATGAAATGAATGTGTCATTTTCAGAGTGGAAAGGATGCTTTACAGAGGGTCTGACATACTGATGAGCATACTTTTCCTCTCAGTGAGAAAGGCATCTGTAAACCACCTTACTCCTTCTTTTACTTGGTAAAGCCTCTAGAGGTTCAAACCAGCCTTTCAGTTGATAACCTAAACCAGAAAAAGGGAAGGAAAGTATTCCTTCCCTTTTGTATCGTTATTGTAATTTTATCCAAAAAGTCTTGTCTCAAAAAATCTTTCCAAAAAAATCTCTCAAAAAAAGAATTGTAAATCAGCTGACTTTCGGCGACTACCAATGGGGTAATTAAGTACAAAAACATTACCTAGTTAATTGTTTTTCCCGGGTTAAGTTACCATAAATGTATTTAATAAATGATTCGCGACCGACTAGATAACTGTCCACCAACAACTAGCCCAAGAGCTATCTGGAGCTTCCTAATTGTATGGCGTGTAAAGAGAAAATAGAATAGAAACTTGGTCTGAATAACGGACAATACCGTAGTTCTATACAAAGAATGTTGCACTGGGTATCTCTTCTCATAAAAATAAAATTACCCACCGCCCGTTAAATTAAATATCATATACGGAAATTGTGCTGTTACCGTGATAAAAGTTCAAGACAAAAAAAAGTATGTTATAAATATTTAAACAATGAAATATGTCTGTATGAAACGTCGCCAATAGTGTTTTTATCTGTAGTATATATGAAAATGTAAATAAATTACTATTATCGTATATCAATTTAGAACGATGAAACAGAGTTTATACTCGATTGCATTTTATATTGTCACAGTTTACTTTTTTTGTAGTCATTTATTTAAATTACCAAATTACACGTGTTGTAGTAAAATGGTTTTATGGTAATAATATTGTCTGAAGCTATAATATACTAACAGCTGTTAATGTAATTCATTACTCAGTGGCCTACAATAGTTCAAATACATAAATCTGTTTATCCTTCAGGTTCTCTTAGTAATCCCTTGTTATCAATGTGGAAAATTATTCGCTCGGGCACTGTTAGTACCGTTAATTTAACTCCTCTGTAATTACAGGAAATCTGTTCTCATCTGCTTTCATTGTGCTGACTTGTAGTTTAATTACCGGCCATCAGTTATTGTTTAAAGTACTACTGCGTATTATTTAAATATCACTAAATTTACCAAATGGCCTTCTAGATTAAATATACATATTTCTTTATTAATAAATTTATTAAATACTAGGTGTTGCTATTAAATAACGAGACTGACGTTGTAAAAAATTTTATTTTTATTTTATACATAATCACTTATTGCCACCTTCAATATTCACTCCTTCTCTATCTCTACAACACTCGATGCAAATTTTCCATTGTTGGAAACAGTGCTGGAAGTCATCTTCTGTCCACTCCTTCAGGACACGTGCCGCTTTCTCTTTTACAGCTTCCACTTACTAAAATCTTGTCCCTTTTAATGTAGATTTCACCTTAGGGAACAGTTAGAAGTCACATCGTGCAAAATCTGGTGAATACGGTGGATGTTCTAACACTGAGATGCTGTACTTGGCTAGGAACCTCTTGACAGATAACCCGGAATGAGCTGGCGCATTGTCTTGGTGGAGAACCCATGATTTGTTCTTCCACATATCGGGAAGTTTTTTCCTTACTCTTTGACGTAGTTTAGAAAGTACCACAAGGTAGTAATATTGATAATTGCTTGACCTTCAGCAACCCAGTGAAGGTACACTATCCCATGGATATCAAAAAAACACAACATCATTACTCTAAATTTTGACTTGCTCATTCGAGCCTTTTTGGCTCTCGGTGAAGTTCGGCTCTTCCAGTTCATGGATTGGCGATTCGTTTCCGGATCATAAAAAACCACGTTTCATCACATGTTATTATCGGTTCTAAAAAATTTGGGTCATTTTCAATCGCGTACAGAGTGTCAGTACAAACATTTTTTAGCGGCACTTGTCCTGAAAGAGCTGACCAAAGATGACTTCCAGTACTGTTTCTAACAATGGAAAATTCGCAAGGAGCGTTGTAGGGATAGAGAAGGAGTGTGTATTGAAGGTGACGATAAGTGATTATGTATAAAATTAAAATTAAATTTTTTACAACGTCAGTCTCTTTATTTAATAGCCGCACATAGTAATCATTTTTACCCTGTAATCTGACTAATATTCTCTTCTAATAAAACTACATAATTATGTTAGAAATGAAATTTTTATTTCTATGAAAATATGTAACAGATTTTAAATTGATTCTATAATATTCTTATGTGCCCATGACAGGCTAGTGGAGTGTTACATTATTTACACTCGATCTGTTAGTTACAGAACTACAAAAAATAGTTTTGTTTGTTACACTACTGCATGTTTGTTACATGGTCGGTCAATTATATGACTGAAGCAATTAAGAACAGAAGAAGTAGAGGTGTAAAGATACTAGTCAGAGAAGTTATCTCCCCTGAGATTAATGAATTTCATTATACACCTAGATCCTGTGGTTAACGAAGTGAAGGTCCAGTTTGAAGAATGGAAAATATATGGTTTCTGGTTAGCATACTTTTCCTCTCAGTGAGGAAGCCAATGGTAAACCACTTCTGTCCTTGTTTTACTTAGACCAGTGGTTCTCAACAGCGAAACTTCTGAGACTTTGTGGTATTTGTAATAAAAAAAATTACTTTTAGGTACTCAATTTTTTTTAATAAAAATAACTAGAGAACAAGAGCGATTTTGATATTCAAGAACTTGTTTTAGGAGATTTATAGGCTTACGCCTTACAAAAAATGATTAGTTAGTTATTAATTGGAAACTTGAGCTTGTCGCTTCTTTTATAAAAGTTCAATTCCTGTTCAACCGAAAGAAGTCTCGAGCTTCTTGTTTTTTTTTTAATTTTTGTTTGTGTTGAAAAGCATAACTCGCATCAGTAGGTGGTTGAAAAATTTAACAGGGTATTAACTGTTTCCATTGCTATTATTTGGTGCTCTTTCTTTCTAATTCGTGCACGTTAGTGTCCCGCGGGAAATCTCTACATAAGACAGTGAGCCGTGACTAAAAACAGTTGAGAACTACTAGAGGTTCAAACCAGCCTTTTAGATGATGACCTAAACAACAGCGAAAATCTGATGTTAGCACTAGACCTTTAATCCCAGGTGTACCCATCGAGAGTCAACGAGACAGGTGGTGCCTCCACCAAAACTTTTTTTTGACACTTTTAATTGAAATTTATTATCCGTTATTATATTAATACAACAATTTCTAAATGTAAAGCTAATGTTCTAAAACTTGATTTACTTGAAGAAGCGTGCAGTCATCACCAAAAAAGATCATCCAAACAAAAAATTTACTTAATGCTCCTCTGCAACTTAGCCTTCCCCCAAAGCCAGTTTCTCCCGGGGAACGCTTCCGAGCAATTCACGACCTGTCATTAGGTAAAGCCTTGGGATATGATCTTACTTCAATACTTTTTGCGCCATCTTTCTAGGAAATCCATCATACTCTTAACTCACATTTATAATTCCATTCTCCGAGTCGCTCACTTCCTTGTTCAGTGGAAGTACTCTATCATAATTCTCTTCTTAAAACCAGACAAACCGCCTCCCTACCAAAACTAAAAAATAAAACCTAAAAAACTAGATTAAATTAATTATTCAACAGTTTTCCTAAAATTTTGAATTTTTGTATCGTCTTGAGACGTGACATGAGTTCTTCTGTCCACATCTAGTTCAAATCCTGGGTGTGACCTTCATTGTATTCATTAATGATAAACTTGTTTATGAGATGTTTAATAAATTTTAAAAATATATATACAATAATTTAGATTATAAATAAAACTTTTCACTTCGTTAAAGTATGTTATATTGTTTGTTCCGTTACAGATGAGCCCTAAGGGTATTTTTAGGGTGGATTATATTAGTTGGTAAATTGGTTGTTCCTCTTCTAAGAATTGTATGCGTGGTTTCTCAGAAGTCTCATCTTGTATGATTGCTCAAGTACTTGCTTTGAATAACAACAGACTTACTTACGCAGTTAGTAATAAACTTAGATATTATAATTTTCGTGGCTATTGTTATGTTCGTAATGTTAGCGCTTTACAGTCTCTGGTTGTTTGTTTGGTTGGGTTACTTAACTTTCGCGTTGATTAAATTTAATGGGATTTCTGATTTAATTTCTACTTTACAGTATTGTATCTAACGATTTTTGGTACATCTATGTCGATATCAATTAATAGGGGAGAGGAACCAAATATGGAATACCATTTTCATTTTTCTGGTTTTCTATGACTTTTTTGAAATTACGTGAATTTTATATCAATAGTAGAAATAGTTTATTTCACAACTAGAAAATACAAAATCTTAAATTTTCAATATTATAAATTTGTTTAAAAAGTTTTCTTTAGCGACATGATTTTTACAATTACAAAATATGATCTTAATATGGAATACATTGGGTTATAATTTGGAATACTTGGAATAGATACATAATTTTCCTACATAGTTTTTAAAGCACCAAAGTATTAGTCCAATCAGTTTATTGACAGTAATCGCAGACAAAATACAACCTTTCAGCACTAGTGCATTGTTCATGGTATCAATTATTACACCTCGAGCATTGAATCCACTTTTCACCTTTTTTTATCTTCATTGTAATCACCTTGACAAAACACGCTGTATTTGGTCTGTTTGAATCCGGTAGTTGTTTCTGTTGGTATAACCAATGGTGCGAGAAGATCAGGATTTCCAACGTCCTGTCTGGAAAAACACTACTATTCTATAATAAGACCCGATTCCATATATGGCTCCCTTCTCCTATTGCATTTTTATACACGCATTTTTTTACTTTTGTAGTTGTATTTTAATGAGCATTTTGCATGGAACCCAAACATAATTAAGGTTAATTTAATAGGACAATACTGTGTTTATTCTTACGAATGAATAATGAAAATAATTAAAAGAATGAGATAATGAAGAGACATAAATTTTTTATAGTTTTTTTATTAAAGTGAGTTTTAATTAGAATGTATTTTCTGTGAAATTTTGAATATTTTTTTCACAAGTATTGTGGCAAAAATTGTTACCACGAAGTAAATGAGGAATCTATTTACTCTCTACATTGTAGAGTGAAGAAAATAAGGTTATATGACGAAATTTCTTTTCAAGGAATTTTCATCAACAACCTAAAAGTTGTGTTTTATTTTAATTTACAAAACCCTTTTGAGACCAATCTGGGGTTTTGGTGCCCAGCTATTTAGAGCAGCGGACGAGTTTTTTTTTTTTTTTGTTTAACGGCCGACTGTTCTGCAATTACTGCTAATGCAAACGGTGAAGGATGAAATGATTTTTTTGTAACGTATGAAAATATGCCTACCTGAATGGGATTCGAACCCAAGACTGCATGAACGGAAGAGAGTAACTGAAGGCAGATCCTGGCGTTTCAGTCAAAATCTTAGGACTAGATTCTTGCACTCATTTTTTATGTAAGCAATAAAACCCTCCATGACAATTTCAAATTTCCAACAGTAAAGGAACTAACCGCGTCCTTCTTAAGTAAATTTCGCGAACTACTAGATTACCATCCATCCATTTAGCTCGTAACCTAGCTATAAGTCTTAAGCAAATATGGTGCAGAGACCTCTTGGTCTGAATAACGGACAACACCCGTAGTTATAAACAGAGAATGTACCATTCGGTACCTCTTTTCCTAAAATTAAATATCATTTATGGATGTTGTGCAGCTCATTGTACTGTGCTGTAATGAAAATTAAAGACAAAAATAATAATGATAACGTTTTGAGTAGTTTTCAAGGGATTGACTCCAAATACGTAAGTATTTTTTTCGTATAGCAGAATGTAAGTCCATGGAACTTCACGACTAGTTAACAATTATACCATTTATCCCGTGACACAAAATAATAATCACTGATAATACCTTAAATAAAAAATATGAACTGTTCAGTGAAAACTATTTAGACTACTACAGAAAAAAACCCTATGTAATTCTTAAACTAACGCTAACTCAATTCTTTAGCTAAGAAGTAAAGGAAATTAACTCCATTTTTGTAATTTTTTAGAAGAACCAAAAACGTGAAGTTTTTTCTTTTTTTTTTAAATTCTGAAGGTATTAGAATTTTTTTTTTAAATGTGTACCAAATATAGCTTCTGATATAGAAACTTAAATATGACTAAATAACTTTCTTAACTTTTACACCTCTCTGACCACCTACAGAACTTGAGTTAATTAAACAAAAAACAAAACGTAGACAAAAAATATTGTGCTAAGTCTATCCTGATAAAGAAACAGCATTTTATTCTCAACAATGTTTAAAAAAATTACAGAATTCAAACAAATTCTGAAAACTATCAGTAAGACAATAAAAATAATATAAATAACGAGTAGTCGTTTTAAAAATTTTCCGCATCATTATCCAAAAGTGGAGGAAATGTGGTTACTGCAATTTTTATGGAGCTTTTCTGCTGATTTTTCAACTTAATTTTGCCAAAATTGGAGTTAACGCCCTTTACCTTTAGGGCACAGAATTGTAAAGGTAGTTATTTTTTAATTTCTGGTACCTACTATATTTAAAGTTACTTATAATAATTATTGTATGTTATATTTGATTAACTAGAATATCATTTCGATTTTTACATTTTCACAATTTTTAAAGAGCCCTTCTATTAAAAAGTCATGTCAAGCATAAAAGGTCGATTTCATTAGGTGTTAATAAGTCTGTTAAAATAAAAAATGTTGACGAAGAATTAATTATAAGAAGGAAGTTAGAAGACATTTTGGATAGATAAATTAAAGTATTTTCCAGCAAAATAACAATAGTAAAAAAAGGAGATTCCAAAATTGTTGGAACGTTAGAGAAGTAATCGTTGATTGTTTTAAAAAATATTATCGTGAAGGGTTCTAAGTGTGAAATTTTACTGGTTTGTGGTCTTTTCAGTATCTCTTTATATTTTTTATGCATAAATTTATGAAATATTTTATGAGTATTTTTTATTGAGATAAATTAATAATAAACGTATTCAATATACCATAAAATTTACTTATTCCATTTTAGTTGATACGTAAAAGTAAACTTTTTAATTTTTTATATTTTTAAAATAAGAGATTTGGAAGGAGAATATATCTGAATTCGTTTAGGGAGATTGGATCGCCTTCCTAGATTTTTTTCTTTTGGGACTATGAGTGCGAGCGGGTGAAAATCGGGCGTGGTGAAAATTTATGGCATTGTTCGTTGCGGCGGGGTTTGCTTGCCTGGCTTGTGCTCTTCCCTGTTTCTGCTTTGTTCCACCACTGAAGCTAATGAACTATCACCCTCCTGGTCTTTTTCAACCTTCTCCCTCTCCTGTAGTCCCTTTCTCCTAACCACATAGGCTTACAATCCTCTGTATCCTTTTTCATTCTTTCCCACTTCGCACTAAAACAAAAAAAAGCATCAAAAAATTAGAGGGTTCTCATGATTCCCGTTGTATTTAGCGTGAAATCATATGTATCGCTATTTACTCCTGTGTTTTTCAACTGGCATGTTAACTACCAAATAAACCAGACACATTAAATTTATTCCTCAAATAATTTAAAATAAAATACTACTTTATGTAAGTTAGTTCTTTAAAAAAAACACACATTTTAAAACAATTTAAAAATTCCGAAGATAGTTATATTGTTTTAATTTCGTACTTCATTGAGGATTTAGGAGTAAATTTACTTTCTTATACAAAGTTTATGTATATTTTTAATTCGTTATGTGAGTACGTTGTAATCTGTTCAATTTAACGACAATAAGCAACTTGAGATGAAGATAATATGTATGAGTTAATGTATCAGGTGTTGTATTAAACAGACTTAGGCCGACCATTACTGAGAAAGTATAGTTAATTGAAACCCAACTATCAAAGTACACCATTAACTACTGCCCGTTCCCAAGCTTTGTGCAGCTGAGAGGTATGCATTACGTCACTACTACTGTGAGAGATTGCGTTAGTAGTAGTAACGTTTTACTTGTACTACGTTTGTAGTAGTCAAGGGTACTATCCAAACTACATATATTCTGTTTCGCCTTCTACAGCGAATAGTCTAAACAACAGCCAGATGTGTCACCGCACTAGGCAGCTTACTGCCTTGCGAAGAGCAATGAGATGATTAGTACAGTGTTATGGCGTAGCAGCAGTCTGGTTCTTCGTCTGTCCCCTTCATCCCGCAACTGCACAAAGCTTAGATTCATACAGTACCGTCTAGTATTTAAATCTGTGTAAAATTGTAACTACCTTTATTAGGATTTGAACCGCGGAACCTTCGTCTCTGAAAATTACCTGTTAAACAGCTGACTCGCGGCAACGACTTTACCACAAAACCACTTACTTGTAGGCCATAATTATAATGAACACTTAAATTTTTCAATATGTTCTCATGAATTAAATCCTACTCTAGTGGAAAGATGTAACCGTATTCGCAATTTAAAGTTGCAGAACCTAAAACCTTTCTACTTTTAAAGTGTTTTTTTTAAATTGTTAGTATTGTTTAGAATTTTTACAATTTTATACATTTCTAGGATTTTATACAACGTTAAGTAACATTTAACAATTTTGGAAGTTCTTTTTTTCTCCCACATTAACAGATAGTTTTCACTGTAAGTCTCCTTCCGTACTTAGTTCTGTTGTTGTTCTTCGTGAAGACTGTTTATGTTTTCAGTAATCTGTACTTAGTTCGATCATGTATGTTTTCCCGGTTTGTACCATGTTCATATAACCTATATATTTGTTTTATCAAACCACTTTTATCTGTTCAGTATAAGTGTCCTACTCAAAAACTTTAACTATTAAAATTTTTTGAATGAAATTTTAATAAATTCTTTGTGAGATTTTCGAAGTTCTGTATTTCTCGAATCAGAATTCATTAAAACTTCTTGCATAATAATTTATAGTTAATTTTTTCCCAATAAACAAGTTATGAATTTCTTTACCGGATTTAAGAACGTTGGAAATAAACAAAGTTGGTAATGGAAGAATATCAAATTATCTCGACCATAGCCTATATGCAGTTGAGTTCACCATGAATTTCTGAGAATTTAATTCATTTTCGTTTCTAAATTCGAAATATTCTGTTATTACAGTATAAAATGTTTACTGAATTTTAGAAAATAAGAAAAAACCATTCGTATTGTAATATTTTTATTTCATTTTCATACAGATGTTGAAATAAGCCTACCTTAAAACAACGTAGGTTTGTACCACAACAAAATAAAAACAACATTCAACCCACTAGTTTCAAGGTTTCCACCTACGAATTTCACGGAACAATTTGTAGTGTAAATAATATACTTTATTGCATTGAACAAATTGTTATATAGGTCCTTGAATAATAATTATAACATTTTTATATGTTATATGAAAATGGTAGAAATAATGTTTTGAAATAATGTTGTATATTAACTGTGAATTTCATTTTGTTTTAATGGAGAAAACGTCCAAATACTTTAAGAAATGTATTGTATATCCGTATATGTAGTAGGTATATTTGACATTTTTTTATGTCTTTTATTTTTAAGGCTTTAGGTGAGGCACTTTATTACCTGACAGTATGAATCCCTACCATAAAATCCCTAAACGTTTTATAAACGTTTACCTTTATTTAAAAAGGGAAAAATATTCACATCTGTGTGTATTTCAGAAGAAACGTTCATTTTGTCTTTGTGTGTATATATTCTAGATGTAATTCTTAGCTCATTTACATTCTGAAATAACATTCGTACTGTATATTCCTCTCCTTCTTTCTTCTATTTCGCTTCATTTCTTCCCTAAGGAGAAATAATCTTGTTAGTTTATGACCCGGTTTTCGAAGTGGCCTGTATTTTATTTTCGCGCGCTGCAGTATGTCGTTGAACTCATAGGCTCGTGTTGTTACTTCACCGTAACCCCCGAACCAAAACGGCCAGAGGTTTGTTTGCCGTTGCATTTTATTTGCGGACATAAATTTATGTCTCCTTAAAGTAAATGGAGAAACTAAGGGTCAGATTATTGAACACATTATTTTAAACCCTGACATAGGTAATTACAGTCATTACTTAAAACACCCACGCTTGTTATTCTCTTATGTGTAATAATACCGGGAAATCATATTTATTACCATTCATTATTAGAAATAGAAACCATTTCTAACTGCTATTTTACGTGTGCAGATTTTCTACTGCTTTTAATTCTTTTTCCTTTTATTAAATGTTCAAAATAATTCATTGTTTGTTTCTATATTTATTCTGCAAAGAGAACAAATCATTTTTATAATTTGTCATCCTTACCCCTTTTTACATTTTAATCACGTTAATTTTATTATGTCTAGACTTAAAATTGTTAATCTTTTGAAGTTCTTACTGTTTTTAAATGCCTCTTTTACAAATACGTACGTTTCACTGTAATACAAATTATAACAAACCCCTCGTTCGCTGCAATTCATAGCAAACTAAACTTAAATTTTTTTAACTTCTCACACAACTTTACACATTGAAAGCCAAATCATTATTGTATAAATTAAATCAATTATTATTGAAAAAAGGATTTTGTTTACATTAGTATGAATCATCAGTATACGGAGAAATACGAATAATAATTTGGAGTCCTTCCTTTTAAGGCATTTATTTGTTTTCAAGGTACTGATACAGTTCTTTTGGGCTTGTGGTAACCGTTAAGTAATAATTGATCCCAATAAAACCAATTATGGTACTAGGAACGCTGGAAAAATTATTACTAGAAAACCAAATAGTACATTTTTTTAGAAGTCATTTCTTTATCTTGAGAGGCGATTCGTTAACGTACTTCCACCCGATATACACAGTATTATGTCACCACATCTATTAAAACATAAACGAAAATATCATACTATCGATCTACGAGCAAGAACTTGAGAAACTTTTCCAGGTCTTAAAATAACTGTTCTTAGTATTAGGTTTTACTTTTTTCTTTGCGATAGTTTAACTGTTTTCTTTATGCTCATTTATAGAATTAATTTCCCATAAAGTTAAAATATTTACATTGTTCTAGTTAAAATATATTATTGTAAAGTAGTTATAGTTATAAAATAAAAGTTATAATATTTTTTTCTCTCTATTACAAAATATACAAACATAATCTTAAAGTTTTTTTTAAGAAATTTCTATTGTTATTAAAATTTAAATATAATATTGATATTTTATGAAAAATGTAATTAAATTTAATATTTCTTTTATGTTTTTTTTTTTGTTAATTCTGTTTAACGCAATCTTTGTAACCTATTTAACTGTAGTAATTTTATAATAGTTAAAGTATTTAAGTGATTTAATTGTTTTGTTCTGTACACTCCTATGCGCGGATAGAACTGTTTGTGAAGAAGAATTTTTGCGTATATTTAGTTTAAAATATTGTACATAGCTTCATATAGTAATGAATTGTAATTTTAATGTAGTTATATTTTACTAAATAAAATAAAGAAGTAAATTACTGAACTTTTATTATAAGAATAAGTGAAATCTATTTCTGGTAAAACATTAATACGATATCTTAAACTTTTGGAATGTTTATGTAATTCTCTATCATTTTGAAAAAAGAAAGTGTAAATGATGTGATATTGTAGGGCGGTATTAGATTGTGCAGTACGTACAAGACTTAGTACATATACTTGTATTGTTGGATTTGTGAAAAAATTATTTGCATTTTTCATCTGTTCCATTAACTTTATTAATTTACTAATTAATTAATTTTCTCCCCTGTCTCAAAGGTTTGAGACAGGGGTGTTGTATATCTCCTACCCTGTTTAAGATATACATGAATGCGGCACTGGAAAAATGGTGTAGAAAATGTAGGAATATGGGAGTCCAGTTGGGAAGAGACTACTTTCATACACTTTTGTTTGCTGACGACCAGGTTGTTCTAGCTGAGGATGAAGAAGATTTAGAATACATGTTGTGAAAATTAATAGAGGAGTATGATAAATGGGGGCTAGAGGTGAACACGGAAAAGACGCAGTACTTGGTTATTGGAAGAGATGGAAGAGACCTTAATGTAAACGGAAGCATCATTAAGAATGTTGAAGAGTATAAATATTTAGGAGTGACGTTTACAAAAAATGGAAGGGACGAAAAAGACATAGCTAATAAAATTGTGAAAGGAAAGACATTAACTGGTAAACTGAACTCAATTCTGTGGAGTCTCAACATAAGAAAAGACATAAAGAAACGAATATTTTCAGCAATAGTGGAAGGTACGGTGACATATGGGGCAGAAGTGTGGACCATTACACAAAACATGAAAAATAGAATCAGTACGGTGGAGAACAGATATTGGAGAAGATGTTGCAGATTGACGTTACGAGATAGGGTAACGAATATAAGAGTAAGAGAAATAATGGGCATTGAAGACTCAATAATAGACCGTATTGAGAGAAAGCAACTGCACTGGTATGGTCACATGCGAAGAATGAGCAACGTACGAATCCCACTGAAGGCATGGAACTGGAGACCGCAGCGAAATAGAAAAAGAGGAAGACCGAGAGGGAGATGGATGGAAGGTATTGACAGAGCCATGGGGAGAAGAAACATGGAGGAGGAGTCATGGCAAGACAGGCAAAAATGGCGTTTTGACTGCGACAAACGACCCATAGTGTTGTAAATAGTCGCCACTATATACTATATATATAATTAATTTTCTACAATTTGTGTAGGTATAGGTTTCATAGCTCCATTTCGAGTTAATATTATTTAATTTAAAATAAAATATACATCTATTAATATGTATATTTACTGTCAAAAATGATAAATTTGTTTATATTCGTACAAGTTTTGTCAATCATTTTAGCTTGTCATATTTATTAACCTTATTATACTTCACATAGTATTTAGTTATACTCTTATAACTGTAAATTAAACTAATATAGTTATTATTATGGAATGTATAAATAGTTTGAAAATATTCTGCAGTAATTGTTAAGTAGGTGTATGTTTCTATTGTTAACTACTCTATTTGAAATAAAATGAATTCTCTCTTCTCTCTATAATACTACATACTATTTCCATCGTAACGTTAATGACCTATGAAGGTTCTCGTTTTCCAATCTTTACCTTACCATCAGCATTTTAAAAATTGTTATCGTCAGTTTTGTTTAGTTTTCTCTCGTTTCAATCAACTTGTGTTGTTCAGGTCAACAGCCGAAAGGCTGAATTGAATCTCTAGAAGTTTTTCTAAGTAAAAACGAGGAGTGAGGTGGCTTACTCACTGAGTTGAAAGAGTACGCTTATCAGCACGCCAGGCCCTCCGAAAAGCATTCCCTTTCCACCCTGCAAATGACACCTTCACTTTATTCACTACAGGGTCTGGCTGTATAATAAAATTCATTATTCTCAGAGGAGATAACTTTGACTAGTGTCTTTTACACCTCTATCTTTTCTGTTCTTATCAATCAACTTAAGGTATGATAATTATGTTGTGTTACGACTTTTATTTTTTTTGCTGGAGTTTTTGTTTTGGAGCGTGAGTTCGCTCCAATTTTGTATGTTGTTCATATTAAATGTTCCTCTTGCAAAATTTTATGTTCCTCAAAAAATTTATATTATTAATAAATTGTTACAATTTAAAAATTTATAAAAAAATGTTCTTGAATAAATTTATAAATTTATTTCTATTTCTGTTCTCTTTATTACATGTTTGTTAGTTAAATTATTTTCACTTGATCTGCTAGTTCCAGGGCTACAAAACATATTTCTGTTTCTAATCACATGGTCAGTTCGTTGTATACCTGAAGCATTTAAGAATAGAAGAGGAAGAGGTGTAAAAGATACTAGTCACAGTTATCTCCTCTGAAAGTAATGAATTTCATTATACAGCCAGATCCTGTGATCAATGAAGTGAAGGTGCCATTTGCAGAATGGAAAATAAATGCTTTACACAGTGCCTGGCATGCTGATGAGCATACATTTCCACTCAGTGAGGAAGATATGATAAACGATCTCACTCCTCGTTTTACTTAGCATTTCGGTCGATGACCTAAACAATAAAACAAGATAATATTATACGTAGAAAAGTGTATATTATTTTGAGTAAATAAATTTTTGAAATTATACTTTCGTAAGGTATGAAATCATATTTTCGAGTAAATGTTTCAGTTAGTGAAACAAATCTATTGTTATTATATAAATACGCACGCACTTTTTTTAGGTAGAATTTCGTAGAAGGCGAATCAGTACCCCAAGGATTTTCCCCGAAGGTGGAGAAAAACGTACCGAAGCACCGTAGAAGAATCTCTTCATTTCTCCTGGGAATAAACAATTCATCCCATTATGTATGTTAACATATAAAATTCCCTTAGCTGTAAGAGGGAATAGCTTTTATTTGGAAGGTATTTCTCCTGAGCATTTCTTACCACACCTCTTCTCTTGAATTTATCATATTTTTTCTTTTAGTTAAAAGTTCGAACGTTTTAAATAAGGTAGTTTTAAAATTATTCACTTCGTTAGGTTCTGTAATATTCAAGTCTGTTATTATCTACTACAACCTACGTATTTTACTACTAATATGAATTATCGTAGCTAATACATTAAATAGTTTTATTAATTGTTTGTTCACAAATATCATCAAATTTTTATTAATATTGTTATAATACCCACCGGGTTGGTTTAGAGGTAAAGTCGTCGCCAAAATCAGCTGTTTAACAGCTGATTTTCGGAGACGAAGGTTCCTGGTTCAAATCCTAGTAAAGGTAGTTACTTTTATACGGATATGAATGCTAGACAGTGGTTACCGGTGTACTTTTATGGTTGGGGTTCAATTAACGATACTTTCTCAGGAATGGTCGACCTAAGTCTGTACAAGACTACACCTCATTTACACGTCATACACATTATCTTCATCTCATTGGGTCGTGGGTTTGCTTATTGTTCTGAATTGAACAGATTGCAAACGTACACATATTAGGAATTAAAAACAAATTGTTATGATAAACTCTGTAAAATATCTGTAATTCAAAATGATTAAGACCGGAATGATTCAATCTATTCTGTAATTGTCTTTTTAGTGTTAATGAGGACGTGATAAGTAAATTTAAAGAGGTCTGTTCGGCTGGCTTAAAATTTATCATTGTAATAGTCAACTCAATGTTTCTGGATGTTTTCAGATTACCGGAATATTTCTTTTTAAGTCGTTTCATCAAAATGATTCATAAATTTTAAGACTTTTTTAAATAAGGATTCGATAATGAGTGTCTTGGAATGACTGGGAAGCCTGATCTAAGAGAAGCTGAAATATTTAAGAGATAGATCCTTTGCAAGATAATGGATCCAAAGATGGTATACGGACAGTACAAGTTAGGAAGAGGGAATGACCTGAACAAGAAATACGAAAGATTGATGGAACGTATTAGAAAAATAAGACTAAATTAGACTAATTTGTGTCTAAATATTTGATATTATCTTATTTTTTATATTTAGTCTGAATTTTTTAATAAAAAAAAACTAATTTTAGTCAATTTTTTTTATTAGTTTCAGTATTTGTAAAATGGATGACAAAACAGTTTTTTTAATACACTAGATAGTAGACTTAAAATGTTGCATAAGTTACAGAAATCGTAAGAGATTTTGAGAAAACTGAAATAAACAGAGAGAAAGGAGTCGAACCAAGTTGAAAAATTAATACATTTTTTGCCGATCGAATTCAATTTCGTTTTCTATTCTTAAATGCTTCAGGCATACAAATGGCTGACCATGTGATAAGAAATAGAAATGATTTTTGTAGCCCTGGAACTAGCATATATCGAGTGCAAATTATTTTTCACTTCACCTGCCTGTTACGGGCATAACTTTATTGACATTTTTTTCTGTTGAAAAGTTCATAGAATTAATTAATAGCGATTGAATTATACAATTTAATTTTTAATTTTTTTATGTCGTGTGTGGTAGTTACACCGTATATTGAAGGAAATAATATTTTATTATTACTGACAATTAGAGATTTAGTTAATACAATTATTATTATTTGATTTAACCAACTCTTTTTTTAAAAAGAGATAAATAAAATATTAAAAATTATTGAATACTTGCCCGTTTTTATTGTATTCTTGTTTTGTTATTGAGTTCCGTTCAAATGCAGAACTTCAATTTGAACCTAGTATAGCGACGAACTTTATTACAGCTATTTGATATTGGCTTAATATGCATTTTTGTTATGTGGTTTATTGTATTGCAGCCCTTCCTATGTTTTATACAGGAAACTAATATTTTTATTTATTTTTACAACTGTTTTTGTAATAAAATCTGAAATGTATTTTACTATTTCCATCAATAAGATTCTCTGGTGTTATTTGAAGATAAAATATTGTATCAGAAATCTTTTATATATCCGAATGTATTGTTGTAGAATTTATTTTATGTAATCTTATCTTGTTAACTAGTGGAATCTAAAGTATGTTTACTTTAATTTTTCAGTATTAGTTTTAGTACTGAAATTTATTTATGCAAGAAGTAATAAATATTCTTTACTTATTGTACGGTAAACTTTTAAGTAAAATATTACTATATTTTGTAGGTATTTTAAAAGTTTTTCTCCAAGATAAACTAATTTTATATTCTATAAAAAATTTCGGAAAGTTTTTTGTGGAAAGTTTTGTTTAGTTAATTATAAATTAAGAAAGATAATAAATATTTTAGGCAATTTTTATTTATAACTTCGGTTTAAGTTTTATGCTTTCAAATTAGTTTTAGATTCCGTGAATATTAATGCTTAATTAATGCACTATGCTTATATGGATTGTGACTTTTAAATTTCAGCTCGTTAGAAATAATTTTAATTAAAAATATCCTTAACGATTTGCTTAATACTACTGCGTGTTTAATTAATTAATTTGAATAATGTTTTGTCATAATTGTTTGTCCATCTACTCGAATTTCCAGGATTGTTAATTTTATTTTTTCGGGTTACTAAAAGTCATCATCATCTGTCAAGGATTAGCCTCAATGGCTTGTTCCGGTATCCATCTCTTTTTAGGTTTTCCCAAGCCTTGCTTCAATCTAGGTTTATATTCCATTCTCGTAGACTAAGTAAAATTGTTGAACCAGTTTAGCTTATATATTCTTAATGCTTCACTTTAAGTCGATCCAGGCCTTTTAATCAAAATTCTTAAGACTTGATTCTGGCGCTCCTTTTTATGAAACCAATGAAACCTCCACGACAATTGAGTTAAAGGAACTAATCGCGTCCTTCTATAGTAAATTTCATGAACTTCTAGACGACCACCCAAACCAACTAGCCTGTGATTTTGCTACAAGAAACTTCCCAACTGTGCGACGTCTAAACCGAAAATGGGGCAGAGACATCTTGGTCTAAATAACGGACAACACTCGTTTTACACGGAAAATGTACCATTCTATATCTCTTCTCCGTGAAGTAAAATTTCCTACCGCCCGTTTAATATCATATACGGAAATTATGCTGCTTAATGTACAGTACTGTAATGAAAAGTTTTTTGTTTTTAATTTTTATTACGGTATAGTACTGTAATGAATTTTTTTTTGTTTTTAATTTTTATTACGGTACTGTACATTGAGCTGCATAACTTCCGTATTTGATATTTAAATGGCGATGGGGAATTTCACTTTAAGGAGAAGAGGTACCCAGTGATACATTCTCCGTTCAAAACTTCGGGTATTGTCCGTTATTCAGACCAAGAGGTCTCTACTACATTTTCGCTATAAACGACTCACAGTTGGGAAGTTTCTTGTAGCTAGATCTCAGGCTAGTTGGTTTGGATTGTCATCTAGTCTTTCGTGAAATGTACTATACAAGGACGCGATTAGCTCTTTTACCGTAGGAATTTTAAAATCGTCGTGGAGGGTTTTATTGCTTTCATAAAAAGAAGCGCCAGAAGCAAGTCTTCTTTTGAATTTTGATTGAAAGGCTTGGATCGACTTTAAATTATTCTCTGTCGCTATTCCAAAGAGCTGGACACCATAAGTCCAGATTGGTCTTAATAGGGATTTGTATATTAAAATTTTAAAGCGGAGGTTCGATCTTGATCGAGATTTAATTAAGCAGAAAAGTAGCTTCTGGCGGCGGTTAAGTTCTAAACGTTTCGTACGCAGATGATGCTTCCAAGTTAGTCGCCTGTCTAACCATAAGTCAAGATATCGCACCACCCTGGCCTGGGGTAATGAAAATTAATTCTGAAAATTAATTTTTCTTTTACGAACTTTGTTGGGCAAAGTTCTTCTTTGTTCAGTTTCATTGGAAAGATTTTTAGAACTTCATGTTTTTTAGTGACGTAGTTACGAGAAGTAATAAATTTATAGAGTTTAAAAATTGTATGCGACTAATACGGTTTGTACCTTGTAAATTGTCTCATACAAAATAAGTTTCATGTTACCGAAGTTATAAGATTTCTTTTCTTTCTTTGCAGTTTGATCTGTTGATGTATAAGTGTTCCCGTATTATATTTAAATGAGATAAACGATTTGCTCGTTGCTAATGACCAAGTTTACTACTACAAGATTTGATTTTTTTTTTGTATATTCTGTACAAAGAAGGATTACACTTTTACGAGTTCCTCTAGGGTTTTTTTTATTTTAGTGAGATTTTGTTCCGTTTTTTAAAGAATAATCGGATAAGAAACTTTAGCAAATATTATCTTGATATCTTTTTCATTATAAATATCCCTCTTTTCCTTTCATGTTTTTAGAAGTTTTATATAAGATTAAAAAAGATTTATTTTTTGTGCTTGATTTGCAGTTTGGTTATTTCTTATATTAAATTTTAGGTTTTATTTAATTTTATATCAGTTCAAAATAATAAAATATTCTGTTTTGTTATTTATTTGACGTAGCCTCTTCAATATCCGTATTGTTTATATTTTACCTGGAAAATTGAATTTACGATTTTCAGCTTCTATGTCGTCTTGTACATTACTTTATTACATTGACGATTGTAATTATTAATGAATGGTCCTAAATGAAAATCAACCTTTTTTAGGTTTAAAAATATGGAAAATCGCTAATAATATTAACGCTAAACTAAGTTTTATTAAAAAGTGCTTGAAATAAAAGTTGTAGATATTTTAATGTTCTGTATTATTAGTTATATTTTAATTTTGTCATATATGCATACCAAAGCTACGATCATAAAAAAAGTCTGTTTATTACCGATTTTAATGATAAAATACGGAAAATCACTAAGAACGGTAGAAAAAGAATGCATGAAATAAAAGTGGTAGGTGTTTTTAATTTCCTACAATTTTTCTTGTATACATTTTGCCCCTAAAGTGGTATTAAGGCCGAAATCTTTAAAACCATTTTTTACTAAATTTTCTAGATTTAACAAAATAAATTATATATCATCATATCTGTCTTCCTCCTCCCCCCCAAAATTTAGCAGAATTCAGCCTCTTATCCTATCTTGTGGAGCACAAAAAAATGATCAAATGAGGCGATTTTTAAACAAATCCTAGGAGCCGTTTTTGAGAAAATTGCAATAAGTTAAAAAGTTGCGCGAATTACTTCCGGTTTGCCGATTAAATGAAATTGTTTGTATCGAGTCGGCTTTTGGAACTTAACTACATTAATAATAATAATAACTTAAGTTCCAAGTTTCAACTTTGTACGATATTCTAATCTTGAGATATTTTATACTCACAGCAATCGGTAAAAACATGGTTTTTTGGGTACAGGGGATTTGAAAACTTGTATATCTGGTAAAAGTTTTATTTGAAAAAATCAAAATGAAAAAATATATTCTTTTTCCTACTTATTTCATATAGGGCAAAATATATTTGTACCAAAACCTTTCTTAACTTTGTTTTCCATAAAAAATAATAAAAAACCTTATTTCTGACCGCCTCCGTAGCGTAGTGGTTAGCTTGCTGGTCTTTAACGTGGAGGTCCCGGGTTCGATTTCCGGCTAGGGTCTAGAAATTTTCACAACAAAACTCACTGTTGTAAATACAAAACTCACCGTAGTCACTAATAACCAAGCAGATGATGCGACTTGAAATAAATCTAAAAAAAAATACATTTCTTTTATTTCTTCTATTATTTGTGTAATATTTATTTTGATTTATTTCAAACCCCGGGTGGATGACAAATTTATTAAAAATTTACTTCATAAAATTTTTTAAAGTAATCTTGTAAAACTATTTTGTATTATTAAAAAAGTTAAAATGTCATTTTTCGTGGTTGTTTTTTTTTTGTTTTAGTTTACGGTACTTACATTTGTAAGCTGTTATTTTTATTGTAACATTTTTCATAAGCCTTGTGTAATAAATTAGAAAAGAAGGCCATATTTTGCGTCGACTTCTTGCCTCTCTAGTACGGTGTGATATCAGTTGGTAAATAACATCTAGTAACTTGGTTGCGTTGAGTACTTCAGTGGACATTAGATAAAATAGTGCCATATGGGTTGTTGTTATTTGTTGTATATCCTGTAAGGCAATATATAAATCATATCAAGTTGGCTGTGTTGGAAATGTTTTTAAAGGGAAAGAGAGAAAGCATTTGAGGTATAGGTGGGAGAGAATCGATTCTCTCGGATATCTTTCTCTCAATTTTAACATTTCTCTCTATAGTTACTCTGTTATATAGTTACACGTATTTTCTATCTCAACTTCACTGATGTGTTCGTGTTCTTTTTTTTATTTAAAAATACGTTAGCGAATAAGAGAGGAGGGAAAGAGTAACATATGAAGAAGGCGTCTTTTAAGAAGTAAGAGAGGCGTTTGCGAGGAACACATTCAAATAAGGGTATGAATTCACTATAAACATTTTAAAATCAGTATTTCAAAAGCTTCCGGTTACCTTCTTTGTAAGGTACTTTAATAAATTGGGATATGAACTTATGTAAAATATAGCATATGTATTTGTAGGCTACCGTTTGGTTAGAAAAGCAAGGAATTGGTAAACGAACGTTTAATCCACAACTAGATTGGATAAATACTCTCTAGCTTTGAAGTAAAAAGAATTTTTAAATAAATAAATTCCATTTACATGAAGTAGTTACGAAAGATAAACATAATATATTATATCTACTTATTCCATGGTTAAATATTGCTCTTGTAATTTTGTTTACTTAGATTTTCTAGTTCAAAAATAATATTTCAAATTTCTCTACTTTACTTTATTTAGTTGTAATATTACATCCAGAATACTATGTTTTTATTTTCCGATTACTAAATTTTTAAAATAATATAAAATCTTCTACCATCTGTTTAATATCAATATCTTTTCCAAAAATGTAAATAATCATACTGAATGTAAATTTTATATAGGCCCTAATATTAAAAAGTTTGCCCCCAACAGGCAGATGGAGTGTTAAATTATTTACACTCGATCTGCTATATCAATGGCTACAAAAAATAGTTCTCTCTCGTATCTCATGATCATTAAAATTATATAACTGAACAGAAGAGGTAGCGGTGTACAAGATACAATTCTTAGTTATCTCCTCTAAGAGTAATGAATTTCATTATACAGCCAGATCCTGTGGTGATTGAAGTGAAGGTGTATTTTGCAGGGTGAAAAGTAGGTGCTTTTCAGAAGGTATGCTCACAAGCATACCTTTCAGCTTATTGAGGAAGCTTATTTTATTACGCTGTAAATTTTATTATTATACTCTGATATTTAGATAAGACCGTACAGTATACGTATAAGAGAAAGGGGTATGACGTCTCTCTCTTCGTCACCCTCACTGTCGGGCCAGCAGAGTTTTATTGGCATTTTTAGACCTTTCCGCGATACTAACGACTGTTATTCACACAATAACTATTCTTTAAAATAATAAAAAAGACAATAAAATTTATAAACAATTTCATTACTATTGAATTGTCGGTAGCTGATCTTTAAAGCGATACAAATATTAATACGTTTTTGGTATTTGTAAATGCAGTTTGTAAATGAGAACGTGTTTATATTTTTAACGCGGAGTCTATATTTTTACTTAGTATAGTAGCGCTCAAACTTCTACTGTCTGTCTATAACTTGATGGCCTTCCGCAGAGAGGAGCAGAATCAGCTCGCTACTAGCCTTCTCAAAAACACTTCATTATGTACCAATTCCAGTGTACTAGTTAGTAGTAGTACATAATGAAATGTTATTGAGAAGGCTAGTAGTGGGCCGATTTTGCTCCTTTCTGCGGGAGGCCATCAAGTTATAGACAGATGGTATATGCTTATGGAATTTCCATACTGCATTCTTTTTTCTCTTTAATTCTTTATTTACAACTGTAAAATGTTACAACAAGCAAATGTGATGATTATCATAATAATGTAAATGACATGATAGGCATGAGAGGGGTAGGGCCCCCATTGGTGCCTCCCCAAGAATGAAATTTATATATCAAATTAGCAGGTCTCTACTCCAGCGTCTTTTAAGGCGTCTAGGAGGATTATCAGGTAAATGGACGGAGGAAAGTGAACGCACCGCGGGGTTCTGGTGTTCGTGTGACTTGCCGTGAAAGCGTTTGTATAGGTATTCAATGGAATTTTGTACAAGTGGTGTTTTCAAATCTGTATGTAAGGTTTTGTTGCTAATGTAAAGAGGTGAATTTGCTATTAGGCGTAATGTTTTTGACTGGAATGCTTGAATTCGTTGCAAGTTAGAGGGTTTGGTTGAACCCTCTGCATTCTGAACGTGAAATCAACTATAGAAATCGGAAGGAGGTCGGCCTTATAAGATATGAAAGAGCTGATGCTGCAGGTCAATAACAAAATCCTTCATAAAATTAAAATCATAATCATGATATACGTATTCAGGATAAATTAAATTAATTTTTGTTAATAAAACAATTTAAAAATGAGAACTCATAATTTATTGTATAATGATTGTTTTTAATGTTAGTATTAGTTTAATGCATTTCCAGTTTGTGTTGGCCTATAATGTTATTATGTTTTGAAGAAGCCGTGGAGCTTGTGCCAAATTGTATTAGTGCCAAGCAATAAATTTAAATTCATTATGAGATTTTAAATTGATTGTTTTAAATAACTTTTAAAAAAATCAGTTTTTATTCTAGTCCATTGTGCATTTATTCATTAGGGATTGTTTACAATATTGTTTTTTCATAATATGTTTTTACGTTGCTTATTGTTTTGTTTTGTATTTCGTTTATAGTTAGGTAAATATGAATGTGTATTTTACATAACATCGTTGTTTAGTTTTTAATTTATAAAAGTCATATACGTATGCTACTATGATTCCAAATAAATTCACATGCATAATTTCAAAACTCATTAAAATTTCTAAAAAGATATTAAAATTTTAAATGTTTTCAACATTACTATTGGTTTTGTTTAAAGTACTTTTTAAAATGAAATGTTATTAAAATATTTATGAATTATAATTATGATAACCTTTTATTTCGGTAGCTCAGTTTGTAGTATATTTTTATGCTAAATTAACTGTTCTCTGTTTGTTTTCCAACAAGATTTTCAAATTTGTTCCTGAATATTGTGTTTCGAAAATTTTTCTAACGATTTTTACGCTGTGTTTAACTTTCCAAAAGAAATAATATTTTAAGAAATAGGTCAATAGTTCAAGCTCGTGAAATGGAATTCCTGAGATCGGTAAGGGATTGATGAAAGACTTACTAGCTGAAATAAACGTGCGATCTGTCATTGAACATGTAAGACATTAACTGTCAAAAGTGGAAAAAGACTCGATACCAAGCGTTATATGAACTACTGTCGGTTTCTTAATCATAAACCCCCGAGTTTGAAGCCTTGCATTTCCAAAAATATGAAACGGATTTCAACATATTTTACATCAAAATTTAGGTCGTTTCATTCTGCGTTGACTCATAATAGTCCTTTATTTTTAATGTTGTTAAAAAATTGCCGTATCGAGGTTGAAAGACAAAAAGACCCGATTTTCTTGCTTCTGCAACAAATTTCATGTGTTTAGAGGCGTGTAATTCGATAAATATTTGACCGCAAATTTTTAAATTTTAACGCAACACATGCAATTATATTCTTACAGCGTGTACGAAATTTCAAATTCGTACGGTATTTAAACTTTGATTTATTAACAATATTCTGAACCCTTGCTATCTCGGTAACCGCTAGATCCTTCGGCACGGGCAAACTATCGTTTTATTCAGCGTTAAAAACTTAGTACAAATATGTTAATAACATGAAATATTGATTGGCCAATTTGAAAAATAAACTGGGTAATGCGGGGGAGGCACTACTATCCATGTTAAAGGTTGTGTACGTGGAATCCTGTCAGACTGTCTACCTGAATTGACAGACTGCATTGTGAAATTCAGATAGACAGTCAGATTCTGGCAACATGGGTAGTTCATTGGCCGTCCCTTGAAGGGACAGTATGAAAGCTAACAGGACAGGAAGAGATTGATATGCCGTGAACCGGAGGAGAAATATTTTGAAGTTCCCCGAAGTTCCTAAAAACAGAAAGAAAAGTCAGATTTTTTAAATAATTTTTATTGTCTTTGGAATTGGATAGTAAATACCTCTACATTATGTGTTTAGGAAGTTATTTGGACGATAACTCTTTAAACTATATTTTTAACTCTATTATTAACTCTTTAAAAAAATGTTTCACGCTCTTTTTAGTCGTCGATTAAGATTTTCCAAAAGTCTCTATGTGTGCATTAAGTGAACTGATATTTTTTAATACAGGATTATTGTAAATGATGGACCCAATTTAATAAATTCATATTTATTTAAGTATAAAAGCAAAATGAATAATTCACATACCAATGGAAAGAGGAAGTTTCAAAGTTTTTTTACACATTTACAAATGTTCGATGTGTCCTCCTTGTGCAGCACGGCAAACATCTAAACGATATCCAAACTCGTGCCACACACGTGCAAGCGTAATCTTCCATTACTGAATGCACCGCAGCAGTGATACGGTTCTGCAGGTCGGCGAGAGTTGTTGGTAGAGGCGGGATGAAAACTCTTTCCTTAACGTAACCCCATAAGAAATAGTCACATGGGGTGAGATCAGGAGATCTCGGTGGCCAGAAGTTTAGAGCCAGGTCTTGATTTCCTATCCGTCCGATCCAGCGCTGAGGAAGGGTTTCTGCAACTACAGCCGCCCACTTGCGCGCATGTACAGGTTAAGAATGTGTAAAAAAATTGAAACTTCCTCTTTCCATTGGTATGTGAATTGTTCATTTTGCATTTATACTTAAATAAATATGAATTTATTAAATTGGGTCATCATTTATAATAACCCTGTATTATCTTGTACGTATGTATTATGATACTGTAACATTGCACAGCATTATTCTAGAAATAGTTTAAGGAATAAAGTGTTTAATGTGAGAAATTATGTATTGTGTGAAGAGGAGTGAATTGAACAAGGATAATGGATTGGCCATAACAGGCAGGTGTTAAATTCATTTGATCTTCTAGTTCCAGGGCTACAAAAAAAGTTGTATTTCTTATCTCATGGTCAGCTAATTATAAGACTGAAGCATTTAAGAACAGAAGATGTAGGGGTATAAAAGATACTAGTCAGAGTTATCTGCTCTTAGACCAATGAATTTCATTATACAGCTAGACCTAAGGTAGTGGGGGTGAGTAAACCGCCTCAATCCTCATTTTACTTAATGAAGTCTCTATAGCTTAAATAAGCTTTTCGGCTGATTACTTAAATAACCCCTGCCCATAACAGACAGATTGAGAGTCAAATTAATCACTCTCAATCTGTTAGTTGCAAGGCTAAAATAAATAGCTCTGTTTCTTATCACGTGGTCAGCCAATGAAATGACTGAATCATTTAAGAACAGAAGAGGTAGAGGTGTAAAAGACAATAATCAGAGTTCTCTCCTCTGAAAGTAATGAATTTCATTATACAGCCAGACCCTGTGGTGAATGAAGTGAAGGTGTCATTTACAGAGTGGAAAGTATGTGCTTTTCAGAGGGCCCGGCATGCTGACAAGCATATTTTTTCCATTCAGTAAGGAAGGCATAGGTAAACCACCTCACTCCTCGTTTTACTTAGTAAAACCTCTACAGGTTCAAACCAGCTTTTTGGCTGATGACCTAAACAACACTTAATGTGTTGTTGAATGAAATCTTTTAAATAGGAAATTTCGGAAATCGAATCTCACAGGAAGGTTTGTTTTTATTTTGATCCCTTCTTCTATGTTCCAGTAAAGTAGGAAAAGTGTTATTAGGGTCTCGATTGTTTCGGATACTATCAACAGGTATGAAAATAGTTAGCGCTTTTGTAGTGAGCTAGTCAATATTTGAATTGTGAATAGAAAGTGTTGTTGGGTCGTTCGAAATAGTGTAATAATTACAGGATCGGTTTTGAATTACTTTAATAGTGTGTGAGCGTACGGGTGGTAACAATTGGTTGTATACTGATAAATCTGTTTTTATTTTTGAGTAAAAGGATTTTATTTATACTCGATTTGAAGTTTTAAAGGTTTGTAATTTATTTAAGTGAGGTAACCTTATTGTAAATTAGTTTATTATTTTTATACCCAGATCCTAAATGAATCTATGCTTAGGCGTAACAATACTGTACTGTTATGCTATGCCGGCCGCGTTGGCGATGTTGGTAACGTGCACGCCTCTCATCACGCGGTCTTGGGTTCGAATCCCACTCGGGCATGGCATTTTTTCATACGTTACAAAAAATTCATTTCATCCTTCACCGTCTGCATTAGCAGCAATTAGCAAAACAGTCGGACGTTAAACAAAAAAAAAAATGTACTGTTATGCTGTTTTGAAACGTTTCATTTTTACATCATCAGATTCTGTTATTAGTCAAAAAATTGTTCACAATTGTTTTCGTAGCAAAACATGAAAAAAACTTGTAGTTTTTGTCGTATATTTTAATCTCTGTGTGATATTTATTAATATTTTTAATTTATCATATTAAAATATAATATTTAATACATTTGTATCGTAATAAAAATGATGTTTTCGTAATAAATGATGTTTTATTATTAATAATTATTATTTTTTACAGGTAAAATACTGTTATAATGTGTGGCGGAAAGAGATCAGCTGGTAAAAAAAGAAAAAGAAAGAAAGACTGTTGTGTTAATGATGTTCAGGTTTGGGTTAAATATGTTCATGTTTGGGTTAAATATGTTCATGTTTGTGTTAAATATGTTGTGTTTATATGTGAATTAATTAAATAAAAAAATTTACAATTTTACTCTTTCTACAACGAGTTGTAACATTGGTGTCAGAAGTGGGATAAATTTTTAATAACTCGCTGTGAATAATTTTGGTAAACAAACCTTTGTTTTGATTTATGGAGACGCGAACAAAACTGAGAGAGATGGAAGAATTAAAAGCTCTTATTACCAGTTTAAACGAAAATTTAAATTTAAAAACGGACAAATTAAATTCTAAATTTGAAGAACAAAATATTAAATTTAAAAATTTTACGGACAGCTTAAATCAAAATTTTGATCATTTAAAAGGAAAAATGGAACAGTTTGAAGGACGAATGGACGAAATAAGTGAAAAAATTGTAACAGTCGAAGAAGAATCTGGTAAGTTCAGGGAAAATATTAGAAAGGAAATAGATGAAGAATTTAGGAAGTTTAAGGAAGAGATTGGAAGGGATTTACGGAAAGAAATTCCGGAATTTAACGAAATAAATGCAACTGCTACGGATGTTGTTATGCCCGTAGATGTTACCGAGCGCAGTTTCGGCAATTCATCACCGTTCGAAAAATCGGTGCATAGAGTAAAAGTACCGATATTTGATGGGAGTGTGTCGTGGTGCGTTTATCAGTTGCAGTTTGAAGCAGCTGCAAAATTTAATAACTGGTCCGAGTCGGAGAAGGCGGCCAACCTTACGTTATCGTTACGGGGATCTGCGGCGGACTTGCTGCGAACTTTTCCCGCGGGAAATGCCAGCTACCAGTGTATTGTAACAGCTCTGGAGCAGCGGTATGGTGACAGTCATTTACAAAACGTGTACCGCTGCCAACTGAAACATCGAATCCAGAAACCAGGCGAGTCTGTTCAAGAATTTGCTGCGGAAGTGGAAAGGTTAGGCCAGCTGGCTTATCACTCGGCACCGGTAGACATCCAACAACAACTTGCTACGCAGGCATTTGTGGACGGTCTACGGGATCAAGAGATGAAGAAACTGCTCCTGCTAGGTGATCATCGAACTGTGGCTGCAGCTATAGTGCAGGCTTTGACGCTGGAGGCGGCCACGATAGCGTCACGTTCGATACCAGTTCGCGAGCTTACTGTTCGACAGAAAGCGACCCGTGGAAGATCAGAAACTTGGAGCCAGGAAATTGAATGCTGGAATTGTGGAGAGGCCGGCCATGTAAGATCAACTTGTCCGAAGAGGAGCCCGAAAGCAGACTATAAGTGTTGGACCTGCGGCAAGTCTGGCCATTTAAGACGGGACTGCCGAGAGAAAAAGCCGGCTGAAGGAGGTCGTCAGGTTTCAGTAAGTACGCAGTCGGAAAAACTAAGTCGAGCTGGCACGGCGGGGCGTATGTCGGCTGAAGTGAAACCAAATGCCCCAGACTCTGTTGTAAGCGTTACACTACTGAAAAGTGATGGTGATAGTCTTATGATGCCCGCCCGCGTGAACGAACGGTCATGTGTTTTAACTATCGACACCGGTGCGACATCATCCGTCATCAGGCCAGATATGGTGGCAGCAGATATTGTTAGACAAACAACGAGAAGTTTTGTCCTTCAGACAGCATGTGGGGAGACAGTCCCAGTACAAGGTGAAGCGGAGGTCGACATCGCTTTCGGCCGTCGTAGAATTAGGGCTGTGGTATTTGTCGCACCGATCTCGGATGAATTTATTGTTGGGCTGGACATCATGAGAGCTTATAATTTTGTTATCAATGTTAAAAGACAGTTAATTAATATCGGAAACGAGAGTGTATGTATGCAACCTAATCGGCATGCTCGTGAGTTTACGAATAAACTGGTTCGGCTGTTGGTTAGAAGGGAAGAAGTAGTACCACCTATGACTGAGCGTATAATTGAAACGTTTCCGGAAGAGCAAGTCACGTCATCACTTCTTATCACGGAGCCAGATAATTTGGAAAAATGTGACGGATTGTTGGTTGGTCGAAGTCTCGTCCAGGAGACTGCCTGCATTCCGGTACGGGTCGCGAATGTGACTAGTGAAAGTAAAGTGATGAAGCCGGGGCAAGTAATAGGACGTTGCGAACCAGTTGAATGGATAGCCGAAAACGACGAGGGACCCGTTATTCAACCAAGACTGAACGAGGAGAAAAGAAAAATCCTTGATGTACTGCTGGAGGGAGCTGGTGAACTGACGGAAAAGGAACGACAGAAGGCTCGGCAGTTGTTGGTAAAGTATATGGACATCTTTTCTACAAGTGAAACGGATATAGGGAGAACAAATTATACTTATCACAAAATCGATACTGGCGAAGCACTACCTATTCGTCAGCGGCCAAGGAGAGTTCCTTTCGCAAAGCAACAGGAAGTTCGGAACCAGCTGGAAAACATGGAAAAGCAAGGAGTGATTGAGGAATCGAGTAGCCCGTGGTCATCGCCGGTAGTCTTGGTAAAGAAAAAAGATGGTTCGTTAAGATTCTGCGTCGATTACAGAAGACTAAATGACGTAACGAAGAAAGACAGCTACCCTTTGCCGAGGATCGATGATACTCTAGATACTGTAGCAGGATCGCAGTGGTTCTCAACACTGGATATGAAGAGCGGTTACTGGCAGGTGGAGGTCCACCCGGAGGACAAAGAGAAAACAGCGTTTTCTACTGGTGAAGGTTTGTGGCAATTTACAGTGATGCCGTTTGGTCTTACCAATGCACCTGCTACGTTTGAGAGATTAATGGAAATGGTTTTACATGGTCTTTCGTATGAGGTATGCCTGGTCTATCTTGATGACATCATCGTGATGGGTAAAACATTTTGTGAACATAAGGCGAATTTGGAGAAGGTGTTTGACCGGTTAAGAAAAGCAAACCTGAAATTGACTCCTAAAAAGTGCAATATTTTTAGGACTGAAGTGAAGTTTCTGGGCCACGTAGTATCCAGGGATGGCGTCAGCACGGATCCAGAGAAGTTGAATGCCGTTAAGGACTGGCCTGTACCAACTAGTAAAACCGAACTTCGGAGTTTCCTGGGACTATGCACGTATTACAGAAGATTCGTTCGTAATTACCACAATCTGTCAAAGCCGTTGACTGAGTTGACTGAGGAAAGAAGACATTTTCATTGGAGTGACCGAGCTACACAGGCATTTTGTGCTCTAAAGGAGGCATTATGTACGTCCCCAGTGTTAGCGTATCCACGGCTGGGCGAGCGATTTACCATCGATACAGACGCCAGTGATGTTGGTATTGGAGGAGTGCTGTCTCAGATGCAAGATGGTGAAGAGAAGGTCATTGCATATTTCAGCAGGACTCTATCACGAGCAGAACGAAATTATTGTGTCACTCGCAAGGAGTTACTGGCTATTGTGAAAACTGTTGAGCATTTTCATAAATACTTGTATGGCCAAGAATTTTCTATCAGAACGGACCACTCTGCTCTGCAGTGGTTGTTCGGTTTTAGGAACCTGGAAGGACAGACGGCACGCTGGATGCAGCGGTTGCAAGAGTATGATTTTAAAATTGAACATCGGAAAGGAAAAATGCATTCCAACGCTGACGCTCTATCCAGAAGACCGTGTCCAGAAGGCTGCAAGCATTGCATGAAGCTGGAGGGACATAAAAGTATTACCGTGAACCGAACTCAGATTCAGTCATCCTGTGATTGGAACGACGACATTTTGCGCCGAGACCAGATAGCGGAAGAAGATCTTCGCCACATCCTAGAAGAAAAGGAGGGAGATTCTCGACCTGCCTGGAGTGAAATCTCGATGAGGAGTACGGCATATAAGAGTTACTGGGCTCAGTGGGACTCTTTGCTAGTGGTGAATGGAGTCTTGAGCCGGCGGTGGGAGTCAGCCGATGGCAAGAGTAGTATACTGCAGAAGATACTACCGAAGAACAGAGCGACCGAAGTTTTGGAAGAGATCCATGGTGGGGCATCCGGTGGTCATCTGGGCGTCAACAAGATGTTAGAGAAAATAAGAAAGCGGTTTTACTGGGTGAACTGTAGGGCGGATGTGGAGATGTGGTGTCGACGTTGTGATGCGTGCGCTGCAAGCAAGGGTCCGAAGACTCGTTCCAGGGGTCGACTACAGCTGTACACTGTGGGTGCACCATTTGAAAGGGTTGCCGTGGATATTCTTGGACCATTCCCTCGTTCTGCAGCCGGAAATCGTTATCTTCTTGTGGTAATGGACTACTTTACAAAATGGCCGGAGGTGTATCCAGTTCCAGACCAAGAAGCTGCTACAGTGACGGAGCACCTGGTAAAAGATTGGATCTGTCGTTTCGGTGTCCCTTTGGAGCTTCATAGTGACCAAGGTAGGAATTTTGAGTCAAAACTTCTTCAGGATATTTGTCAGTTGCTGGGGATGAGGAAGACCAGGACAACGCCGTTACATCCACAATCAGACGGTATGGTGGAGCGTTACAATCGTACTCTTGTAGAGTATCTGAAGAAAGTTGTATCAGAGAGCCAGGAGGACTGGGATACTAAAGTGCCTATATTCTTGTTGGCTTATCGTTCAGCAATCCATCAGGCGACTGGTTGGAGTCCAGCAGAAATGGTGTTCGGAAGAGATCTTAGACTGCCCTGTGATTTAGTGTTTGGTGCCCCTCCAGATCGACCAAATGCTCCAGTGGAATACGTCAGGGATATGGAAGAACGACTACGAACTATCCACCAACTTGCGCGAACTAGTTTGAATTTGTGCTACACAAAAATGAAGAGCCGTTACGATCTAGCAGCAACATCATCGGGATATTGCGTTGGAGACAAGGTGTGGTTATACAATCCTGCACGGAAGAAGGGAATTAGTCCGAAGTTAAGGGCTCCGTGGGAAGGCCCCTACGTCGTAGTGAAGCGGATTAATGATGTTGTGTATCGAGTGCAATGCGTTGGCAAACGCTCCAAGCCGAAGGTGGTTCATTTAGATCGCCTTACACCGTACAAAGGAGAGCTGGAAGGTGTTGGGGACCAACACCCTTGAGAGGGAGGTGGTGTTATAATGTGTGGCGGAAAGAGATCAGCTGGTAAAAAAAGAAAAAGAAAGAAAGACTGTTGTGTTAATGATGTTCAGGTTTGGGTTAAATATGTTCATGTTTGGGTTAAATATGTTCATGTTTGTGTTAAATATGTTGTGTTTATATGTGAATTAATTAAATAAAAAAATTTACAATTTTACTCTTTCTACAACGAGTTGTAACAATACATTGGATACATTGTTTTACACATTTTCCTGTTATATGTGAGTACAGAATTTTATTATTTCTTTTTTATTACGTAAACATTTATGTAATTTTGGGTTTATTCATGTGTACTTGATATAATTTGGATTAATACATTTTTTTCTTAAAAATAAATGTAGTACTTTTATGATACATTTTTCTTTTATAACATTGTAAAATATATTTCTATTAATTTAATATAATATATTCTTTTAGTAAAAATCTGTAAAATTATCTAACTGGAATAATGATAATATTAATCTCCTTGTAATAGCTCAAATCAATATTTTTTGCACACAGTAGGCCTATTGTACATTGAGATAATTGTTGTAACGAAGTAAGTAGCTAGCTAGACATTTTGTATTCTCTCTAAAGGAAGTACTCTAAAATTGGACTTACCGTACTGCAGTATTTAAATACAGGTAATTTACTACAGTAATTTAGAATTGGAATAATGACGGGCTTTAACATTCACCAAATACCTGATGTGTCTCCATCCTATCTTGAAACCTAGCTCTTCTTTCTGTATTCTAACTTCTCGATCAATTTGTCAAGGACTCACATATTTTGTTTTAAAATATACTTTAAAGTATTTAACGCTAAAGAATACTTTTTTATTACTTTATTTGTTTTGCAACTGTAACAAGAAGTTGTTGTTGTTGTTTAGGTCATCAGCCGAAAGGCTGGTTTGAACCTCTCGAGGTTTTACTAAGTAAAACAAGGAGTGAGGTGGTTTACCATTGCCTTCCTCACTGAGTGGAAAAGTACGCTTATCAGCATGCCGGGCCCTCCGAAAAGCACTTATTTTCCACTTTGCAAACGACACCTTCACTTCATTCACCACAGGGTCTGGCTGTATAATGAAATTCATTACTTTCAGAGGAGATAACTCTGATTAGCGTCTTTTACATCTCTACCTCTTCTGTTCTTTAATGATTCACTCATTTAATTGGCTGACCATGTGATGAGAAAGAGAACTTTTAGCCGTGCAACGAACAGATTCAGTGTGAATTTGACACTCCACCTGTCTGTTATGGGCACGTAACAAGAAGAACAACTAGAAAAAACGTTCACAACTAAATTACCAAAAACAATTTTTTTAAAAATTCAACCGCGTTAATGACTTTGAGGAGGGCAACCCAGCTATAGCTCTCCAGATAACGATAAATGTGTTCGTTTAAATTATATTTTTGTGTACGTAATATTGTTCAGTTGGGTTAATATATCATGTCTCTACTCCATCGGCGTTTTAGTCATCTTTGTGCGATTCCTGGTAGGTCCGCAGAATTCATATTGTGTATTAAGGGATTACTATGATTTTGAAGTTTGTCTCTGAACCTGCGGTACAGTTTTAGATATGTGTCGTTGACGTAAGGAAAGCGTAAGTCATCGTGTAGTGTTCTATTGGATACGTAACTCGGGCAATTAGTAATCAGTCGTAAGAATTTACTTTGAAAATTTTGTATTCGCGAAATTACTGATGGCTTTACTGCACCATAAATTTGATTACCGTACATCCAGATCGGTTGAAGCATAGCCTTGTACGTCAAGAGTTTTGAAGCTATGGGTAGACTTGACCGCTTGGATAATAGCCTGTACAACTGTAAAGAATACTTAAATTAATTTTCGTTTTTGATACTTAATAGTAGTTTTCATTTTGATTTAATCGCTATAAAGAAATTTTTTAATGAAATTGCAGGATAGCTAAATAGTTTAATTAAATAGTCTAATAGTTACAATATAAAATTATTTAACAATAAATACTTAAACAAAGGCTTAAAGTAGTTAATCTATTTTTAATCGGTGTATATAGCAAATTAACATAATTATTAACATAAGTTATTCATAAAGTTCGTCCAGTAGTTGTTTTAAGTCTGATCCCCATAATCTTAACATCGACCTCTTATGTTGATAGATACTAACGATGTGGCCCTGTCTCTCTCATACCTATCGTTTCATTTTAACTTAATTATCATCGTGATAGCATGTACAATGTTTTACAGTCTTAAATAAAGATATAGAGAGATAGAAAAGAAAAACCCTTGTACAGTAATTTGTATCTGCTATAAATTTTGAATCCAAAGGTATACCAAAAACTCAGTGAAGTCGGTTGTGCTATAGCCACACTTGTAGCTTAAAATAATTTTTGATTTGATTTTTACTTCTGTGTCAGCTTTACTGCTTTGCAAAACCATCGGTATTAGCAAAAATTTATCGTTTCCAATCAAAGCTTTTACAGAGGATAATTAACGCCCCCTATTAAGTAACCAATAAAACGCTACACTCAGACTTAAACGTACCCTACATAAATGACGTTTTCTTAAAACTATATACAAAATTCAGGAAGAAACTCGTGAACCACCATAACCTATTAAACTCAAATCTGGCTACACAGACTCTCCCAAACAATACAATAAGACGTCTAAAACGTCGATGGAGCCGGAACCTCGTCAGTTAACGTAGTACTGTAATTGGCTATCCATTACAGTGTTCCAAATGCTGCACTTAATGCTACACTTATCTATTCACGTCGGAGTTCTGTCACTGGACTGTGTCTCCACTCACGTTTATTTACCAAATTAATTTTTTCCAAATTTTAGGTTATCACATTCACTGATTGTTTCCAACAGATTGTGAATTTTCTAAATAGAGAAGAAAACTGCCCATAACAGGCAGGTGGAGTGTTAAATTATTTACACCCAATCTGTTCGTTGCAGGGCTAAAATAAATAGTTCTGTTTCTTATTACATGGTCCGCCAATTAAATGACTGAATCGTTTAAGAACAGAAGAGGTAGAGGTGTAAAAGACACTAATCAGTTATCTTCTCTGAAAGTAATAAATTTCATTATACAGCCAGACCCTGTGGTCAATGAAGTGAAGGTGTCATTTGCAGATTGGAAAATGTGTGCTTTTCAGAGGCCCCGACATGCTGATAAGAATACTTTTCCATTCAGTGAAGAAGGCAATTGTAAACCACCTCACTCCTCGTTTTACTTTGTAAAATTTCTAAAGGTTCAAACCAGCCTTTCGGCTGATGACCTAAACAACAAAAACAACTACAGAGAAAAAAATAAAAAACAGATTTTATTTTTCTGATGGAGAATTGGGATTGGGTTTTTTTAATTAGTAATAGCCTTTTATGCGCTCTTATCGTCCGCAAAATTGTTGTCACCATCGCTTAAAATACCAAATTATAAAATTTGAAAACATTGTTCGTTAGATTTTATTCGGGAATCGAAGAGAGGTTCGTCGGTTTTTCTGCTATTAAGTAATTGTTAAGCCTACATTTTAATACATCAAGGAGTTTTAATTAAAATCTAGGTTGAACGCGTTGAAAATTCTGTAGAGTATTTCTGCATATAGTTCCGTAAAAATATTTTTGAAAATAAAAATGGTTGAATAGGTACCTGGGTAAAATCCAACCGTCATCACATCGAACGTTTATAAAATTCATCCTACTGTTCTTTCAGAGCGTTTGTAGAATAAATAAATCTAAAAGTCATGAATTGTTTTTACTGTGGGTGAAAAAAAACGCACCGGGCATAATGGACGCTATGGTCAGAATGAATGAATACATCAGATATTCAGCGCCTATACCCAATGTCACGTGGTTGAACTGTTTTTAATGACATTCTTTTCTGCCTAAAAAAAAAAATATTTGATTTTTTAAAAATATTTAAATATCATTTATGATGGAAATAATTCAGCTCTATTTAACTGACATGGTGTAATTATTTATTTATTTTTATTTGCTACTAACCAAAGCAGATTGTGGAACTACGCTAAAGACAATACGTTTGGCCAAGTCCCAATTCCCATAGTTTTAAATAATATCCACCGTTATTCCGGAGTACAACTCCACTCCTTCTGTGCCTACAACTCAATAAGTCTCCATTCTCAAAATTCCCATGACCAATTTTATTCAATCTATTCTATTCTTTTCTTCATTCCCTGATTATTTATTTCACAATAATTTTCTTATTATCTGCTTTAAATTTCGACAAATTATGTGAACATAAAACTGAATGGTTATCTTGTATTATAAAAGGTATGAAATTATATTCTCTGCTTTATTTATGAATTAATAATTCTTTTACATAATGTTAAAAACCTTTGTCGTTTGTTACTTGTAGTTTTATTCTGCTGTCGGCGGTGCAGTGTTGTATAAGTTATTGAAATAAATTCTGAGTTATTAACTCTATTACACTCACTTGAGTCACGAGTTTGCCCTTGTTTGCAACGACGGGTAAAGGGGGAAAAGCATCAGTACGCATGCGCGACTGCTTTAATTTCAGTACGACAAACATAACAACTTATACTATACCCAGAGCATATACAGAATATTACGGAACCTTTTGAAATTAACTGTACGAATATAACTGTTTGTTACTTTACACACAAATGTCAGTTTCTCGAAAACGTGGTCGAACTATTCACATTGCTGAACGCATTGTAATAAAATGTTGTGAAGTTGAAGCTAAATAAAAATGCCTATCCGTGTCTCTTAACATAATCTGTGAGTGAACGGCTAACTACTGTGATGTTTCTCTTTCCACAATTCGAAAAATAAAGAAGGAAATTAAGGACGCAAAGAAGCTATTCTTTAACAGTTTTGTTGACGCCTGGTAAAAACAAAACGTTTAGGTAGATACTAGAGAGACTGATAATGAAAACACCGATGACAGCAATAGTAAAGATGGTGATTCATTCGTAATTATAGTAAATAAAACATTTTTAGTAATGTAATTACACACATGACACAGCTTACAAAATGTAAATAGAAACTGCACGGTAGTGAAATGTGTGAGTAGTGTCTCACTGTTAAGGTTGGCAGCACTGCAAATATTTCGCTACCCTTCCTCACAGCCCATCCATACACGCAAAAGGCAATCTCGTGACTTTAGTATCTATATCTATTAAAATTATTTTTTAACTGGTAACATCACTTCTGGTTACACTTTTTGAAACATATTTTGTAGAGTGGTGTACATTTGTGTTAAAGCAGAGTGCTAAAAAAACATATAGTACTTTCATTTTGCACTGATTGTCTTCTGCGGACGAACTAAAAGCTTTATCAATTTTATAATTTTTTTCCAAATTGTTTTTAGTCATTTCATGCAGTAAATACCAGGTCTTACCTAATTCTCACCTTAAGCATTTCTAGTATAATGTTACATATTTGATTAAAGGCGACGATTTTAGTACTAGACCAAGCCGGTGCGTTAAGAAGAGACTGTAATCTGTATCCCGCCAAAGTTAAATTTGCTATTTTTAGGTACATTTTTCATAGGATTGGTGAAAGTTACGGAAGTGAAACTTAACACATTTATAGTTGTAGGTTGGTTTTAGCTACTGACATTTTTTCAATTTAATCTGTTGGACCATAAAGTTTTTAAAAGAATAACGAGCAACATAAAATTTTTACAATTTTGTTCTAGGGTTTTTGGCTGTTACTATTTTTTTTTAACACCTGAGGAAGTAAAAGCAATGTCGGTGAATGTGCATGTACATGATAATTAACTGGTAACAATTTCAGCCTAGTAGGTTAAATGGTTTCTGAGAAAAACGTACCTAAGTGTTAAAAATCTAAATTTACAAGAAAAGGCACAAATAAGAAACAAAATGTACAAAAAAAAGATTAATTTCCCATCAACAGTTGGTTAGAAAGCTGCACAAACAGCGGAGAATATTAAAAATAGTGAAGCAGGTATTTAAAAAAAACTAAATTTTTTTTTTGCACTAAAACGAGCCTTACAAAAATATGAAAAATATTTGTTCTTGGCGACATGTTAATTTTTTAGGATAAACCTGATAAAAACTTAAATTTTTTTCATTAAAATAATTTTTTGTTGTAATTTAATGTTTTTGTGGTAGGTCTAGGTCTAAACTATTGAAAAACATAAAAAACCGAAAATCAAAATGATCAGTGAAAACCATCATACAGTCTCCCCTTAAGTTGTTTTAAAATGTTCTATATTTTTTTATTATAGTTTATCGTAAATATACAACACGTTGTTTTATCACATTTCTACTTGTAATATATAATGGTAATTTAATATATAATAATTAATACTACATTTGTCATTTTAAAAACACGGTTATGCGGGTTGTTAATGATAAAATTAATCTCCTGTATTTAACACTACATGTGAACGACGAAAGTGAATTTGTTAATGAATGTTTCTTACATTATCCTTGACGTTTATGCTACGTGATTGGTTGTGTTTATTTTTTATAGATATATTTTTTTTTAATTCCTAATATGTGTACGTTGCAATCTGTTCAATTCAGAACAATAAGAGATTACATAAGAGAAGAATAAGAGATAATAAGAGATCAGAACAATAAGATTGGGTTCAACCCAATGACCCAATGAGAGAAGGATGATATATATGACGTGTAAATGAGGTGTAGTCTTGTACAGACTCAGGCTGACCATTCCTGAGAGAGTGTGGTTAATTGAACCCCAACCATTAAAGTACACCGGTAACCCCTGTCTAGTATTCAAATCCGTATAAAAGTAACTACCTTTACTAGGATTTGAACTAGGAACCTTCGTCTCCGAAAATCAGCTGTTAAACAGCTTGATTCTGGCGACGACTTTACCTCTAGACCAACCCGGTGGGTTTTTATAGATATTTAACTTAATTTTTTTTTTTAATAATTTTGCAACATTACAATCTGTTCACTTGAAATAGAACAATCAGTAATTTTGATAAATGTTAATTAACATGATTACGATTTCATTATAATGTTAATAAAATTGAAAATAGTAATAAATTAATATTTTTGATAAATACAATGATGACTTTGAAGTAAATCAGTTAGAAATAAATATATAATAAGGGTAACAATGTTCTTTAAAACCTTTAACCTAAATCAAAAACACTATGTCTTTTCAGTCTTGAAAACCCGGTATCAATGTAATTAAGTGGATTCAGAGCCTGGAAGTTTGAATGATTGTTGAGTTTTTCTTCATATTTACGGCTGAATTTTGATATAGTTTGTTTTACTGAGTCAATTTTTACTTTCTCTTGCCTATATGAATATATAGGAAGGAAAGTATTGTTTTCATGTCGATTTTTCGAAATCGAGTTTTCACCGGATCTATACGTTTTCAGACCCCCTGAACCCAAAAAACATGTTTTTAGCGATTGGTCTGTGTGTGTGTCTGTGTGTGTGTGTGTGCGTGTGTGTGTGTGTGTCTGTGTCTGTGTGTCTGTGTGTGAACAGAATATCTCAAGAACGGAACATCGTACGAACTTGAAACTTGAAACTTAAGTTACATACCACTACCGGACGCGACACGAACATTTTCATCAAAATCGGTCAACCGGAAGTAGTAGTTTATTCGTATAATTTTTCAGTTTTTTGCGATTTTCTCAAAAACTGGTCCTACGATTTTTTTTAAAATCGCCTATTTTACTCAATTTTTTATTCTCTACAAGATAGGGTAGGCGCCATGTTTGCTGAAATTCTCGGTGAGGCTGTTTTCACGTAAAAACGTTGTTTTTTTTAAATTACGGCTTTAATATAAATTTTAGCGCAAAAACTTATATAATAAAAGTTGTAGAGAATTTAAAAACCTACAACTTCTGTTTCAAACATTTTTTTGTATAACGCTTAGTTTAGCGGTAATTTGCGATTTTCTGTTTTTTTTCTCACGAAAACGTGAGAAAAATCGATTTTTTTAACATTTCGGTCTTAGTATGCATTTTACGACAAAAGTGTATATAATAAAAGTTATAGAAAATTAAAAGATCTACAACTTTTGTTTAGAGCATTTTTCTCTACAGAGCCTAGTTTAGCGTGAAAGCGTGATTTTCCGTATTTTTAAGCCAAACTGAGTTCGATTGTCATTTTGCGTCATTCACTCATGATTAAAATAAAGTTATGTTTTTGAGGTTAGTTTTTGTTTATTTCTAATATTTTATTAATAATGTTAGGTTTATTATTAATCATTTGCATTGGCAAGAGAAAGTTGTGTGAGTGTTTCACACCAGATTTTCAATTTTTTATTAATTTAACTTAATAAAGGAGATTTATAATTGGTGTTGGGCCCTATAAGATTAGGTTACTTTTTGTATAATTATTTCTTTTTCTGTTACTTTAAAATCAATAATTTCGTGGTGTAAATAGTCAATTATGTATTGAATTCACTTATCTATATTTTCGTTCTTTCATCTCCTTTTTCCGATGGTTCTAGAAATCACTCCGTGTCATTTATATTTTCTTTGCTGGATTTTTGAAAATTTATTCTCGCTGTCCTTATTTATTTGTGCAATTAAAGTGTTAGGTATAATTTATCCTTCAAATATAAATAAAACAATAACGTAATAGTAGGGGCCTACCCATTATTTTTCATAATGAATACAATCTGTTTAATTGTTGTTTAGGTCATCAGCTGAAAGGCTGGTTTGAACATCCAGAGGCTTTACTAAGTAATACGAGGAGTTTTGTAATTACCTATGCCTTCCTCACTGAGTGGAAAAATATGCTTATCAGCATACCAGGCCTTCTAAAAAGCATATACTTTCCACCCTGCAAATGACACCTTCACTTCATTTAACACAGGGTCTGGCTGTATAATGAAATTCATTACTCTCAAAGGAAATAGCTCTGATTAGTGTCTTTTACACCTCTACCTCTTCTGTTCGTTAATGCTTCAGTCATATAATTGGCTGAACATTTGATAAGAAACAGAACTATTTTTTGTAGCCCTGGAAGTATCAGATCGAGTGCAAATAATTTAACACTCCATCTGCCGTTATGGACAACTATCTTAACTTTTAACTGAAGGAAAAATTACCATAATACGTGTTATTATTCCAGTTTTGTTATCAAAATTTTTAAATGATTTGTTAAGAAATCTGTATTGATTTCGAGTAGGCCTACTACCATTTTCAAAGTTCATTTAAAAAGCGATGGTTGAAGTGAAAAGTGGTTCTAGTGTAAGGACCACAGCACCAGTCAACCCAATTCTTAGCCGGATTGGAAGCGATATTTCACTGGTGGTGTCGTGTGTGTTTTAAATTCTTGAAACCGACTCGCAATCACAGTTGGGATTTCACTTTAGAGACTCACCCAAGGCCTGCCTACTATCTTAAGATACGAGTCGAAGCAGTAAAGAGAACTTTAGCAGATGGGGTGTGAAGTGAGAGGAAGCCTTTATTAAATTAGATTGATTTTATCACAGCCTTTAGTGATTTATCTGCAAGTTACGCGCTCGTTCAATATCCTTAACTTACAATAACCCATCTTAACTGCGTTACTTCTCCTTCCTTCTTCTGATATCTTTAACCTCTGTCATACGGTTATTATCATACCACTTTCATCTAGCTATCTAGTTACTGACATACATTCCTCGTTTTAAAATATTATAAACTTCTCGTAATTTATTTTAAGCTTTATGTAAACCCTAATTTTAGTACCCATTAAAACTTTCTATTGTTTATGAAAGTTATTTTACGAAAATCAAAGTGAATTTTAATTATATTGCTTGCAAATACGCTAACTTTTTATTGATGTTTCATCTGAAAAGTAATATTCAGTTACCGAATGTCAGAGCTTACGTTGATGTTTTCAATTAATTAACTATTTTATAAACAGAATTTATCTATCACCTAATTTTTTAAGAATAATAAATGCATTTACAAATACAAACGAATAATATTGCTCGGTGGTCCAGTAGTTAGCATCTTTCCTTGCAAAGTGGAGGTCTTGGGTTCGTTCCTCGACTACGGTCTGGAAAATTATTACACGTTAAAACCCACCGTTCCTTAAACGTATTAGTATTCGCTAATGAGCAATATGTTAATCCGAATTCAAATAAATTAAGAGGAAATAATGTTGACTTTAATATGAAACAAAATCTTTCAACAACTGAGGTAGGTATTTAAATTATTGACGAAATACTTTCGTTGGATTTCTTCGTTTTAGCCTCCCTCTAGTGCCACCGTTGTTCAGTTAACTGATATTGCAAGTCGTTTTTCATACACTGAATGTTGAAATTTCTTCTGTTTTAATAAATACAATACGCCGTTTTGCTGCCCATAACAGATAGGTCTTGGGTTCGAATCCCACTCGGGCAAGGCATTTTTTCATACGTTACAAAAAATTCATTTCATCCTTCACCGTCTGCATTAGCAGCAATTAGCAAAACAGTCGGACGTTAAACCAAAAAAAAAAAAAAAAAAAAAAAAAAAAAAAAAAAAAAAAAAAACAGATAGGTGGAGTGTTAAATTATTTACACTCAATCTGTTCGTTGCCGGGCTAAAATAAATAGTTCAGTTTCTTATCACATGGCCACCCAATTAAATGACTGAATAATTTAAGAACATAAGAGGGTAGAGGTGTAAAAGACATTAATCAGAGTTACATCTTTTGATTGTAATGAATTTCATTGTACAGCCAGACCCTGTGGTGAATGAAGTGAAGGTGTCTTTTGCAGAGTGGAAATTATGTGCTTTTCAGAGGGCCGGGCATGCTCATAAGCGTACTTTTCCATTCCGTGAGGAAGGCATTGGTAAATCACCCCACTCCTCGTTTTACTTAGTAAAACCTCTAGAGGCTCAAACCAGCCTACAGACTGATCACCTAAACAAGAACATCGTTTTGAATGTGGTTATTTGATATGTACCAGGGCGCAGCTGGTTACAGTTTGAAGAGTTCCGACTGAAAACGCCAAATAATTTTGCTACTTAAGTTACTGGATGCGCCCCATAAGTGGATACCGTAAATCCTGGCAGATTTAAAGGCAGGTTTTATAAGTAAAAAAATTGTTTTGGCTGCCTCTGTAGCGTAGTGGTTAGCACGCAAGCCTACGTGGAGGTCCCAGGTTCGATTCCCGGCTAGGGTCTGAAATTTGCTTATGATCTAGATGCAAACTAGAATGTGAATTTGTTTTGAATTTTACTATTATTTTGATTTTTTCGTATAGAGCCAATTTCAGATCACGTTAATTGACTAGAAAGTTATATTTATATTTATGAAAGCTCTTTGCAGCAGCCCACATTCTCAGCATTTGTTTACTATAGACTGTTCTCCTTTCTTTCATCTATTCTGTGTTCTGTTTTTGCTGTTCGTTGAAGCTCTTTTGGTTTATTCCAGTTTTCTCAAAATTCATTTTGACTTCTTTGTACCTCTTATCTGACAATTTAAGTTTCTTTAATTTTACTGTATTCATATTGGAATTTATAAACAATAGGATATTATAACACAGCAGTAAATGCTTGGAAATAAACACGTAACTTGATTTTAGTATGTATTTTTTTAAATTATTCTGCATTGGAATATGGTTTTAAATGAAATTTTTCTGACAGCTTTATCAGAATTCCAGATAATACTAATTAAGACTGACAGTTTAGTATTCCCTGTAGCAGTAATTTGAGAATTATCATGACTAAAACTTGTTTGCAGTTTATTTTTTTTAAAAAACTAACTGACATTTTTATTTTGTATTAAAATTTTTTTTAATACGAAATAGCCTGTTGTTTTTGGAATTAAAAATATATATTACTACTTATTTTTTTGTAAAATTTAGGATAGAAATTTAACAATGTACCTCAAAATTTTGAAAAAGCCTGAAACCGACAAGTTGAAATATATAAAAATTTGTGCATTACTTATTTAATTTTTTTTGCAAACGGTTTACGGTGGCGTAATCAAAATTGCAGGGGATTATAATAGCATTGTTTACTACCCTGTAGGTTTTACTCGAATTGGAAGTGTTCTGAATAATTTAGGTTCAAGGGGAAAATAAATGCATTCTGTTTTGTACTCCTGTTGTACTGTCCATACCTATAAAATTTTTGTTTACAGTATTTTAGTTATACCTATGTTTCATCAAGGGATCTTTAAAAGCATTTATTTTTTATATTAAAAAGTTATTCCTTATTTATATATGTTAAAATGAGGACAAAAATTAATACCATATCACTTCGTTGTAAATTGATATTTTTTTAAAAAAATTGTTAGTAAAAGTAGCATTCTTTTTCATTAAATTGTATGGTTGATCCTTATTAATTTTCTGTCAATGGGGAATTCTTACGGTAAATTTTTAATTTACAAAAATTCGTTGTCGTTTAAAAGAAAATTGGTCTAGTAGAAATATAAAACTGTGTTTTTTCGGGAACACTATATTTGTCTAGTTTTAGTTCAGAGAACAATTTAGCTATTTATTAAAAATTCAGTATATTAAATTTGCAGTACTTGTTTCTTTTTTTAAAAAAAAACTAAAGTTTGTGAACTCTTATCGTTTAGGGCATTTTACAAATCGACGAAAATCTTTAAATATTTCTGGAAGTTTTCCCAAACCAAGTTTTTGTATAGCTTTTAATCGCTGAAGCCTCTTCTACCGTCCTTCTTTCTTTTGGGTTTTTTTTTGGAAGCCCTTATTGTTTTTTATCTGATTAATATCTTCTTTTTTTGTTTAATATACTTTTTATTTTATTTTTATATGTTTTAAAGATCCTTTTATACTTTTCGTATACAATCTGACATCTTTGATCAGGTGTAGTGTTCTAATTTTTTCTTAGTCTTTCCCAAAATCAAAAATGACTCATTGAATTATTCTTTCGATTAAACCGTATTAGAACATCCGAAGTAACTTTCTGGAAGCTCTTTTTGGAGTCCACACTCGTTTTTTTTACTGTTGGTTTTCTCTCTCTTTTATCTATCCAGTGTTTTGCTTTTGTCTTTCTTGGAAACATTTGGAAGCCAGTAATTAGTAGTCTGGAACTTGAATCGATTTTACATGTTTTCGTGGTTTATTCGAATTATTTCAATATCGTTTCTGATTTCTTTAAACTACTATTTAGGTATGTTGTTCAGTACCCGTATAATTTAATCTTCGTTTTGTGATCGTCTTCATACATGGTTCGTTTTTCTTGTAGGCGTTCATTTTGTTTCTTCGTTATAACGTGTGCTATTCCACCTTCATTACTTTGTAAAGCAATATTTAAGATTATTTATAATAGAAAATCGTCTTCTCCTTCTTCTTCTCTTCACGGTTTAGGCCTAGGCCTGTTCCAACATCACTTTCTTCAGCTCCATCTTTTCCTCGTTCTACCCAGAGCTCTTCTGCCTTGTGGTTTATATTCCCACATCTGCTTCGGTATTCTTCCATCCGTCATTCTGTTTAGATGTTCCTTCCATCTTTCCTTGTACTTTATGATTCTCTCTTGTACGTTAACAACTTGTAGTTCCTCTCTTATGACCTCACTTATTATGTGGTCCACACTTAAGCATCCTTTTACTGCTCACAAAAAACTCATTTCTGCCGATTCGAACATTTGCTTTTTCCGTTGCGATAATAGAAATATTTGAAAGAAATTGAAAATCTTCAAAAATTGAACGATTTCTGTTAAATATATAGCATTCAGAGAGATTTTTGGTTCTTTACATTAAATTACTACGGAATTTTTGTAATTTTTTGTTAGTTTTAATGTCTAAATCTAATTCTTAATTATATTAAACTGGAATAAAACAAGTTAAAGGGTTTTTCTTGTAAACAAAACTGAGCTATGTTGTAACATAGGTAAACTAAACAAAAATTCGTTTTGTCCATTAGTCATCTATTCTGTATGTACTATTCTAATGTACATTAATGGCATTACTGTGTTAACGATGTATTTTTAAATTTTATAAACAAAATGACATAATCTGATATAAAAATAAACAAATTGAATGTCATTACTATAACGTAACGTTAATTAGATGACGCAGTGCACTCATAATTAACTTTTTCAATTTGTGGCACTAAATCAACATTAAACATTTAAGCACATCGTTGTATTTCAAAATTATATTGGTGTCAATTAGAAAGTTTACCATGATTTCATGTATTTAAAACTATAATAGCTGTCGTGTTTCCATAAAGTGCTGACGTACATCTGCGTCAATTCAATTCCTATGAGAAATTGTGCTATGGAAAAAGATTTCAGGAAAACCTTAAATATTTTACAGTAACTGTTTCAGTGCTTTTAATTTTATTTTTGATTATAAAGAATTCATATTTTGTTAGTTTATTTGGTCTCATTTACTGCTAGACCACTACACTTATTTAAAATGGTATACAAACATTGTTAGAGCATGGGTCATATCATTGTGAACTTGTAGGTCACTGGAGTTAAAAAGTATTACCGTATCTGTTTTTATAAATGTTGTGGTATTGTTTACGTCATCAGGAAGGCTGGTTTGAACGTCTAAAAGTTTTACTAAGCAAAACAATGAGTGAGGTAGTTTACAATTGCCTTCTTCACTGAGTGGAAAAGTATGCTTACTTGCATGCCAGGCCATCTGAAAAGCATCTACTTCCACCCTGCAAATGACACCTTCACTTTATTTAACACAGGGTTTGACTGTATAATGAAATTCATTACCCTCAGTGGAGATAATTCCTCAGACTAGAGTATTTTACACTTCTATCTCTTCAGTTCTTAAAAGCTTCAGTCGTAGGCTGACCATATGATAAGAAATAGAACTAATTTTGTAGCCCTGGAACTAGCTGATCGAGTGCAAATAACTTAACACTCTACGGGTTTGTTTTGGACAGATTTCTTGTAAGATAAAATTAATAAGCATAATTAAGAACTTAGAGTGTGCATTAAAGTTTTATAATGATACTATGACAGCTGATGCGCTAGATATATAAATACATCACATTTATGAAATATAATGAACAGCCAAAACAAAACAAATTAAATATAACACTCACCTCAAAGTATTATATTCATTCGAGATCTTTCGAAAAATAGTTTTGTTTTGGCTGTTCATTATACATCATATATGTAGTGGTGCAAACAAAGAAAAAATGATGTTTAATAAAATCATGTAAATACATATCTCTGCAGTATTTATAAGTTCCGATTGTATTTTTACTTCTTTTCTTTTTTATCATACATGCATTAAAACTAAACAGTGTTGTTAAAGATTTTAACACATTTTGTGTTACACTTTACAGTACTACTGTGCTTATGGAGAGATTTAATACAATTTTAACAATAACCTAAATAGATTACTCAGATTTACAAGACTTTAATTACCTATGTGTTAATGTTTATAATCATCGCATGACTTTCTTAGCTTTCTGCAAATTTATAAATAAAATTGAATCAGTTGTTTGATGTTCAGTATATTTAAATACTGTTTTAGTTTTGGTCATCAGCCAAAAGGCTGGTTTGAACCCGTAGAGGTTTTACTAAGTAAAACGAGGAGTGAGGTGGTTTACCAGTGCCTTCCTCACTGAGTGGAAAAGTATGCTTATCAGCATGTCGGGCCCTCTGAAAAGCACATATTTTCCACTCTGCAAATGACACCTTCATTTCATTCACCACAGGGTCTGGCTGTATAGTGAAATTCATTACTTTCAGAGGAGTTAACTGTGACTAGTGTCTTTAACACCTCTACCTCTTCTGTTCTTAAATGATTCAGTCATTTAATTGGCTGACCATGTGATAAGAAACAGAACTATTTATTTTAGCCCTGCAACGAACAGATTGAGTGCAAATAATCTGACACTCCACCTGTTTATTATGGGCAGATTTAAATACTACAAGTAAATTTATAATTGTCTGTATCATTCATTGATCCTTTACGGTCATAACTGCATAATTCTCTATCGTAATTGATTTTCCAAAAGAATTTTCATTTTTAAAATTAACTTTGAACAAAAAATCCCTGTTTTTTTATTTTTTTTGATTGATGAAAATGATTTCTATGTAGAGCCGAGTAACCAAAAGGAATGTTACTTAACTTTTTTAAAAAGTATATATTCCGGTAACTTTGCTCTACCCGGAAGCTATGAAATAATTAAAAATTTAACGAATACATTCATGTTTAAAATATTTTTCGTTTTTTAGTTCTTTTTGATCAACGATTGTTATTTGAGCAGCGCAGTGTTTTCTTTATTAATTCGTGTGTAGTGTATTTTTCGTTTTCTTCTTTTTTATTACAATCCGCTTACCTTTTTCAAGTTTTTTTTTCATTTTATGTTAAAGCTTTAAGCCTATTTCTAATTTGCACACCTTTTCAATTGTGGATGTGAATATATGTGAGCTTATATTCCAATCCCTGCCTGCTTTCTCTAAAAAAAATTTAAAAATAAAAAAAGATATTAGAAAACATACAGGAGCTTATGAACCGCAATATTATTTGGTACAATTCGTATATGTTCATTTATACATCAGTTTACGGAACTGGATCTGTGTTAATGACCATTTTTATATTTAGTATAAGTACTTGTTAAAAAGAAGAAAATTTTCATCAAAAATACATAGAAAAAACATAACGTATATTGTTCATGTTGTTGTTTAGGTCATCAGCCAAAAGGCTGGTTTGAACCTGTAGAGGTTTTACTAAGTAAAACGAGGGGTCAGGTGGTTTACCAATGCCTTCCTCACTGAGTGGAAAAGTATGCTTATCAGCATGCCGGGCCCTCTGAAAAGCACATATTTTCCACTCTGCAAATAACACTTTTACTTCATTCACCACAGGGTCTGGCTGTATAACGAAATTCATTAATTTTAGAGGAGATAACTCTGATTAGTGTCTTTTACACCTCTACCTCTTCTGTTCTTAAATGATTCAGTCATCTAATTGGCTGACCATGTGATAAGAAACAGAACTATTTATTTTAGCCCTGCAACGAACAGATTGGGTGTAAATAATTTAACACTCCATTTGTCCGTTATAGGCCAATATTGTTCATAAAATGTAATATTTCTGTACTCCCAGAAGCAATACGCAGCGAGAACAATACTGATTCATGTACAAAAAATAACCAGAAAAGAAATTAAAAACAAGTAAAATCTTTACGATAATACTCAGACTAGTTAATAAATGCGGAATATGAATTATAAACGATCATTATCAGAAATCTGCAAACACGCACTAAAAATCACTGACGCTTTCAGAAGAAGGAAAGGAAGGAAAGGAAGAGACTTTTTACGGACGCATATGCAGAAAAGAGAGCAGACTCATTACCCAAATTTTCGACATCACAAACACTAGTAAAAATAAATCAGAATAGATATCTGAAACAGAAAGAAACTTTAAACAACTAAACGACATGAAAATTCATAATTTCATAAACAAAAATAAACTTTTTTTATTTTATTAAGATAATAAAAATGTAACTATTGAAAGCAAACGGTCAGAAGTACAAAGGAGGAAACACAGTGAACGCATGGAGAGGATTTGGGGTAGAAGAAAGTACAACAAAAAGAACACAAGGAAAACATGAAAGCATTCATTACGTTTTCTTATACTGGCAATAAAGGAATGTAATAATAAAATATATTTTATTTAATGTAAGTTGTTTTTTTTTTTTTTTTTTACTGAAAGAATCAAACTTTCCGCTTTCGGCTCCATAGAAGATGGACCAAAAATTTGAGATATATTTACTTGTCATGAATTTTTACTCCAGAAACATATTCTGTCTTTTTACATTTAAACGCGAGGGTCCAGCAAATGGGTGGTGTTTTCAAAAAAAAAAGTCACCGCCACCCCTTCTAATTAATCATTTACTGTGTTGCCGACTTCAATAGTTCTCCGGGCCTTTGACGGCATTGCGACAAAGCTTCCGGCTGCACACCGCAAAGGCCTTTGTCATGAAGGCCAAGCCAGTAGCCGCTCTCTACTACAGCGCTCTCGGCAGCTATATAAAGAGCGCTGCACTGAGCAGAGAGATTCAATTCCAAACAAGACACCGAGAGCTTCACTTCGAACCAGACAGCAGACAAGACGTCCACCACGGCACACGGCTGCTGGACTCCAGCGAAGGTTAATCGACGACCCCGCAAGAGAGAAGATGATGCTTCCGCTCGCCGACCCGTCACCGTAAGCCGTCGACCGGACCGTCACCGCCCGCTGACGCGAGCGATGCCCACAGCGGTCCCTCGACCGAGCCTTACGCTCACCGGACCCGACGAAGCAGCCATCGACGCACTACTGCGAGGGAAGAAGATGATGTCTCCGTTGGACGACGACACGCCGTGTCGCCCAGCTCCTCGATCGCCACGACGACTACGACAGACGCTCCCCATCAAGACGACTCACACGCTTAAACGGCCCTTGTAAGGGCCACCAAAATTATAAGGTTAGCCACATAATGTCGCCATCCGGTGACAATAATATAAAATAAATCCTAAAAGTATTTAATGATAGTCCAGAGCTTCACAGTTGTAACAGGCAAGTGGAGTGCTAAATTATTAGCACTCAATCTGTTTATTCCAGATTACAAAAAAAAATAGTTGTGTTTTATATCATATGGTCAGTCAATTAATTATATGACTGAAGTATTCAAGAACGGACGAGGTAGAGGTGTAAAATATACTAGTCAGAATTATCTCCGCTGAGAGTAATGCATTTCATAAAACAGCCAGACCCTGTGGTAATGAAGTGAAGGTATCATTTACAGGGTGCAAAGTAGGTGCTTTTCAGTAGGCCTGACATGCTGAGAAGCATACTTTTTCACTCCTTAAGAAAGGCAATTGTAAATCACCTCACTCCTTGTTTTACTTAGTAAAGCCTCTAGAGCAACGGTTCCCAAAGTGGGGGGGGGGGGTGCCCCCCAAGGGAGGCGTGAAGACACGTCAATGGGGGCGCGGGACTTCGAGATAGCTTTACCCTCCATAACGGATCCTTTCAGTGTCAACATAGACTTCCTGCCCGAATTACTTAAAAACCAAATTTTAGAAATAAAAAATGTTTCTGCTGCGAAAAACGATTTCGATAAAATTGACGAAACATCACTTGGGGTTAAGTATTACCAAGTTTACCCCAGTATATAACAGCAAGCGGCAGTAATTGTAATTATCTTTATCAACCACCTATCTGTGCGAAAAAGTGTTTTCAGCACTTGTTACAATAAAAACAAAGCATCGGTGCAATGCTGGTTTTATCAATGATTTACGTTGTGCACTTTCTAATAATCAACTTTAAAAAAAAAATGTAAAGTCATCCATCCACTGATTTATTTTGTCTCTTGTTAAAATTAAATTGCAACTTCTAATGCTACAAAAAATAAAAAAATTAATGTATGGTTATTCAATGTAATACGTGATTTATCATTGCCCAATAAAATTGTATAAGGGGGCGTGAGAAGTTTTTTTTTTTGGCAAAAGGGGGCGTAAAAGATAGAAGTTTGGGAACCGCTGCTCTAGAGGTTCAAACCAGCCTTTCCGCTGATGACCTAAACAACAACATAATCGTTTAAATTATTTAACTATCGTAACCCACCGTACTCTCTCAAGAATGGTCGACCTGAGTCTGTAAAAGATTACACATCAATTACACGTTATACACATCATTCTCATCTCATGGGATTATGGGGTTGCTTTTGTTCTTAAATAGAACATATTGCAATGTACACACATGAGGGATTTTAACAAAAACTATTGTAAATTATTTATTTGTAAGAAAATTATTTATCTCATCATAAAAAAATACTTTTTGATTGAGGTTACGTCAATTGGCATAACTCCAAAATTTAAAAATCAGATTGTGTTATTAATTAGGTTGATTTTTAATTTTCTAAGATTTAATTTTGTGATAGATCACTATTAACTAAAAGTTTTATTTTATATATTAATTAATTATAAAAAAATTAAACAGATATTCGTATAAAATGTTATATTATCAAAAAAGAGATAAAATCAAATTAAAACGGAATTGTTAGTTATCAATCCGGAGGTGTTTTGTACGCTGCATGTTTAAAATGAGCGTAGTGCACGTTTATTGTTTGTAGGTAAGTTAGTTCTTTGTAATTGTGTGAATGTAAACGTTGGAAGTCATTCGGATAGGGTAGTATTGTAATTTTCTTATTTAAAGTAGGATTAATTTAGTATGGTATCCATTTAGATGTTGTCATTGTTCATACGTGACCGTATCATGGTTGGACGGTCTTTATTTATCTTATTAAGGCGCATTGCATTCGCGTCGTTAACTCCCAGGTTGTGGGCAGTCCACCGAAACGGTTGCTTTGGACAATTCACTCGTAGTTCTAGTAATAATAGTAATAATAATAATAATAGCATTGTATAGGTTATGTGGCAAGGAACACGAGGAGATGGTCATGCGTCATGAGTCACATTGCCACATTCACATCATCGTTGCCCGCGTTTCCTTCCCTAAACCCTAGTACCACAATGAAAAGTGAATCACTGCGGTGGTGAATCGTTGCTGTAACTTCCATTTCCGGCCTCTAAGTGCGCTAACTTTTCCCTCGTTCTCCTTTTTGGATTACGCAATAAAATTCTATTGCAATCCGACCATTATTTTACTTGCAAGTTAAATCGTAAGTAATGGTTTTATAACTTAAAATCCCGAAATTTATGTTTGAGGATTAACGTACCTAGCTCACTCTATTCTCATACAGTTAAGTTTCTGTATTTTAAATACCCTTATTTCAACAACTTTTTTATCTTCTTATAAAAATATATGATGTATTAATGCAATTTAATGACCTGAAAAGGACTGTAAATGTAAAAATATTCATGGTTTTTCAATAAATTTTAATGTAATTGATTGAATATTTTGTATCTTACGATGGACCAGCTTTGTACTCTCTTTGGTACGTTGGACTTTTTTTAGTTATCAGAAACTGTACATTATTGACAACTACCCAATTTGATCGCTGCTTTGCTGTATTACTTGACGTGAATTAGGCAAGAGTTTGAACAGGGACCCCCCAGAAGAGTTTGTTCAGGGATGGCTGTCAGCTGGTCACCATACAAAGTCGCTTGTCCAACCAATGTTACCTAACAAATAATAGCGACTTCCTACTTGCTGACTGACTAAGGTGGCCCGAAGGGCCACGTGGGACTTAAATTCAAAGTAACTTCCGTTTAATTGTCAATTAAATCCACCGGGTTAGTCTAGAGATAAAGTCGTCGCCACGTGTCAGCTGTTTAACAGCTGATTTTCGGAGACGAAGGTCTCATGGTTCAAATCCTAGTAAAGGTAGTTAGTTTCTTTTATACGGATTTGAATACTAGACAGTGGTTACCGGTGTACTTTGATGGTTGGGGTTTAATTAACCATACTCTCTCAGGAATGGTCAGCCTGGGTATGTACAAGACTACACCTCATTTACGCATCATCCTCATCTCATTTGGTCACGGGGTTGCTTATTGTTCTTAATTGAACCGATTGCAACGTACACAAATTAGGGATAAAAAAATTGTCAATCAAGCAAAACCGTACATATTATTTTTTTTTTATCCAAAAGTCTCTTTGTTTTCAAACAATTATTTGTATTAGTGTTTGTTCGCATATGACTGTCAGCTGGTTACCGTACGATTTCGTTCGCCCTGAGGCATGCATTTTTATTTAGCACATTTTTACATTTCTGTTCCGATCGTTTACAAAATTGGTTTTTCCTCAATGAATAATTTATAATTTTCCGTAAATATTTCAACTTGGTTAACATATTTTTCTTATAGGGCCGATTTGGATCACGTAAAGTAATTTCAGATATTTCTGGAAGCTCTTTTGCAGCTCACATTCTCAGCATTTTTGGGAGGCCTTTCTCCTCTTTCTTCCCTTTTTTCGCTATTCGTGAATGCCTTGAAAATCAGTATTCAGTTTTCTGAATTTAGTTCTTAATATCCTTTCTGAGTTTTTTAAACCACTTAACTGACACCTTACGTCTAATGTTTTGTGTATTAATTTTTTTTCTGTCAATAGTTGTCATTGATTCTATGTAGGTGTCTGTAGAGTTTTAATCTTCTTTTTCTGATCGTTTCCATTAATTAATCGTTTTTCTTGCACAGGTCCTCGTAACGTGTACTGTCCTTCTACTACCTTTGAACCCATTTTATTGCGGAGGACTTTTCTGTGATTTTTCTGCTTCTTTTAAACCAGCATTTCCGGTATTTCTAAGGTATTTACACGGGTACAGACGCACAGGTTTTATCAGAGTGTTATGTCTCATCTTGGCTCGATTGGACGTTACTTTCTTCTTGTACAGGTTGTAAGTTGTTCAATTTTATTATCTCTCCAAGGTTGTTGAAGCTATTAGCTTTTCCAATTTTCCGTTTTTTGTCCTTAAATATTACTGGGCTGTTTTGATGTTCTTTATGTATTTAATTATTTCGAAGGAAATCTGTAGTCCCGCTCTTTCTGCTTGTACAGTAGAATCTCAGTAGTCCGGCCTCTTCGGAACCGAGAGGGTGCCGGATTACTGGATGTGTTGGAATTTTGGAACTGTAAATTATAAATTTAAACAAAAAATGAATGAAATTCATTTATCATTTTTCAATGAATGAAATGAATTTCTATGTGATTTTAAATTAAATAAACTAATTAAAAAAGGTTTGCTGAGTACTTTTTTTTTAAATTAACACATTGTTTTAAATATAGTTATTGGCTATTGACATCACCTATTGCGGTGTAGGGGGGGGGCTCGTGTTCTGAGAATTACGTTTCGTTGCACAGCATGAAGTATAGAGTATGGCCCAGTTCTGGGTTTTGGATAAAAGGCCAAAAATTATTCTATTTAATAATAATTAAGGTCTGCTTATTCATTTCTTTAATCAAATCTTAAATATACATGTTATATTATTAAATCCGCCGTAATTAGGTCGAGTTGATTTCCCTAATTCAGTTTAAATATTTTACCAAAATCTGTCCTTGGTGAGGTTTCATACTTTTAGGCCTAATATTTTAAGGGCCAGATTACTGGAGGTTCCAGACTACTGCACGGCCGGACTACCGAGATTCTACTGTACTTGTAACACGTTGATTTGTTTTTATAGTTTCCGTGTTCCTAACAATTGCTATGTCGTCTGCAAAAGCAAAACGGTTGATATATGTCACGTTTTTTAATCCTCCAAAGTGTACTTGGTTGAACAACCCATTTTTGGTATGTTCAATTTCCGTTTCTGGTGTTATTATAATGCCTGTATTAAAAGTGATTTTTAAGGAAAATTATTGTATATTTTTTGTATTATCTTGCGGTTCATTAATATTTTTCTACATTACTTATTCTTGCCGTGTTTAAATTCTTACTTTTTTATTTCAGGTTTCTTTTTCATTGGTTTTTTTTTGGGTAATCAGGATATTCGGTTTACGGGCAGTTTAATTGTTCAATCTATTTAACATTATTTTGAACTCAATATTATTTTTGATCGCATGTTACAAGAACATCTATTTTCTTGCATATCTACTGAATTAGATTTATACGTATTATTAAAAATTGATGTTATAAATTTATAAATTGAATATAATAATCCTGATTTAAAAATAATTTATTTTTTCTTGAGGGATAAAAAGTTAATTCAGAATTTGAAATATAGTGCTTTTTCTTTTTTATAGTACCTAAAGATTTTCTTCGGAATGTGTAACTCTGGTCTATGAAATTTTAATAAGTTCTTAGCTTATTTATTAGTCTACAATTTTTTGCGAAGAAGAAATATATAATATTTTGAGTTTTTTGTTTGTTATATTATCAATTTTATTTATGAAATTGTTTTTGCCAATGTTTTTATACTTAATAAATTCTATTATAAAAAGTAATGTTTATTTGATAAAACGTTTTATTTTTTCACACCGATAATGGTTGTGATCGATAAAAATATTTGTTTAAAGTGATTGCATTCTTTAAAATAACAGGTAGCTGTTACAGTAATGTTAAAAACTTGTTTGTTATTTTTATTATCTGTATTCTTTGATTTTTCTTTAGAAAAAAGAATATCGATTTCATTCTATAGAATTCAGTTATAAAAAATTCAACTTCTTTTAAAAAGATATTTTTAATATTCTTTTACTGAAACAGGTCTGTGAACTATAGTGACTGAGTTGATTTTATATCAAAGTATGCGTACGCTTTTAGACAATAATCTTGTTTTCCTCTATTAAAATCTACACAATGTTATAAAAAAGTATTATATTTATGAAAAAATGTACTATATTTTATTGACTAGAACAATTTCTTTGTTGGTCTACTTAAAATTATTTTATTAACGCCTTTTTTTGAAAGGCAAATATAAAATATCTACAATAACTGGGTTAGCAAAGTATGAAAAGACAATAAATTTTTTCTAAAGGGCTCCTTTATTTTCCTATTAGGAACCCACCTCCGTTCACTTCGCTTTAGAGAAAACGTTATACTAGTTGAAAATCAAATGTCGCCGGTACTTAGAAAACCAATTAGTAGTTACTAAAAACAGGAAATTTTATATATCGATCTGAATTACCAATTGTTGAAGGGGGGGGGTGGAAAGACCTGAGAATAACTGAATAAGCGTTATAAGAAAATGTATGTAAAATCTGTTTCTTTAAAGTATGGTAGGGGAGAGGAACCAAATATGGAATACCATTTTCATTTTTTCATTTTCCTGGGTTTCTATGACGTTTTTGAAATTACGTTAATTTTATATCAATTAATTGTAGAAATAGTTTATTTTACATCTAGAAAATACAAAATCTTAAATTTACAAATATAATTTAAAAATAAAAAATTTTCTTTAGCGACATTATTTTTATAATTCACAAAATATGATCTTAATATGGAATACATTGGGTTATAATTTGGAATACTTGGAATAGATACATAATTTGCCTACAAAGTTTTTAAAGCACCAAAGTATTAGTCTTATCAGTTTATTTACAGTAATCAAAGACAAAATACAACCTTTCAACACTAGTGCATTGTTCATGATTTCAAATATTACACCTCAAGCATTGAATCCACTTTTCACCTTTTTTTATCTTCATTGTAATTACCTTGACAAAAACACGCTGTATTTGGTTTGTTTGAATCCGGTAGTTGTTTCTGTTGGTAAAACCAACGGTGCGAGAAAATCAGGATTTCCAACGTCCTGTCTGGAAAAACACTAGTATTCCATAATAAGACCCTATTCCATATATGGCTCCTTTCCCCTACGATTTTTTGAGTTTTAAAAGTCTTACGTTACTTTCTCTCCAGAAATGAGATGTAAAATTAGGTTTTTTGGAATATTTTACCGTGTGATAAATATTCATAATTTTTGAAAATGGAAGGAGTAAAGAACGATGTCTTATTATAGGGCGGTACTGTATTATTCCTTGACAAAAACCTTGAATTACCTTGACAAAAACACGCTGTATTTGGTTTGTTTGAATCCGGTAGTTGTTTCTGTTGGTAAAACCAACGGTGCGAGAAAATCAGGATTTCCAACGTCCTGTCTGGAAAAACACTAGTATTCCATAATAAGACCCTATTCCATATATGGCTCCTTTCCCCTACGATTTTTTGAGTTTTAAAAGTCTTACGTTACTTTCTCTCCAGAAATGAGATGTAAAATTAGGTTTTTTGGAATATTTTCCCGTGTGATAAATATTCATAATTTTTGAAAATGGAAGGAGTAAAGGACGATGTCTTATTATAGGGCGGTACTGTATTATTCCTAATACCTGGCTGCATAATAAAGTAGTGGTAAAATTTTGTGTAGGACCAGTTTTAGATCACGTGAGGTGACTTAATCGTTTCTGGGAGCTCTTTTTGCAACCTATATCCTCAACATTCGCTCACTGTAGGTTTCTCCTTTCTTCTGTCCATCCTGTGTTCTTTTTTTCTTCATGGACACCCTAAAGTCCGTAATTAGTTGTCTAAATTTGGTTCGGTTCATTAAGTTATTGTTATTCCGCTTTTCTCAATATCCTTTCTGACTTCTTTAAACCATTTTTCGAACCCCGTAGTTCTATTGTTTATTGTTTTAAAAATGTGTTTTATCAACTATTGTCATCCTTTCTGTACAGATGTCTGTAAAGTTTTAATCTTCTTTTTCTAATAGTTCCTTTCAATTTTCCTTGTACATTTCCTCTCGAACTCTTAACCTATATTTTCCGTCAACTACCTTCGACCCCATTATCTTGCGGAGGAGTTTTGTCTCAAATTTCTCTGCTTCTCTTAGACCAGCTTTCTCTGTTATTATAATGTCTAATCTTAACTTGTCTTGAGAGTGCTTTCTTCTTATAATAGGCCTACTGTACGTGGTATAATACTGATCGATAAAATAACTGGTAAACTAAAATACACCCTTACAAAACAACTGTGGGACACCGTAAATACAAAACAACTAACGTACTTGTATATAGAACATGCAAGTGCAGTAGGGTGATTGACCCGTTACAATCTCTTCACTTTTCATGAACAGGTGGGGAGATCTAGACGTGTATATTTATATCTGATATTGCCGTTGTCATGGACACCCACTCGCGCTGGAAGAGAAGAAGCAGCCACACTTCTAACTCTTCACACTGACTACTTTAAACATCATTAATTACAATGACTTCTTTAAACATGAGAAAGCTCTCTAAGCGGGTACAATAATTTTATGTACTTGTCGAGTGAAAACTCGACACGTCTTCTTTTATTGTTGTTGTTTAGGTCAACAGCCGAAAAGCTGGTTTGAACCTCTTGAGGTTTTACTAAGTAAAACCGAGGAGTGAGGTAGTTTACCATTGCCTTCCTCACTGAGTTGAAAGAGTATCCTTATCAGCATGCCAGGCCCTCCGAAAAGCACCCACTTTCCACCGTGAAAATGACACCTTTACTTCATTCACCACAGGGTCTGGCTGCATAGTGAAATTCATTACTCTCAGAGGAGATAACTCTGACTAGTGTCTTTTACACCTCTACCTCTTCTGTTCTTAAATAGTTCAGTCATATAATTGGCTGACTATGTGATAAGAAACAGAACTATTTTTTGTAGCCCTGGAATCAACAGATCGAGTGCAATTAATTTAACACTCCACCTGCCCGTTATGGGCATCTTTTCTTTTATTGTAAAACAAAAATTAATATACATATTTTGTGAGAGAAATAAATCTCGACACTATCCAGAAAATAGGTGAAGAGGTTCTTCACATACTTTTCCTGAATAGCCACCGCTTGTACTTTTATCATAAAAATTATCTGAGTTAATTACTTTTTCAATTAGATGGAAATTTTCACTCGCCATTGGGAAGATCCGCGATAAGCAGTTTCTGTAAATACAATTACGCATCCAGCCAATAGTAGAGCAGAGCGATTGTTTACAATTTCAAAGATAAGTGGAATAAATTTTAGTTCCAAAAGGTTTGCTGAGTAAAGTGTTCTATAATTATATTTATCATCTGAAAAGTCTACGTGACTTATATTTTTATCAGTTCCATTGTAATGAAAACCAATTCTCTTAAACTATTACTTAATCATATTTAAATTTTAGACCTCATTTAAAAATTATCACTTTTAAATATTATAATTTAAGTAAAAAAATATTACTATGGACGATTTAATGACGTACTGATATAATTAAGTAGGTAAAGTTGAACATAAAAATGCGTGTTTAAAGTTTGATTAAAATTCCGGTAGAGTAGAAGATAAAAATTATTATTTTTTAAAAACAGTATTTTTTTATACAATAAACTTAAGTAACTTAATTTATGCTTTTATTTTTATATTGTAACCCGATAAATTTTAAGTATAGGCTAATTTTCAGTTAAGTTAGTTTATATTTTTCTTTGTTTATTACACTATATATGTGATTTTAGTAACTGAACGAAATTTATTAAATAGTGAAATGTGATATGATCTTAAACCGGCTAATTTTATTGGATAATATCGTGAATGGTTAATGTTACTTCCGGTTAACTGTATAACGAATGGAGTCGACTTAATCTATGTACTGAGTAGTCGGTTACTTGATTTCAACGTAAGTGTTATTATGTTGTTTTTTTATATACTTGATAACGTATAGCTGGAAGTAGAAAAAAGTATATATATATAAGAACACGCGGTCTTGCATGGTATTTTATTTTCAGTTACGCCCGTTGAAAACCTCAGTTGGTAACTATAAATATTGGAAAGAATAGTGATAAGAGCTGAGCAGAATTGTTATCAGTAATCAGTTGAGCAAACAGAAGCTAATTAACTGCACGCATCGTATTGACCGACAACGACTACCTTCCCCCTTTTTATATAATCTCCTTTCTCTCCCCTTCTCCATAATTCATTACAATCGTAATGCTCTCTCTTCTACTCTTTAACTTCTGCGGTTGCTTACCTCCGATTTAAATTCCATAACTACATATCCGACAACTGTAATTATACAGTAGTCAAAATGATTTATGTGTTTGTTTAAATTAAAAAAGTATATTAATTTTTCTTGTTACAGATACTTTTTCCAATTTATTAGATAAAAAAATAATGTTTTTTCTTTATTAAGTTTATCTGGACCCACCGGGTTGGTCTAGAGGTAAAGTCGTCACCAAAATCAGCTGTTTAATAGCTGATTTTCGGAAACGAAGGTTCCTGGTTCAAATCCTAGTAAAGGTAGTTACTTTTATACGGATTTGAATGCTAGACAGTGGTTACCGGTGTACTTTGATGGTTGGGGTTTAATTAACCATACTCTTTCAGGAATGGTCGGCCGCGGTCTGTACAAGACTACACCTCATTTACACGTCGTACACATCATCCTCATCTCATTGGGTCATGGGGTTGCTTATTGTTCTAAATTGAACAGATTGCAACGGACAGATTATTAGGAATTAAAAAAAAAAAATTCTACAAAAATTATTTACCGCGAGAATTTTTTTTAAACAAACATAAATTTGTTTGGCAGTAATACTATTATTATTGTGAGCATGCTTTTTCGTTAATGAAAATATCAAATCTAAAGCTCGTACGCGTTTAACAGACAGTCAGTCACTTGGAATTAATTTTAAGAATAGCAACTACAAATATTGAAATAGACATTGAATTATCAATCAGCAATGGAGGATTATTGACTTCTGGATAACGTTTGTACAGGCATTTAGACTAGACAACGTTGCAGTACAATATACTGTCTGTCTATAACTTGATGGCCTCCGGCAGACAGGAGCAAAATGTGGATTGTAAAACCATTTCAGAAAACATTTCTAATTTTTTAAGTAACTAAAATTTGTCAGGAATGACGTATTTTTATGAAACAAAGTATTTCACCGTTTTTTCTTGTATTTCGCATGTATTTTACATGTTTTATGTTGTATTTCGCATGTTTTTGTTCTATAAAATTATTTTGAAAAACACGCTTAATGAGAACTTATAATGTAGTAAAAGTTTTGTTTTTGAAAAAAAACTGTCCCCGTAACTTAAAAAGTAATGATTTTCTGTTAAATTTTATTGCATCATCGTTTTCCATAATTATTACAGAATAACCCTGCCGAATATTATGTTAATCCGGGAAATAGTTGTTGAACAATGACGAAATATTTGAAAAATACGGTTTTTTCTTCAAAAACAAAATTTAGTAAATTATACATTATCTCATTAAGCGTATGTTTTATGAAATAATTTTATAGAACAAAAAACATGCAAAATACTTGGTTTATAAAAATACGTCATTTCCTACATGTTTGAGTTATTAAAAAAAAAATTACATGTATGTTTACTGAAATGGTTATACAATCTGCATATTGTGTCTCTTGCCAGAAGCCATCATCAAGTTATAGACAGGCATTAGTTCCGTCGTACCATAAAATTATTGGATTTTGAAATTTAACCACAAGTAAATAAGACGTACGCCAATTTTTTAACTCTAACAATTTTATTTCTGCGGGCCGGCTAGAAAAATCAGTAATTAATTGGCCCACCGTTTCAAAAATTCTGTGCACACCTGCTCTAGAGGTTCTAACCAGCCTTTCTGGTGATGACGTAAACGATTAATTTGTGATCACATACCTTTGTACCATACAGGAAGAATTTGTAGCTGCATTTGTCATATTAAAGCCACCACTAGCTTAATTTCGTATTTTTTTTAAATTCTCCTACTTTGGCTACTTCGTTAATATTCCCGCTCGTTTTCCGTAGTTGCCTTTTAAAGCGAATTCGGGAATAGTACTTTTGCTCATTTTTATTTCATCAGTCTCTCGACTGGTTGGATGTAGTTCACCAAGCTGTTCTATCTTGTACAAGTCGTTTCATATCTACAAAAAACCCTATTTTTTATTTTTTTTTCAAAAAACACCCTATTTTTTATAATTTGCTTTCAATATTCTTACCTTTGCCTCCCCCTACAATTCACTCCCTCAATATTACTCTCCAATATTAATAGACTAATACCTCGGTGACTTAAGATATGCCCCACTAGCCTACCCCTTCTTTTATTAAAATGTTTCTATATACTTTTTCTTTCATCCACTCGTCTAAGAACTTAAACTAAATTACTTCTTTTGTTTACACACCTAATCTTTAATATTTTCCTATAACACCACATTTCAAAAGCTTCTATCCTCTTCCTTTCTACAGCCCCACCCACGGTTCACTCCCGTATAATCATCAGTCTCTCGACTGGTTGGATTTAGTTTTCCAAACTGTTCTATCTTGTGCAAGTCATTTCATGTCTACATACCTATCCAAACATAGTGTTATAAATAATTTTTCCTGATCTATAAATCAATGCTTGTAGTCAGTAAGTTGTTTTTCATTTCAAAGGCTTTTGTTAAACATACAACAGTAACTTAGCTTTCCTGGTTCAAGGTCAATCTATAACTCGTTTCTTTCAAAAATTTAATTTGTTTTTTAATTACTATTTTTATGAAACCTGTAAAGTTTTGTAAGAAAGTGGTCGGTGTCTTTATCTAACGTCCGTAATGTTACGGTGGATGTCGTACGTCTCTGAAACGTTGTCTATGCATACCAGATGTTGTTCGTTTCCTACAGAGCAACGTTGGTTGCTTAGAACGACGTCAAGTTGTGGTGTCACCAATTTAATTACGACCGTCATTGCGGTGTCAAACCGCAGCTCTCTTAACAATAAAAGTTTAAAAAATTGTCAAAACTTTTTATTAAAAACGCTGTTTATTATAAGAGAAAAAATATTTCGGTATTGATTCACCCTGTTATTTTGTGTTATTATTATTTATTGAATTTATAAAGTAAAGATGTAAAATTAATTTTAATTTTTCTTGTTAAATAAATGTCAAGTGGAGAAAATTTATTCATTTAAGTTATTCATAAACAAGTTAATGAAATTCTATGTTTGCCTTTACTTACCCGCAGCAGTTATCGTATTCGGTGTAGAACTTGGTTATTAATTTGTCAGCAGTAAAGCTAATTGGGTATCGACTTTAGAATATTAAATTTCTTATTTCATAGGTAAATCAAACATCTAGGTCGGATCGTAAATTATTTCCATAAATCCACGGATGACGGATGTTTGAAAACCGATGAATATGTATAAAATAGTAGGTTTGGTTAAAACTTACCTTTTAGTTGGTTATGCAAGCAGGATCATTTTACTTTATTATTTTGTTAGTTAAATAAAAATTAATAGCGTAGATATTCTAATTTTAGTTCAGAAAATATTCAGCTGTCATAACGATTTCCAGTTAATTTATACCGTAAAAACGATGTTTAAAATGCATTTTGTGTTGATTCCTTTTTCATATTATGTTTTTTTTACTTTCTCTTGCCTATATGAATATATAGGAAGGAAAGTATTGTTTTCATGTCGTTTTTTCGAAATTGAGTTTTCACCGGATATACACGTTTTCAGACCCCCTGAACCCAAAAAACATGTTTTTATCGATTGGTCTGTGTGTATACAAAATATCTCAAGAACAGAACAACGTACGAATTTGAAACTTGAAACTTAAGTTACATACCACTACCGGACCCGACACGAACATTTTCATCAAAATCGGTCAACCGGAAGTAGTTGTTTATTCGTGTAATTTTTCACTTTTTTGCGATTTTTCAAAAACTGGTCCTACGATTTTTTTAAAAATCGCCTGGTTTACTACATTTTTTATTCTCTACAAGATAGGTTAGGCACCATGTTTGCTGAAATTCTTGGTGAGGCTGTTTTTACGTTAAAACATTTTCTTTTTAAGATTGCGGCTTTAATATGCACTTTAGCGCAAAACGTTATAATAAAAGTTGTAGAGAATGTAAAATCCTACAACTTTTATTTCAAACATTTTCTTGTATAACGCTTAGTTTAGCGGTAGTTAGCGATTTTCTGTTTTTTTCTCACGAAAACGTGTGAAAAATTAATTTTTTTAAGATTTCGGCCTTAGTATGCATTTTACGACAAAAGTGTATATAATCAAATTTATAGAAAATTAGAAGATCTACAACTTTTACTTAAAGCGTTTTTTTTTCTACAGAGCCTAGTTTAGCGTGAAAGTGTGATTTTCCGTATTTTTAAGCCAAACAGGTCGATTTTCATTTTGCGTCTTTCACTCATGATTAAAATAAGGTTATTTTTTTTGAGGTTAGTTTTTTGTTTATTTTTAATGTTTTATTACTAATGTTAGGTTATATTGTTTAAATTATTTGCATTGGCAAGAGAAAGTTGTGAGTGTTTCACACCAGATTTTTTTTTTTACTTTTAAGACCACACTGGATCACTTTAAGTTAGTATAACATTTATTTAGTCTTACGTTGTTTTCTCTTCTCCCAGTAGGCCCTCATTCTAAGCGAACGGGCCAGTCTCACTTCATCTGATACGACACTCGTTTTATATTGTTTAGTTGGAGGAGGTGCAAATTTAAAGCTTTTAATGATGCTTAATTTTTCGGATTTATTTTGGAGGTCTTCAATTTTTAATCCCATCTCCTCCAGATCTTCATTTATTTCTCTCATCCATACCGGTTTGAGAACGAGCTCACAACAGAAATTCAATATCTGTTTGACATTTATCTATTTTCTGGATATCTCAATATGTGACCGAGGTATTATATTCTCTTTTTCTTTATCGTCTCAGTTACTGGATCAATAGTTTTGTAAACTTTACTATTGGGCAAATATTAATTATTCATATTGTTTATAATATGAGGAAAATTTATAAAAATAAATTTGTATAATATTTTTTTTACCGTATTAAATGGTAAAATATTTCATCTCTGTTTACTTGTATTATCCATAAAAATTACAAATATTTCAGTAAGATAGAATAGAGAAATCTATAAGGCCAGACTCAGTTGAAAATCTGTTTTTTTTTAAATTAATTTTAGTAATAAAAAATCATGTCCATAACAGACAGGTGGAGTGTTAAATTATTCGACTTCTTGTAGAATAGCAGTCTATGATTCACAATATCATTAATAAAAAATCATGTCCATAACAGACAGGTGGAGTGTTAAATTATTCGACTTCTTGTAGAATAGCAGTCTATGATTCACAATATCGTTAATAAAAAATCATGTCCATAACAGACAGGTGGAGTGTTAAATTATTCGACTTCTTGTAGAATAGCAGTCTATGATTCACAATATCGTTGATCGAAGATCAAGTTCAGAAATCAATTGTTGATTTCTGAACTTAAAACTTAAATAATCATCAAAATAAATAATTTCCAATTATTATCCAAAAATATTCTAAATCAAAAATTAAATATATTAAACTAAATTTTAAGAAGAAAATATCAGAAACGTAAATAATTATTCCATAAATCAAAGATTCAGATATATTAAAAGTGGAGTCATAAAACAAAAGAAGGTATAATTTTGAATAAATAATTTGAACAGATAAATAATAAAAAGAAAATTAGGAGAACATCAAGATACAATTCAATAATAAAACTAAATTAAACAACTTAATAATTTTTAAGACAAGCAGATAAATTCTAAGAGAATCTTAATAGATACTATAAAATCAATTGCAACAATGGTCAAGTCCCCAATTCGATCCCGTTCAATGGAAGAAGGAACATGGTACAGCAGAGACTTCAGGAAATTATAAAAGAATTGTAACTATTAATTATTATTTCATACTTTTTGAGCTCAGTAGAATTAAAAAATAAAATTCAATTTAACATTTCATGTTATTTATTATTTAGTATATATATATAGAGTTGTAGAATAGAAGTGTCATCAATAAATTAAATTAAAGATAAGTAACATTTTGTAACATTCAATTTTGTTTATTTTAATCGTTTCATTAAATTTCAATTTATTATTATTTTAGTGTAAATTATTTGCGTTTTCATTATTTTATTTAAAATTTCATTACATTACAGACTCTGAACCCACCGGGTTGGTCTAGAGGTAAAGTCGTCGCCAAAATCAGCAGTTTAACAGCTGATTTTCGGAGACGAAGGTTCCTGGTTCAAATCCTAGTAAAGGTAGTTACTTTTATACGGATTTGAATGCTAGACAGTGGTTACCGGTGTTCTTTGATGGTTGGGGTTCAATTAACCATACTCACTCAGGAATGGTCGACCTGAGTCTGACAAGACTGCACCTCAATTACACTTCATACACATCATCCTCATCTAATTGGGTCATGGGGTTGCTTATTGTTCTCAATTGAACAGATTGCAACGTACACATATTAGGAATTACAAAAAAAAACATTACGGACTCGATCTGCTAGTTTCAGGGCTACAAAAAGTAGTTCTCTCTCTCCATCACATGATCAGCCAATTGTATGAGTGAAGCATTTAAGAACAGAACAGGTAGAAATGTAAAATACACTAATCAGAGTTATTTCCTCTGAAAGTAATGAATTTCATTATTTAGCCAGATCCTGTGGTGAATGAAGTGAAAGCGTCATTTGCGGGGTGGAAGGGAGATGCTTTTTAGAAGTCCTGACATGCTGATAAGCATACTTTTCTATTCAGTGATGAAGGCAATGGTAAACAACCTCACTCTTCGTTTTACTTATTAAAGTCTCTAGAGGTTCAAACCAGCCTTTTCGCTGATGACCTAAACAACAACATTAATATACATATTGATAAAAAGGATAACACTTTTCGTTATCTGGAGAACTATAACTGGATGGTGTCCTCCTCAAAACCATTAACGCGATTTCATTTTAATTGATATGTACGATGTAAACATTTTTACTGGCTGTAGTTGCAAAATAAAATAAGTAATAAAAAAACTAATATAGTTACTTTGCCACAGAAATTCAAGGTGGTCTGTGAAACAGTTATCTCCGAGTATTAACTACATAGAGAGCAGATTTTGAATAAAATATGGTACGCATCTTTGAGCAACCCTTCACTTACGCACCCTTTCAATATTTTTTTTTAGCAAGTAAACAACTCGGAATAATCTTTTACACGAGTTTTACACATTTACACCCCGGTTCAAAGCACTGTAACTCGAGAAAGAATTTTCATCTTGTTTTTGTACAGACGATGAAAATTCTGACGTGTGAAAATAATAGTAATGAGGGTTAAATTATCTAGTTTGAAAAGAGAATATGATTTTGTCTAAAGTTCATTGCGATTACACTTTGATAATTTAACAACGTGATTAGTACTTATATAATTTTTTTATTTTATTTTTTTCACAGTGAAAGGTTTGTTGTCTTTAATAACGTTCCAGTTATTTTTTTTTTGTATGATATGACAATTTACTGTAAAATAAAAAATGAGTTATTGTGAAATATAAAGTCGATTTGCATGCCTTCACTTTCAAGATTACGGGCTATACTTTTTATTATTGCTTTCACAATTTACAGTCGAGTTTTAAATCGAGAATGATACACTGTTCTCTCAATTAGCGTTGTTAGGTAGGCCGTTAAATTGTATTATAACCGCTAGATGGTATTAGAAGGAGATAGAAAAATTGTTGTATAATGACATTTATAATACAAAGTAGATTAGAAAAAGATGGAGATGAACGATAAAAATGTGCTAAGGAACTGTGTTTAAGCTAAGTGTACAACACCCCCGCCCGTCACCAAACCGTAGTACTACAACAGTAGAGGCGATTACCGTCTTGTCTTCCGATCGTAAAGAAAACCCATGAGATAAAGAAAAAACAAATTATAAGGTCCAACGTTTCTTATGTTAAAAAAGAAGTAGACAAATTGCCCACCCATTTTCAGTCTTTGACAAAGAGGAAAGAGTAATTTGTTTGTTAAACAACTGACAAAAAGCTACCTCCTTTAGACATGGTTACCTCGTGCTCGACCAATCGCCGTACGAGATTTTCTTCAACGTTATTTGTTCAAGAAAACTATTATTTAGCGGATGACCATTGTTTGGCTTAAGAATCATGATCTAGCTTCTTATAATCGTATCAAATCTTATACTTTAGTTTTATTATAACAATCATTCCGTATAAGGTCACGTATATTCCATTTATGAACAATTCAAATTTTATGTCTATTTATTATCCATCGATATTCCGTTACAAGATTTTTATTAATTTTTTATAGTTTCCTTAACTAGTTATTCTTTTCTTTTATAAAATAATTTTGATAATAGTGCTTCTTTTATATTATTTAAAACCTAAAGAATGTTTTTCAATAAATAACGGTTTAACCCAATATTATCTAATATTAGTTTTTTTAATGAACTTCTTCATAAAACGGTGCACAATATTGTTTTTGTGCGTTTGAAATTCCATTAGCCCAGTATTTTGTAATATTTATCAATTAGGCTACATCAATTTCCAGATAATTTTTTGTAAACTGTATTTTGAGTTCTGACCACTAAGGATTACGAAGTTTAGCCTACATTTTGTATTTTTGCCCATAACAGGCCGGAGGAGTGTTACATTATTTGCACTCGATCTGCTAGTTTCAGGGCTACAAAAAATAGTTTTATTTCTTATCATATGGTCAGCCAATTATATGACTGAAACATTTAAGAACAGGAGAGGTAGAGTTGTAAAAGATACTAGTCAGAGTTATCTCCTCTGATAGTAATGAATTTCATTATACAGCCAGACCCTGTAGTGAATGAAATGACGGTGTCATTTGTAAGGTGGAAAGTAGATAATTATCAGAGGCCTTCGCGTGGTGATAAACATTTTCCACTCAGCGATGAAGCCATTGGTAAACTACCTAAATTCTCGTTTTACCTCTAGAAATCTCGTAAAGCCTCTAGAAGTACAAACCAGCCTTTCGACTGATGACCTAAACAACAGTTAACATTTATTTCTTTTCCAATACTCCTTCATTTCATTCCTTTTCAATTTCCTTAAACTAATTCGTATTTTTATTCTATTTTTGAAAGAAAATTAAATATTTTCTTTATTAATTAATCAGTTTCAGTTATTATATGGATTAATCCGTTAAATTTACAATATTTTTTTCTTATATCTTTATATATTTTTTTCAGAATCTTTAAAATATTTTAATTTATCTGTAACAATTACTATATGTGTATCATGTTTTCAAAACGAAATTTACTTGTTGGAGCTTGTAGGCCTACTCATAAATTAGCCTTAATTGGCGCAAGAAGATTTTCTGGCCAGAGGCCAGAGATCTTTGGTTAACAGTCCTACCCAGGTATCACCACTTTACATGTTTTTTTTATGAGCGGAAAAACTTTTTCAAAGATTTTTTGGCCGGAGGCCTTTTAGAGATCTTTGCTTATCAGTCCTATCCAGGTATCACCACTTTACATGTTTTTTTTTATGAGCGGATTTTTCAGTATTGATTATAATAAAAAAATATAATAATTTTTAAAATGTAATTTAACGTATACATTTTTTTAATCTCCAATGAATGTACGTTGCAATCTGTTCAATGTAAGAACAATAAGGAACGCTATGGTTTATTAAGATAAGGATGATGTGTACGACGTGTAAATGTAGTCTTGTACAATTTTAGGTTGACCATTCCTAATAGAGTGTGATTAATTAAACCCCAGCCGTCTAAGTACACCGGTAACCACTTTCAGGTATTCAAATCCGTATAAGTAAATACCTTTACAAGGATTTGAACTAGGAACCTGGTGACTCGCGGCGAGGACTTAATCCCTGAACTAACCCGATGGGTTGTATACATTTAAAGTCAGTTTATTAATTCTTAGAAATTGTATATTGCAACACTTAAGCCATGGTTTGTTTTGAGTCTTAATTGTAATAAATAATACACAAACTTCTTTTTAACTCAAAACAATAATTTATTTATGAAATTAAAATTACAATTAATTATTTAGCTTAGATTAATTACAAAACATAAAGCTTAAACTAATTTGATTAACAATAGCCATTATTTTATATTTAAGAATTATTACTTACCTGCAGCCAAATGCAATATGTACTGTATGCAGACCGTTTTTTTTAAAGATACAATATAAACAATGAAAAGTCCCGACTAAGGAGCTAAATCTTATTATACCCTTTTAGGCTTCGAGAAAGGAATATTAAAAACCAGATTGTAAACACATAATAGAAACACAAAGGCTTTCTTCCGAATTTTTGAAGCAGTAATAAAAACGTTGATTGTACGATAAAAGAAGGAAATAAAAAAGATTCTGAGAAATTTTGTTAATAAATCATAAAATGGTATACAGAAAAACAAAAATTACAAAACACTAGAAATTCTATAAACTTAATCATAAAAGAGTACAAGAAATAAGATCTGATTATCTTAAATGATATATCTTCACTCCACGCTTCCCAAGTAGCAATGCTCGTTGCATAACAATACACTTTTTCATACAATTAAACTATCTATAATTATAAATATTTATAATGTGAACTATTTCTAGCCTACCACGAACTACTATTATTTTTAATGTTCTTGATGTATCTCAAGCCTTTGATTGGGTCTGGCATGATGGACTCCTATACAAATTGAAACTAATAATTCCAGGTAGCCTGTACCTAGTAATAAAATCTTTTCTAGTGGAACGTTACTTTAGACTACTAAAACAAAGTAACGAACTTTCTGAAATGTACGAAGTTAATGCTGGGGTACCGCAAGGAAGCTTACTTGCACCAAGGCTGTTTTCTGTAAGCACCAGTGACATACCAAATTGTATCCATACAACTATGGCTATGTTTGCTGATGATATGGCAGTACTTGCGGTCGATGCCGATCCTGTAATTGCAACTCGAAAGATACAAAACCATTTACACCTGATTGAATCATGGCTCAAACTTTACAAAATTAAAATTAATGAAAACAAATCGCAACAAATGACGTTTACTCTTAGACGACAAAACAGCCCAACCGTTTACATTAATAATATTTCGCTGCCTCACACTACTCAAACACGCAATTTAGGCTTCCACTTGGACAGAAAACTTACATGGGACGCACATGTTACACACACACACACCCTAAATGACATTTTTCACTCTGCAAATGACATCTTCATTTCATTTACCGCTGGATCTGGCTGTATAATGAAATTCATTACTCTCAGAGGAGCTAACTGTATCTAGTATCTTTTACATCTCTACTTGTTCTGTACTTAAATGCTTCAGCCACATGTATAGTTGACCATGTGATAAGAAATAGAATTTTTTTGAAGCCAAATAACTAGCAGATCGAGTGAAAATAATTTAAAACTCCACCTGCCTGTTCTTCTGAAAAACAACATGCAACTTCTATTTCAAGTAGTTTTTTCAAGATAGTTTAGTTAACGTCAATTAGTGATTTTCCGTCTAACAGAGGTTAATTTTCATTTAGCGTCCTTCTCTCAAGATTAAAATGAGGGTTTTCTTTATTTTTATACGGGCAAAAGAAATGTGTGTGTTTTACAACAGAATTTTTAATTTTCATTATGTATATAACAGTAAAATAAAGAATGTGTAGAGAAATAGGCTACCTTCTGAAAGAGATTTTTTTCTTTTTAATTAACTGTATGGTCTGTGTTACCAAAACCACTAGTTATTCTGACTGAAAATGCCTACAATTACAAAACTTGTACATTCTACATGCCATTTCAGTTTAAATTGTTGATTCGTTGTTAAACATTGTATGGTAATTAACTATTGTAAAATTATAGTTTCTGCTAACTACAGATTCAGTGGAGAGAGGTAGAATAACTGTGGTTTTCTATATAGACCTGCCACCTCTAATGTAACGTAGTATTGTTTGATTGTAACTGTTAACTAAATTCCATATTATGTCTAATAATAGACTAAATTTTCACATTCATGGAATAGTACAGAATTGAAATTATTCTAAATTGTTCCACAATTGTAATACTCTAATACCTTCGCTTTAAATGTTATTTATTTGTATTATTACTATAATTATACTCGTTTAAGAAAACCTCTAATTTACCATTTGTTTACTTTGGTAATACTATTAATTTTTAAACAAATATTTTAAGATACAGTTTTGTGGAACATCTAAACCGTCAATTCTAAATAGACCTACCTTCTTTGTTTTTTTTTTTACTTGTACGGCCACAGGGGACCACTTTAAGTCCAAATCTAGCTAACTCTTTCAGTTCTTGAATTTTTTGAAGCACTTTTGTAGATCTTCTTGTACTTCTCTTTTTTCTTTCGCCAATAGTTCTTTAACACTACAGATCTTCTAAGCCTCTCTTCGTCCGAAATCACCGTTGTTTATAAAGACCTACCTTTATAATAGACAATTATAAAGTAATTAAAAATATTTCAGAACCACGAATTCTTTTCGAATTTAATCATGAGTCACACTTCTCTATTCAGCATTACCGAAAATGTTTTCGGTTTTTTAATGAGGTTACAGAAATTTATTTAAGATTCTGTAAACAAATCATACAGTAAATGTTTCTGTTTGGTAATTAACTTGTTTCTGTATACACGTGCGATAAACAAATGACTAGAAGCAAATCATCCATAATAATATTGTTTCCGATAATAATAGGTGTTTTTAGTTTATAAGATATTTATTTGGATGTAACACCTAAACCTAGGTTCGTTAGGGATCTAGTTGTAATAAATGGTGAACAAACTTATAATTGTACTTATTACAATTATTTATTGACAAGATTAATAATTACAATTAATCATTGTTGTTGTTTAGGTTATCAGCCGGAAGGCAGGTTTGAACCTGTAGAGGTTTTATTAAGTAAAACGAGGAGTGAGGTGGTTTACAAATTGCCTTCCTCACTGAGTGGAAAAGTATGCTAATCAGCATGCCGGGCTCTCTGAAAAGTACATATTTTCCACTCTGCAAATGACACCTTCACTTCATTCACCACAGGGTCTGGCTGTATAATGAACGTCATTACTTTCAGAGGAGACAACTCTGATTAGTGTCTTTTGCACCTCTACCTCTTCTGTTCTCAAATGATTCAGTCATTTACTTGGCTGACCATGTGATAAGAAAGAGAACTATTTATTTTAGCCCTGCAACGAACAGATTGAGTGTAAATAATTTGACACTCCACCTGTCTGTTATGGGCAGAATTAATCATTAAACGCAGTCTACTAACAGATACAATAATTTAAATAAATAAAATAGATTAATTTTCTTAAGAACTAAACGAATAACTGTCCACAAAATCTTAAAATAACCCGCACGGACTTAAAACTATAGTAGAATCTCGGTAGTCCGGCCGTGCAGTAGACCGGCACCTCCATTAATCCGGCCCTTAAAATATTAGGCCTAAAAGCATGAAAACTCACCCAGGACAGATTTTGGTAAAAGATTTGAATTGAATTAGGGAAATCAACTCGACCTAATTACGGTGGATATAACATGTATGTTTAGGATTTGATTAAAGAAATGAATAAAAAGACCTTAATTATTGTTAAATGGAATAATTTTTGGCCTTTTATCCAAAACCCAGAACTGGTCCATACTCTATACTTTGTTCGGAATTGACAACGAAATGTAATTCTCAGAACACGAGCACCCCACACCGCACTAGGCGATGTCAATAGCCGATAATTTTGTTTAGTACAATGACTACAAAAGTACTCAGCAAACCTTTTTTAATTAGTTTATTTAATTTAAAATCACATTGAAATCAATGCATATTCATTTTTTGTTTAAATTTATAATTTATAGTTCCAAAATTCCAACACATCCAGTAATCCGGAATTTTCAGTAACCCGCACCCTCTCGGTCCCGAACAGGCCGGACTACTGAGATTCTACTGTATTTACGTAGTTCCACGGTTAGTGTAGGCTACATCTTTGTTACATTGTCTAATCTGTAATGTATAATTACATTAATTATTTATGCACAACTGTTAAACAAAAAATGTTTCTTAGAAGAAAATAAACTAGAAATTTGTTTTAATTAAGAATACTTCTTATGGAAATTTTACCAAATATATTCATATAGACAAAATAAGTAATTATAAGTGAATATACGTTATTTGAGAACAATGCCTATTCAACGCCCAAGATTACTACCACTACTGGTTGGTTGTAGCGTGCAAGAGTGCAATAAATGCACGCGTAGGAAGTTGTCTGCGTGGGTATTAAAAAGGTTAAGTGAACATACTATGCAGAGCAAGCCGGTTCATTGTAACTTTATCTTGTAAATACATACGTATCTATTTACCATGTTCATTTCTAGAATGAATGTACAAGTTAGACAAAAGTTAGTAAATTAATACATTAAGCGCTCAAAAGAAGAGTTTTTATAATGGAAACTTTAGGAAATCATAATGAAAATTCGTATGATAGAATAAATAAATGAAATATTAAAAAACCTACAAAGTAAAACTTATAAGGTTATGTTCTACAAGAAATATAGTTAAATACTGTCTCGTAATATCAATAGGCACTGCCTAACTGCAAATCAAATGTAGAAAAGTTTAACTATAGCCTACATTTAATTATGGCAAGCATTATTATTTTTTATGTAATAATATTATTTGCCATCAATTTTTAAAATAAACTATAAAAAAATCTTTTGACTGTATAAATGACAAATTGAGGTCTCATTATCCTGAGTATCTCTCAATATATCAAAAAAATTTTTTTTTGAAAATAGAAAATTACTATGTAGGCTTATATTTAAACTCTTATCACACAAGTCCAAAATATTATAACGTTTCAGGCGTCTAATTTCTTGTGCATCGTTTATAAGATTAATGGTCAATTTGATTTCATGATTTTCAAGTCCCGCCTGAGACATTTTGTGTTAAAACGGCTTGCCTCGACTATGACTTAAGGAAGGTTGGAATAATGGTGTGTTTCTGTATTCCTTGGAAACCATGGCGCCCTTGTTATACATATTGTCATTTATATTATAGCCCGAAGAACCTTCCTTATTTTGGAACCTTTGAATTACCAATATGTTACTTCTTCTGGTAGTTCCCCAAAGGTGGACGCCGTACAACTTAACTGGTTTAAGCAACATCTCGTAACTTTTATAATAATGAACTATTTTTAGTTTATTTTAAGTCTCATCAACATCTTGGTCATTAGCGACTACTTTGAGTTGTAAAACAGTGTGTTTGAACGTGTAATAATTTTCCAGACACTGGCCGGGTATCGAACCCGGGACCTCCGCTTTGCAAAATAGTACGCTAACCACTGGGCCACGAAAACGGCCCAGTAAATTATGACGAACTTTATTATTAAAAAATTTGAACGTTGCGTTGGTTTAATTGGTGGATTTTTCGATTTAGTTAAACAGGGACATCCTGTGGTATTTTCTCGTATATTGTTTGTTATTAGTCCGTCACCATACCATGTTTAATGCCTAATCGATGTAACTTAACAATTTCTAACTACCTTTTATGACAATTGTAATAATACGAGTATATTGTAAACCTAAAAATACTGATAATGCTGTATTAAAAACCATTAAAATTATAAAGATTAATAGTAGTTCTGGGTCCGATTCCCGGCTACGGTTTGAAATTTTCACAAGTTAAACCCCCCCCTTTACCTTTATATGACCCATCATAGGCGCTAATAACCGTGCTCCTGATGCGACTTTCAATGAACAAAAAAAAATTCTGCGAGCAAACGCTCCTGTTAAATTCTACGAAAGAAAATTATTAATGATATTTAGTTAAGTATCATTCATAACCGGTTTTAAACATTTGATAATCATGATAAAAACGTATGAATAAATTATTTCCATGAATAACGGTAAACAAATTATTCTGAGTAAACAAATAAGAAGAAATCAATACAATTGTAAACAATCAGAATGACCCATTTTTCAAATATATTAAATTAATATTAGTAAACTAAAAAATAATGAAACTATTTGAAAAGAACCTATTAATAAAAATTGCTTTTTAACAAAATGAAATCCTTTACGTTGTTAAAATTTAATTGGATAAATAAAACAAAAATAACTAGGCCTAAACACTGCATTGATTTTTTTTATCCATTAAACATTTCAAAGTTGTAACGGTATTTCATTGTAACATAGAACGATTTCACTTCTTTAAAAAAATCCCATTACAAGTAAATAATAATAATAAAAATAATAATAACAATATCAAGATTCTTTACCAGACTCGTTAAATTTTTATTCTGCAAATTTAGCTTTAGATATATTTGTTTAAACATTTCATTTAGTTAGTAAAACTCCTCGTTTTCTGTTGTTTACATATTCTTTACATTTTAAAATGAAAAAGAAACGTAAAAATCTTTGTAAATAATGATGAAAAACTTTGTTTTCTTTACATACAAAAAAATTTAAAAAAATTGTCAAATACAATCAGTAACTTCCTAATGAAATCTTCATTTACTTATTATAAAAAATCAATTAACTTAAAAAAAATCTTATTTACGTAATAATATGTAAGTAAAGTAAATATTTTTTTTTACTCCTAATATGTGTACGTTGCAATCTGTTCAATCGAGGACAATAAGCAACCACATGACCCAATGAGATGAGGATGATGTGTATGACGTGTAAATGAGGTGTAGTCTTGTAGTGACCCAGGTCGACCACTCCTGAGAGAGTATGGTTAATTGAACCCCAACCATCAAAGTACACCGGCAGCCACTGTCTAGTATTCAAATCCATATAAAAGTAACTACCTTTACTAGGATTTGAACCAGGAACCTTCGTCTCCGAAAATCAGCAGTTAAACAGCAGATTTTGGCGACGACTTTACCTCTAGACCAACCCGGTGGGTTAACTAAATAATTGAGGAAGAAATTTTACAAATTGTACATTGCGTTGTGTAAATATCCTTTAAAAATTTAGAAGTGAAAAACCTGAAATTCATAAATGTTTCTTTATTACCGTATAGATAAAATTATTACAAGAAATTCTTTTCTTTAGGTGCCAATCCGATTTCGAATCATCGTTATCACCACCGTATTCGTTGCAATTCTGAACAGTTCCGACTAACTCTTGTCAAATCAAGTCCTAAGGTTTACCAGTCAGGTTATTCTTCTTCGTCCTTCGTCCTGTTGCTCTCCTTCCTACGACCTTACCCTAGAGTATATGCTAAAGGAAGATGTATTATGACACTTATCGCTAAGGTCCGTTTCGGGATCTGTGTAATTAAATAATTAATACACTAAAGTTTACAATTACAAGTATTTATTACAACAAAAAGATTTACAAAATAAATAACAAACTAATTATGATAAAGTAATACAATATATAACTTAATATTTTACTTAATACTACTTACAACAATTATATAGAATGCATATACACAATAAAACTGATTAATAATAGTTGACCAAGACAATGCCCGGGTACTACGTTGACCTGATCCAACGCAATAAACACTCCCTTGTCAAACATCAAACGAATACTGACCCACTAACCGCGCTCGGGGTTCTATTTATATGGGTTTTCTCGAAGGACACCGAGATGCGATACAAAAGTCCTCTCTGGAGAAATCTTAACTAATATAAACAAGTTATAATTAAATAAAAGGGTGTTACAGGTAACCAACCGACTCTTTCACAAATAGTTGTACAACAAAAGACCCTACCTTATCATACACAATAGCGCAGTTTTTTTTAAGTAACCGTTTATAACTAGCCCTATTGTTACTTTTTCACTCTATTATCTACTCTTTTAACATTTTATGAATTAAGTACTAGAAATTTCTCGATCGATACTCTTCTTTCGATATTGTCACAGTATCTTTCTTCATTTATAATAATAATAATAATAATAATAATAATCATAATAATAAAAATAATAATGATAATTATGATAATGTGGTCCAAGTAAGACAGTTTTCGCAACTTGTGTTACGAATTCCAAGTTTCTTCCGAATTTTCGCAACACTTCCAAGTTCGTTACCATTTGGTTCCACATTATCTTTAAAATCTTTCGGTACAGCTACAGTTCAAAGGCTTCAATCTTCTTTGTAACTGTTTTACAGAGGGTCTAAGTCTCCACCGTATACAGAAGCACCGAGTACACATACCATTTCAGGAGACGTAATTTGGTCCCGAACGTCAAGTCATGTGTCGTAAAAACTGGCATCAAATAATTAAAACCACTTCTGGCTTTTCCAATTCTTAAAAGACATAAAAATTAAATATTTATTATAATATTAAATTATGTAATGTAGGCCCCTACTCATAAATCATCTTGTTGATAAATTAATAAATTTAAAAGTGAATTCAAAGTACTGGGAGAATCCCTAAAGTTTTTCATTAATTAACCCTTTGTGATCCCCCTTAAGAACAAAGCGTAAAAACTTTTTTTATTATTTTTATTTTTTTATTTAAAAAGTTTATGGAATATTCATTGTATTTACACTTCTAAGTTATAATTTTTGATCCAATTGTATGATTTTTGGTCCAATTTGTTATTAGTCCATTCATTCCGAGGAACGGAATACCGGCTTATGTTATCGAATATTTTTTTCCAAACAGTTCACACTTGAACAAGACAAATGAAATTTTTGATAAGTAAATTTGGGTATCTATGTTATATAATATTTTTTTCTTTTTGAAACATATTTTGTTAATCCTCAAAAATCACGATTATGATCCATTCAACGTAAAAACCTTATAATTATTTCTTTTTCCGAATTGATCAATAAGGTAAATTGATACCGTTAAAATTTAATTTCTCATGATCATTAAGCGATCGTATTTTCAAAGTATGCCTTCCTTTTTTCTACAGTTCATGTTATACCAGATTTCTCTGTGTGTTGGTTATCAGAAATTTTTTTAGTCCTACATTATAACTTCTAAATTGCTATCTATCTATCCTGAGTTTCATAATTCGTTATTGCTTTTTTTGGAAAACCACAGATCTGTGCTTGGAAAATAGACGCGTTCTTCCTTGGTAAAAACCATTGCTGACAGAATATAACGAAACGACTGCTGTTACCACACTAATGCTTGACTGGAACATTTTAACTGTTTTAGGTGTTGGCCTTGAGTACACTGTTGCCAACATACCGATTGGGGGACAGAAAATTTACCGATGACTTCTATCTACTTTTAATCAGGGTTGCGTCCTTAATTAAACACCCGTTATTCTTCTTCTTCGTCAGGTGCCCTCTCCATTACAGAGGTTGGCTATCATCATGGTTAGTTGTACTTTGTCTACTGTTGCTCTGAAAAGGTCATGCAACGAGCAGTTAAACGCTTCTCTCAGGTTTCTTAACCAGAATATTCTTCTGCGTCCCACCGAGCGTTTACCAACGATTTTCCTTGGATTATGAGATGCAGAATCTCGTATTTAGGTTCCCTCATGATGTGTCCAAAGTATGTCAGTTTCCTTATCATAATGCTTTGCAGGATTTCCAGCTCTTTCCCAATTATTCTGAGGACTTCTATATTTGTGACCCTGTCTACGGTATCGAAGTATACTCCGGTAGGTCCATATTTCAAACGCTTGTAGACGGGTCTCACATTCTTTGTTGATTGTCCACGCCTCTACCCCAAACAAGAGGATGGGAAAGACGTAGCACTTAAAGAGGCGGGTCCTGGTTTCGAGGCTCAGGTCGCGGGCCGATAGAAGGGGTCTCATTTTTAGGAATGCTGCCCTGACTTTTTCAATTCTGATTTTTATTTCTGTCAGGTGGCTTGCACCGCAGTTGACTCGGGTTCCCAGATAGTTATAGGCTTCCACTTGTTCGATTCTGTCTTGCCCAGCAAAAAGTTGTTCTTCTGGATTGTCACGTTTAGTAATGACCATGTATTTTGACCCGTTATTAGACAATACTATTAGCGTCTTTGCAGTGGGAAGTCGACAGCTGAATTAATGAATGGAAAGTGTGTCTGGCCGTTCAAAATAGTATCGGGAGTGACCGGTTCTGAACTACGCACGGCTACTTTATTAGGCCCTACATGGAATAGCCTACTATACTAAAGTACTTGGAATCATTTTAAATTTAAATAAAACTATTTTTAATCGACCGTTAATAATATCCATTTAGTATTCAATATTTTGAATTTCTAATTTTATCAATTAATAGGTAATTAATGGGTTTTTTTTTAGTAAGTTACATGATCAATGAAAAATTTCATTTTTACTTAACTTCCCTATTAAATTACGATTTGTTTTAAAATATATTGTGTTGTATTTTGTAATTTTTGTAATATCTAACACAATAATTTTCTCTTGAGTATGAATCTACAGGTTTTATTTTTTATTTGGCATTGTGTGTTAGTATAAAATTGTAAATTTCTGATGGTAATCTCCAAACCAGGATATCCTAAGGAGATAACTAATTTCCATTTTAATTAGTTCAGTAATAGATATACAATGTTTGTTAATATTCATATAATGTTAGTTTTTAATAACGAATATCGTAATAACTGCAAAATGTTTATTTTAGTTTTAAATATAATTGACATTGTAGTTTTTGTCCCTCATATAGGATCAATTTCAGACATATGAGGTGACTTTAGATGTTTCTGGAAGTTCATTTTGCAGCCCATATTCTCAGTTGTAATTTTCGTTCACTGTAGGCTTTTCTTCTTTCTTTTGTCCACCCGGTGTTCTGTTTTTACTCGTCATGGAAGCCCTTCAAGTCCGTAATTAGTTGTCTGAATTTGGTTCGGGTCATTAAGTTTTATCGATTTATTCTGGTTTTCTAAATATCTTTTTTGACTTCTTTAAATTGAAATTGATAATGGGAATAAAATATGTTTATTATTATTATTATTATTATTCATAATAATAATAATAATTTATGACGTTTTACAACCAATGTGTAAAATATAATTTAAACATTTGATCAGCCAATGGATCACAGACAGCATTAAAAAATATTTAATTACATACAATAGGCTACATACAAAACGCTTTTCAATATTGACAAGAATTTAGCAAACATTTTGTTAAAGAAAGAAGCAGTTACAAATACTTATAACTTTTGGACTTTCACAAAATTTCCAATTGAATTGAAATAAAACCATTATATTAATGTTTTATAATGTCAGTCCTTGATTTTTTTTTTTTATTATTATAAAATCTGCAAAATTACAATGTGCTCTTTTATAGAGAAACAAAAACAATAAGTAATAAAGTTAACATTACGTAATATAAAACATAAAATATTATTATACATTATTAATAATGTTGCAGATTTTTAACTTTTTACTTGTAAAAATAATTAATTTTTAAATGATTAAAAATTGAAATAAATAAAAAATATATACATATATGTTTGTAAAAAAGTTAATTTTTTCAAATCTGATACTTATTTCAAATAAATTGTATATGTTTAGCCTTTTAAAGTATAGTCGCCTTTTGTGCAGTAAGTTTATTGTAGGTATATTTATAAATTCATTTGTTTTTCGGTATCATTTATCAACACTTATATGACGTATCGTTGTCGCTGATAGCCTTTATGAATAAAATAACATTTAAAAAAAATAATAAAATCTTTTTTGTGTAAATAATAATTAATTATTTTTATATGTCAGTTAATTAAAGTTATTGTATGTTTCAGGTTGGTGTTCAAACATATTTTTGATCAACACGTAATTTTATGCATTAGGGTAAGTTACTTCTGATATTTCATATTTTTATTGTTTATAAAGTAAATTGGCATTTATTGTGTTGTTTAGGTCGTCAGCCGAAAGGCTGGTTTGAGCCTGTAGAGGTTTTACTAAGTAAAACGAGGAGTGAGGTGGTTTACCATGCCTTCCTCACTTAGTGGAAAAGTATGCTTATCAGCATGCCGAGCCCCCTGACACCTCTATCTCTTCTGTTCTTAAACGATTCAGTCATTTAATTGGCTGACCATATGATAAGAAACAGAACTATTTATTTTAGCCCTGCAACGAACAGATTGAGTGTAAATAATTTGACACTCCGCCTCTCGGTTATGGGCAGTAGCATTTATTATAATTATTTATTGTTCAATTTAGTTTGAATGGACCGTATTTTTTAAGTAAGCTTAGTTAAAGAAGTTATAAAAATTGTGAAAAAATTAACTCTGATATAAACATCCGAACAGTTATCAAAGAGAAGGATATGTAGATAAACTACTTGTAAAAACAATATTCCCGTTTCTGAGAAATTGCGATTTACATTACACTACAAAAAAAACGTAGTGTGTGCTTATGACCGTACGACAGAAATGAAAACTTGTATGAAATAAAATTATTTATTTTTATTTCTATACTCATATAGTAATAATAGGTATAAAATATGCAATTATATTTGTGGATTAATCATTTAGTGAAATTTTACTCTGATTTGACTTCTTCATTGCTATTATATTTGTAAGAATGAAACAACTTACACTGGTTTGTGGAACTGAAATATGTTATAAAATATTTTGGATTCGAATTTATTTAAATACGTAAAATGACCTTTCATTCCTGTGTGTGACAGTTCAGTTTCATTCTCTGCTCATAAAAAATTCATGCTGCACCTAAAGAAGTTTTCACTTCAAAAAATTAATGTTCAATTTGTTTCGTTAAGCCGTGTAAAATTTTATCGATAATAAATATACACAGGATGTTGGGGAACTGTGCTATCTTGGGAGTAAAATAACAAACGAAAGTAGAAGCACAAGTGATATCAAAAGTAGGATTTCTCAAGCTATAGATAGGCCTTTGAAATGGAAAAACAGATTACTGACTACAAACATTGATTTATAGATCAGGAAAAGTTTCTTAAAACACTATGTTTGGAGTGTAGCATTGTAGGGGTAGTGAAACGTGGGTGATAGGGGCTGTAGAAAGGAAGAAGATAGAAGCTTTTGAAATGTGGTGTTATAGAAAAATGTCAAAAGATTTAGACGGTTGGACAAAATAAGTAATTTACAGGTTCTTAGAAGAGTGAATGAAAGAAAAAGTATATGGAAACATTTTACAAAAATAAGGGGTAGGCTAGTGGGGGATAAGACACCCAGGTATTACTCTATCAGTAATGGAGAGTAATATTAAGGGAGTGAAATGTAGGGGGAGGCAAAAGTTAGAATATTGAAAGCAAATTACGAAAGATGTGGGGTGTTGGAGGTATGTAGATATAAAACGACTTGTGCAAGATAGAACAGCTTTGAGAACTGCATCAAATCAGTCAAGAGACCGATAACAAAGAAAATATATTTATATATGTAAATAAATGTAATATGTAAGTAAATCTACTCTTTCGTTAGTTGATTATAAATATTTCTGTCGACATATCATTAACGATTGAGTAGTTAATTACTAGAAACAATCAATGTTTATTGTGCAGAACTGAATTGTTTTGAAAGTTGTTACAAATAGTAACTACTATTATACTGTACTCTAAGTGTTTATGTATTAAATGCTGTAATGTACAGGTAATTTTAAATGAAATGTTACCTTTAGTAATTGGATATTTCTAGTTGATGTTCGGTCTCAAAGACTAAAAGCTACACCAACTAATTAAATAGTACATACTTAATCTAGTTTCCTGTTTCTGTACTGTACTTGGGCGATACTCACCTTTGATTCAAACAGTTCTCACATATGTGTGTGTAGGTGTGTGTTCCTCCAAGTTCGAATCACTTTGAAACTTAGCTATTAATTATAATTTACTCACTTAAAATAACCATCCGCTTTAGGTTACTTTATTTGTATTCATTTATCTAGAAATAATTATTTAAAAACATTATGGGTTTTAAGATTTTTTCCATATTGAAATATATTCGTATGAAAATGTTTTTTTATATCTCCGTTCTGAGATTTTGATCCTAAGGTACCTAATTAATGAATCTTATTGGAGTTAAGAAGGTTAAAACAGGTTGTACAGACTTCTTTCACGCAAATCCAAGTTACCAACTACATCCAAATTCACCATTTACCTACCTTCGACCAATATGGAGCTATGCCAGTCAGCTTTACTGCTGTGCAAAACCATCGGTATTAGCAAAAATTCAGCGTTTCCAATCAAAGCTTTTACGGAGGGTATTTAATGCTCTCTATTATTTAACCAATAAAACGCTACACTCAGACCTAAACGTACCCTACATAAATGACGTGTTCTTAAAACTATATACTAAATTTAGGAAGAAACTCGTGAACCACCATAACCCATTGATCTCAAATCTGGCTACGCAGACTCTCCCAAACAATCCAATAAGGCGTCTAAAACGTTGATGGAGCCGGGTCGATCGAGCTCATCTATTAACGTAGTAATGTAATTGACTATCCATTACAGTGTTCTAAATGCTGCAATTATCTATTCACGTCGGAGTTTGGACTGTGTCTCCACTCACGTTTGTTTGTCATGTTAATTTTTTTCAAATTTTGTGTTATTACATTCACTGATTGTTTCCAACAGATTGTGAATTTCCTAAATAGAAATAAAAGAGCAGCTTAAAATTTTACTAGTTTACTTCCGTAACTAGGTTTTTTGGTTTAATGAAACATCAAAAAATCCCAGTATTACTCCATTTACACTGAACATTGAAAAGAACTTGTGGACTTTATCAAATAATAAGTTCATTGAAATTTAACTCATTTATTGTCTACATTTTTTAATCTTTTCAAAACACAGCCTTAAAAATCTTGTTAGATACATTGATTTTTTTTTTAAATTAGTTTGGAGTGCTACACTGCAAAGCGGAAGGTCCTGCGTTTGATTCCGGGCTAGGGTCGGGAAAAGTATTACACGTTAAAAAAAATTGTTAGGTCTGTTTCAGCTTTAAACACATAGCGCTGGGATGACACAGCTAAAAAAAATTCTCTTGTTTTTACGGTTTTTCCAGTATTCTGGCCAATATTTTTTGAAAACCCGTCTAATTCTTTTCTGTTTCTGCTCAGATAGATCCTTCTTTGTAATTTTTGTTCTAAGCTCGTTATGGTTCCATATATTTTCTCTAAAAACTTCTTTCATGAATGGCACTTGTATCTTTTTACTTTCCTGAGGTTCAGAATCTTGTTAACTATCTTTTCTGGTTTCTTTTGTAATCTTATTATAAAATATAAAAAATACTATGTATAACTTGTGCATTACACTTGTAGAACTTTTAAGTTATTTGTGTTTCTTGGTTGTCTTTAAAATTTTACCAAAATCGGTTATTATTTACGTAATGTAAAGCCGAATTGGTAATAACTAATTACATAAAATTTCACCGGTTATAAATAGTTAATCTTGTAAACTTTTACAATAAATACTGCATAAATTTGACAAGGTGGATTATTTACAAGAACGGTATGAAAATTTTGTCTACATCATTTAAGCAATGCAGTAATAATTTCAAATAAACTTGTTCAATTCGTATGAATATAGTTTAACAAATTTATATTTTGCATGTATTGGATAAACCATTCACTGTTTAATATTTCGAAACCCTGTCATTCATATCTGCAGACAATGAAACGATTAGTTGACCACAATTCTTCAACGAGGTGAAAGTGAGTAGCTAGACAAGACATGTACCCTGGTGGTTTTCAGTATGCAATATTATCCATTCTCTTTCTGACCGCAAAACAATTTTAAGTCCGAATCATTGCTGACCACACCTGGCTGATACACATTTATGAAAGTTTCTATGTTATATCACTAAAATATAGTTATGAACTGTTTATAAAATGTAGTAAAAGTTTGGGTTTTACTTTTCTTTGTTGATTGACAACAAGTCGGTTTTATTCCCATCGAATAAGATATATTTCAACCTGTTGTTATTTAAATATATAAAAGAGTTTCATCTATTTTTATTTTAAATTTAAATTGGTATAAAAATATAATCCTTTAGAGAAAACAATATTCTGTAATGGGAATAAAATCTTATTTGAATACTCGGCGATTTTAGATTAGGGCACTGGAACACTTTTTTACAACTCGATAAACAATAGACATACTTATCAGACAAAATATTTATCTCTCTTTTATCATTTTGAACGACTTCGTTTCTTTTTTACTTTATACTCGTTTGTAGCATTTTCTATCTTGGGTCACGCTTCTCAACAAAACCTATAAATATCATATTAACCGTAAAACATTTTTGTTAGAAATTTCACCGAATGGTAGTCAGATAGAAATAAATATTTACATTGAAGGTTGATTACCGTTTTTGAGAAATAGCGATTAACAATTTTATAGAACAACAAACAATTAATGTTTTATTTAATTTTTTTCTCACTTATTGAAAATTAGTAAGCATCCGTTATTACATTATTATAATAATTTCTAAATAATTTAATTTATGTATTTTTTATAAATATGACGCGAAAGGTTTCAAAATTTGAATTACTTGCTGAAGCTTGCAGTCATTGCAGGGGCGTGCCCATCGAGGAGTAGGGGGTAGCTGCCCCTCCGAGAAGTAAAAAAAAACCACACTTAAATGATGTTATCGAGAAGTATCAAGAAATCTAAAATACAACAGTTAGGAACTGAGCTTACGGATCTGTACTTACGTCTTTAAAAAGTTACAACTTTTACAATGTTATACAACCTGAACGACTATGACTTGCCAACCCCCTAGTATTGATCCTTGGTACGCCCATGCATCACTACAGTTCTACAATTGTCCAAGAATATCCCTTGGCCAGAGGCGTTTTAAACGTCTGTGCTGAGTACCCGGTATCGCCCTAATGTACATGTTTTTAACGACAGGGTTGTGATGAAATTAAAATTTCTCGTGCATCGTCTTGTATAGTTTTTCGCGACATCATTTACGTAAGGGATTTGTAAGTTTTCGTGGATCATTAAGTTTGTGGTGGAAAAATGGCATTGGGTTACTGCTCGTAGAATCTTGTTTTTAATCGCTTGTATACGTTTAGTTTGTGAAGGTTTAGCAGATCCCCAAAGTTGAACTCGAAGTGGATTCATACGGATATTAATGCTGAATTTGTGCCGTTAAATCGTCTAAAATTATATCAGTGATAATTATGTAAATAGATGTACTCTTTCGTTAGTTGATTATTTTTAAGTCAACAGGTGATCATTAACGACTGACAAAATTTCGGTCTTTAGTTTTCAAATGGTTACAGACAGACTTCCGTACAATCCTCACCGATGACTTTTTTTTTTTAACGTCCGACTGTTTTGCAAATTGCTGCTAATGCAGACGGTGAAGGATGAAATGAACTTTTTGTAACGTATGAAAAAATCCCATACCCGAGTGGGATTCGAACCCAAGACCGCGTGATGAGAGGCGAGCACGTTACCAACATCGCCAACGCGGCCGGCGATGACTTAAGAAAGCGTTGAAAGTGACCTTATTAGGTCGTAGATACTTAAACTTTAAACAGCCAACATCATCCAAATAACTTTCTGGTAAGCTTTCAAAGAATTATGATGTTATTGTTATTTTATTAACGGAAATAACATTATGATGTGCTTCTTCAAGTCATTCATACCTTTTGTTTACAGTCATTCGTTACGTTACTTATCGTTGTTTTCATTATATATAACTTTTCATTATATAGTACGACGTTAAACATCAGCCAAAATATTTGACGCCGTAAACCAATTTAATAACCCCTTATCGGTTTGTGTATTGTATTCTGACTTTCCAAAGACTATACTTTTACGATTTTTTCGTTTTTGCACCAGTTTTCGTCTTTAATACAGGACTGGCTTACTCATTTGCGGATTATTGTGAACTCAATTAAATCAATACAAATTACGTTTACCTCATGTCGTAAAAATTATCCGCCTGTAATGCTGAATAACTTTCATATCCCCCAAGTGAGAATGGTGCGATATCTTGGCTTGTGCATCATCTGCGTACAAAACGTTTAGAACTTAACTGCCGCCAGAAACTACTCTTCTGCCTTCGATAAAAATTGAACCTCTCTTCCAAAATTTTAATTTACGAAACCCTTTTGAAACCAATCTGGACTTACAATGTCCAGCTCTCTTTGAAGTAGCGACAGAGATTAACTTAGAATCAACCCAGTCCTTTTGGTCGGAATTATTAAGACTTGCTTCTGACACTCCTTTTTATATAAGCAGTTAAACCCTCCACAATGATTTCAAAATTCTGACAGTAAAGGAACTAACCGTGTCCTTCCATAGTAAATTTCGTGAACGACTAGGTGATCATGATCCCCACCAAATTTCCCGTTATTAAGCTATAAATTTTTTTTAAACTGTACGACATCTAAAGCGAAAATGGAGCAGAGACCTCTTGGTCTGAGTAACGGACAACATTTGTAGTCTAAACGGAGGTAAAAGTTAAATTCCCTACCGTTCGTTAAATTAAATATCATATAGGCACGGAAATTATACAGCTCATTGTACTATACCGTAATAAAAATGTAATGTGTACTGTTTCATTTTCTTTTAAGATATTTTCGGTTTGTATACAATTTTACGCTATTTTAATTCAAATTTATTATATTGTTGAATAAATTTATTTAAAACGGTAAATTTTATGATTTCAGGTTCATGTAAATAATCTTTTAGTATTAGAAATCTTGATAAAGCTTTAAGGTTTTTTTAAAAAAAGAAAATTATTTACGTTTCTTAACAACGTATTATACTAACTTTATCTTGATCTTTTGTAAGTTAAAACAGTCGCGTGTCTGTTTGAACAAGTAACTAACATTCTAACTTAAAAATTCTTATCTTATGGTGTTGAATTTTTAAATCTTAATATTTATGAAAATTAAATTAATGTCGTTTTTTAATAATACCTTTTGCAAAAATAAAAAAATTATGATACTAGAAATACCTTCTGCCCTTTTACATAAGATTATTATTAGTCTTAACGTTCTTTTTAAAAAAAATTAAACTGAATTTTTATAACTACACTTACCTCGTAATTATTGTGGTTTAATTATATGATTTGATGATTAATTATTTATATATTCTTGTATTTTATGTTTTTTATGAGTAATAAAATATGATTTATTTGTAGGTACTCTTAAATCTCCTCGTAATATATTTTATTAATTATAACGAAAAGAATTATAATTTCCGAACGATACTGCTTAAGGTAAATAAATCAAAAGCATTAATAAGTTTTCCATTTTATTGAAGGAAAATATAAAGTTAAATTACATTTTTTAGCTTAATGAAGTTTATTTTTAATTTTATGAGAATTTTTGTTACTGTTGGGAAAAAATATTAGCTCAATTTTTTATCATCAATGAACCATTGATCATTTTTCTTTGAGTGTTATAGTATATTTTTATACATTTTATTTTAAAAGATTTTATACTGGTATTTTGTAAAAAAAACCCAGTCAATAAAATAAGGCAATAAGACGCGAAATGTGGAGTAAAAACATCTTTTTACTTTAGGAAGCTAATGGTAATAACGTCAGCTTCCTAGTTGATTTTCTTAGGTCTCATGTCCATTATTAATGTTTAAACTTCGAGTAACAATTGACTTAATGTTGAACTTAATTAATTAATTTTTATGAATACTTACTTTTGTATTAAATTGTAAAATTTTAATGTCTTGTAGCTACTTTATTTGTATGGGTATATACCCGAATACAAATTATTGTATAAATAAATAATGTTTAAACATTCTCATAGGGTTTCCTGGTATATATAGTATATATACCAGTTATACTACTATACACTACTATATTATTCTTATATATATATTCTTATATATTCTTATTCTTATATATTATTCTTATATATATTATTATATATATTATATATTCTATTTATATAATATTATTATATTCTATTTTATATATATTATATATTCTATATTATATATATATATATATATATATATATATAGAAGGTATTTCTAGTATCATAATTTTTTTTATTTTTGCAAAAGGTATTATTAAAAAAACGACATTAATATATGTCCCAGGTTCATAAATAAAAATTCCAAAAGGTTTTATTCTCAAAAATCCAACTTCTTTTATTAAAAGAAAATCCTTGGTAAATTTTGTTAAAATATTTTAAAAACAATTAAAATTCTTTAAAATTCTTTAAAATAGTTGAATCTTTATCAAATCTTCTAAAATTAATATTTTCGTTTAAATATAATGCTTTGAAATTAATAAATTCTTAATATTGTTTTTTACTATAAAAATTGTACAAACCACCTATCCTTTTAAAAGTTTTAAAAAGGAATGAAGACAACAATCCAATTTTATTAATCTAATAAAATTTTCTTTTTATTTTTTTTTGTTCTCACATCTGACAGTTCTGTAAATGAGATCATCTGGTACGTTGGTGTTGATGCTATGAAGTTGCGTGTTTATGTTTACGTTTGAGTGTTGTTAACATGTGTACTGTCCGTTGTGTGTCTGTATATGTGTCTCCTATTACAATCTCCCCCCCCCCCGGGAGAGGAGACAGAAGCACAAGGCATGTGCAAGCAATAGAAAGGGGGTGGGTGCTTAAATGTAAAAGAAAAGGTGAGCATGTAGCAGTTGTCGGCCTGAGATTGTAAAATTCATTCATTCGGGGCCCCTTTCAATAAAACATTCAAATAGCATGCAAACAGCATAGTTTTCGTTTTGTTACAATCATCTCAAGCTCGAGTATCGCGACAGACATCACCTAAAAATAAATTATGTAAATTATGAGTAAATTATGTAACTTTTTTAAGGTTAGAAATATGTTCTTTAGTTATGTCTCCTCCAATAGTTTTGCGAAGTAAGGCTGTAACTGGAGTAGAGAAGCCGATGATATAAAAAGGTTCAGACCATCGATATGCCATTTTTGCACAAATATTTCTCCGTTTCGAACTTACGGGGTGAGTTTTAAGCAAAACTTTATCTCCCACCGAAAACGGATTGGGGTGGCGTGTAGCATTATATCGGCGTGCCATATCATGATGGGATTTAATTAGTTTTCTTCTAATGTCACACATCATGTTACTGGAACGTATAGGATTTCTATGGAGGATATCTTGGATATTCCATGCTCTATCCAACGGTGTGTGAGCTGGAAAAGTATGCAATATGTCAAATGGGCATTTCCCATGAGCATTATGTCGAGCCATATTGAAGGCTAATTGAAACCAAAATAGAGATTTGTCCCAGGTTGCTTGAGTCGTTGCATGATATGCAATAAGGATAGACCTAAGATTTCGATTTAATCGTTCGGCGTGAGATGGTTGAGGATGATAGGGTGAGAGGGTGGTCCGTTTTATGCCTAGATTGAAACAAAAGTTTTTAAACATTATGGAATTAAAATTTTTAGCGTTATCTGTGACAATTAACCTCGGGATGGAGTAATTTTGGAAAATACGTTTTAATTCGTCTATAATGGAGGATGTATTAGTGTTTTTTAATGGGGCTAACCATGTAAATTTTGAAAAACTATCCACTATCACTAGAATATATTTATAACCTTGATTGGTTTTTGGCAGGCTGCCTACAGTATCAACAAACAATGTGTCAAATGGCGCTGTCGGAACTCTGGAACTAAGATTTCCCCATTTATAATTTATTCCAGGTTTGCTGCGTTGGCAGGTTGTACAAGCATTCACTTTTAAAGGAATTTCTCGATATATAGCTGGCCAATAAAAATACCGTGTGATTTTGTGTATAGTTTTATCAACACCTAAATGTCCGCCGATTTCCGAATCATGGAAATATTTAAATACTAAATCTTTTAAGGAGTCGGGGAGAACGATTTTGGTTGGATTATTGTTTTTATCCTTTAAACATAGGACTCCTTTGGATAAACAAAATTTACTATCCCTTTGTTGTTTTTGTTGTAGGATAAAGGTATCCTGTTCCTGATGTAGTTTGATGTCTGTAAAAGATAGGGGGAATTGTGATAATAAAGTATTAATATAAGCTATATCCTGTTGGATATCTTCATTATTTAAATCATACATCCTCGATAATGCGTCGGCTACATTATTATCCGAACCACGGATGTGATTAATTTTAAATTTAAAGACAGATAATCGGAGTAACCATCTAGCCAATCTACCTAACTGTTTTGGTCTGGAAAGAAGCCAGGCTAAGGCTTGATTATCAGTTTCTAAAAGAAATTCGCGATGTGTTAAATAGGTCCTGAAATGATCTGTTGCGAAAACAACTGCAAGACACTCTCGCTCATATGCAGAAAACTTCCGTTCTGCTTCTGTTAATGTTTTGGAAGCATACGCTATAGGTCTTCTAGATCCTTCTTGTTCCTGAAGTAGGACAGCTCCTAGACCCGTATCAGACGCATCCGTCTGTAAAATGAAAGTTTTGGAGAAGTCTGGTATTGCCAATACCGGGGGATTAGCGATTGCTTGTTTGAGATCTTCAAACGCAAGTTTTTGTGAGTCTCCCCAAATAAACTGAGTGTTTTTACGACGCAACTTATTTAGGGGTTCGATTCTATCAGCATAATTTTTGATAAATTTAGAAAAATAATTAATCATACCACAATATCGATGTACTTGTTTCACTGTCATAGGTTGTGGGTACTGCAATATTTTTTGTGTCCTAGTTGAGTCTATAGAAACTCCTTTGTACGACAATGTGTGTCCAAGAAACGGTATTTCATTTACAGCAAATGTCACCTTATCAGGATTAACTGTAATGCCAGCTTTCCGTAAAATTGACAATACTATTTTGATGTGTCTGACATGCTCTGTAAAACTTTTAGAATATATTAATATATCGTCCATGTAATTAAATACAAATTTATATTTAATATTCTTGAATAATGTATTCATAAGGCGTGTTAAAACTTGTGCGCCAGTCGACAAACCAAAAGGTAATCTTACATATTCGTATAAGCCGTCCGGTGTGCAAAATGCGGTGATTTGACGAGATTTTTCTGTCAATGGTATCTGATGGTACGCTTGCGCTAAATCTAAAGTACTGAACCATCGTGCATTGGAAAACCATTGGAAAGCATGATTTATATTCGGTAAAGGTTGGGCCTCTGAGTCAATTATTAAGTTAACTTGGCGATAGTCTACGACTAGACGACTTGTGCCGTTTGGTTTCGGAATTAGAAATGCTGGGGAGGAATAAGGTGAAACACTTTCTCTAATTACCTTATCTTTTAATAATTTATCAATTTGTTGTTTCATTTGAAATGTTTTTATTGGATTTAAGGGATAGGGCCTAGATTTTATAATTTCACTATTTTTAAGTATAATATCATATTTCAATACATGGGTACAACCTAATTTAGTAGTGAGTACGTCAGGAAATTCCTTACATAAATTATTAATTGTATTTTTAATATACTCACTTTGTTCCACGTTGTTAATCTGCTCTGGATATAGATTCGTTAGATGAAATTGTTTATTTTTTGCCCAATCAAAGGTTATGAAAGATCTTGTAGCATTGAATATTGCGTGAGTTTTTTGTAAAAAGTTCATTCCGAGTATTATTCGGTGTTGTATTTTCGGTAATATTTTAAAATTTATTTTCCACGATATTTTTTGAAGAGTAATTTTAACCCAGATCTGCTTATTTATTTTTAGAGGAAATCGATCAGCTGTAAGGCAAATTGTGTTAATGTTTTCTTCCTTTATAATCGCTTTTTTAGTTTTTAAAAATTTATACAGTTGTTGATTAATAATGTTATGGGTGGAACCAGAATCGATTATTTCATTTTCACTTAAATTTACACTTTCAAATTCAATATTACGTTTTTTGTTTATACTTTTATTCTCAAATTCAATAATATTATTTTTATTTCCATTAAACCCTTCACTTTTTTTAGATGTACAGGATAAATTCTCAACTACAGCCTCCATTTTTCGCACACCCTTACTTAGTTTAAATTCCCTTGTTCATTATGTACCTCTGCTTCAACTAATATAGAATTTACTTTATTCTCTGGTTTTTTATCAAATTTTCTGTCATTATCAAATCTACCTCTGAAATTATCGCTTTCATTTCTAGTATTCTCCCTATTATAATTAAATCTATTATTTTCCTGTCCCCTGCTGAAATTATCCCGATTACTGTTATAATTAGTAAAATTATCTCTACCCTGGTTTTGAAATCTACTTCTGTAATTATTGTTCACATTTCTAAAATTATTACTATTATTTCTATTGTTATAATTACCCATACCAAATTCTTGTTTTCTACTGAAATTTCCCTGTTCACTATCTCTAAAACGATTATTCCCACCTACTTCATTCTCCTGTTCTCTCCCAATCCCAGAACCTTCCATTTCGTCCAATAATTTAACAAAATTTTCTACATCTGAAATACATCCAATGGTTTTTACCCTAACAACACTATTATTAAAATGTCTACACGCTAGTTTGATTAATTCACCTTCCGACAATTTAGGTTCTAAATATTTGGCTTTGTTAATTTTATTCATTAAGTAAATTGACATTTTAATGTTTTTACTAGGATTAAATTTCCCAAATTGCAAATTCTGCCTTACTTCTGCCTGCACACTGTCACTCCAAAATTTCTCCTTAAATTTACCAATAAATTCCTCCAAGTTATCAATTGTATCCCTAACATACATCCACCAAGTCGAACCCCATAAATCACACATCAAACTCTCATTTATTACACTTTTAATTGTTTTCCATTTCTTTATTTCGTTATTTTTAATCTCGTACTTTAGTGAACTAATGAATTCCATTGGGTTTCTGTTAGAAAATTTTATTTTTATATTACAGTTATTATTATTATTATTATTCTGACCCTCATAAACTCCGTGCTCTACATACTCGCTAAAATCTGATTTTAACTTTTCAACATTGTCATTCACCTCTCCAATAAGCTTATTCTGTTCTAACAACCTATTTTTTACACCGGACAATCCTTTCTTGTTTGTATTTACATCACAAATTACTTTATCTACTTTCAAATTAACTTTATTAACTTTAACTTCATTTGTTTTAAAACCTTCGTCTGTTCTAACATTTAAAAAAAAAAAAAAAAAAAAAAAAAAAAAATATTCTAACATTCTGACTTTCAACAACACCTTTTAATAAATCAACCTCATTTTCGTTACCTTTAATTTTACAATCAACATCTTTTATCATTTCTGATTTAAATTTCTCAATTAATTTTAAAGTATCATGTTTCACCTCTTCCCTAATCGCCCTAATCTCTTTTCTTAAACTTTTTGCTTGCTCGTCCATTTTATTTTCTAAACTGCTAACTAATTCTTTCTTTAAATTTTTATTCTGTTCTTTTATTTCCTTCGGCTGTTCTAACATTTTGCTATCTAATTTATCAAATTTTTTACCAAAATCATTTCTGAAATCTTTACTTTCTTTCTGTGTTTCTTGGATTACATTAGTTAAATTTAAAATAAGTTGTTGCATTACTTCTACCCCTACTACATTTGGATTATTTATATTGTTATTAATACTAACATTACTACCACCTAACCCCCTATTTTCTCTATATACATCATTAACCTCATCTACTTCACTATCTGAATCAAATATTCCCCTTATATTTTCTATATTATCATTATTATTATCAATGTTTTCTGTAGGTATCAATTCTTCATCCACACTACTATTATTCAAAAATTCATTTTCCTGGTTTACATTTATTTCACTACTATTACTTGCATCTACGATTAAAGTGTTATCACTACCTCCAACTAACCCAGTTTCTAATTCTCCAACATGACCCATTTTATTTCTATTCGATCTTAACATTCGCGGCATTTCTAATTTTTTTTAGTTATTTTTACAATTTAAATTTATATTTATTCAACCCTTTCTATACAATTACTAGTCACCACAAGCGGATGCCAAATTTGAAGTACAATTATTTTAATAAAAGATTTGTTATAGGTGTAGGACCGTTACCCCGACTATTTTCATTGTATAGAAAGATGTTGACTAGTAAAACAAAACACATGTATACATGAAATACAAGTTTAATTATCTCTAAAATAATAATGATTTTTACACAAACACAGGATTTACAATAATCATTTAAATTTATGTTTTTTACAAAATGAAAAAATAAATAGCGCTTTAAATTGAATTCAGTTTTTTTAGTTAAATTCTGTACAGAATATTATTTATGTTGAAATACCTGGCCATAGTTTTGAAATTGCGTAGATCCCATTAAAGTTGGTAATATGTAGTTAAATCATTTGTTGGTTGTTAATATTTCATTATTCGTTGTATTTGTAAGTATCTTTTAACACAAGACGTTCTAGTTTCACTGATTAATTAACTGAGAGTCATTTTTATTACTGTATTATACTATTAAGCACATTGTTAAATTTATCTGTCCTAAGCACATATACATCTTACTTACAGGAGTGCTGAAGTGGGACTGTCCCTCGCTTTTCATTTTTAAAGAAGCGTTGTTTTAAACTTCACCTTGAAACTATTTTTAAATTTACAATATCCAATCATCTTTCAGAATTCAAATTTCTTGACCAATCATATTCATCTGTTATTTCAACCGTTTCCTCGGCACAAGTACTTTGATACAGTCACTGTTTCTGCACGTGTTCAATTATTTTAAAAGTTTACTTTCAATAATCAATAAATTTGCTTGAGAACTGATGGTTACGATGTCGGTTTATTCCCGACAAACGCCCGACTTGACAAATACTAATTACATCCGTTTCATTATTTTTTATTTTTTGACATTATAAATTAATTTATTACTTTAAATACAGTTATATATTTTTATCTCGCTACAAATGTACGTAAATTTTAAATTCTAAATTTACGAAAACAGGCAAAAATAAAAAGGCACAAATCAAAGCAAAGTGTACACAAACAAGTAAAGTTCCCATCAACAGCTGGTTAGAAATCTGAACCAACAGCTAAGAATATTTTAAAAAATAACGCAGATATTTTAAAAACTGAAATTCCCTTTGCTCTAAAACGCTCAGTATAAAATTATGAAAAATATTCGTTTTTAGTGACATGATAATTTTTCTGGGTAAAACTGCTAAAAACTTAATTTTTTCATTAAAATAATTTTTTGACGTAATTTAATGGTTTTCTGGTAAATGTAGGTCCGAACTATTGAAAAATATAAAAACCAAAAATCGAAATTTTCAGTAAAATCATCTTACAGTCTCAACTTAAATATAGTTCTGAGATTCTTTTGGTACTTCAAGTAATACATAGTTTTCCGTACTGATTATTTCCCTGTTGAAACAACTTGCCACTTGAAAAACTAGGGACTCCACTGTCTGGGTTATTATTCCTTAATTAAAAGGTCTCTGTTTTGGGTTGTTGTTCATCGTCGTCCATCTTGCAATATAACCTCAACTCCCGACTCGTATGCTGCAATGCATTGCCCAGAGGTTGATTTATGAAAGTAGAGTTAGGTGTTAGATTTTTTTTTTTTTTTTGGTTTGACGTCCGACTATTCCGCAATTACCGCTAATGCAGACGGTGAAGGATGAAATGATTTTTTTGTAACGTATGAAAATATGCCGTGCCTGAATGGGATTCGAACCCAGGACCATTATTGTTAGAGCTGACCAATTATGTATATAGTGGTCTTTGTCTCATTTGATAATAACAGAAAGTATAACTGAAATAATGTGAGATCTATTCTTCGTTAAAAAGCCCTGTACCAGCTTTTTGACTGATAAAAATTCTCACGTAGGTTAATTCACAGGATCTCGATGGGTCCACAAGAACGATTATATGAACATCTGGTTAGAATGAGTTTTGACTAGTTGCGTGTGATTGTGGTTCAGTATGACCCAGGTGATAAGCAAATGTTGGCAGGTCACTAGAAAATGGGTTCTAGAACTGGTAACTTTAAATCCATAAAGGAAAAGAAGCAAAATCTCTCATTTCAGTATCGTCTATCGAGCCACAAGCCAATTTATCGCTACTATCTGGTAGCATCGTATGCGTGCAAAACGATTAGAAGTAAACTGCTTTCAGGAAGGAATACAGTAAATGAAGGAAGTTTAATCAAAGTTTGTTTTTATCAACCAGGTTTTTGCATCCATTGTTGGACATAAGGCTTCCTCATAGTTATCCGCCCTTTTCTATTTTGAGCTCTCTACATTGCTCAATATTCATCCAATCTCTCCCGTCTCTCTGCATCTCCCATCAGTTATTCGATCTATATTTATCCTAATATTTTAACATTGCTATCTGTGTAAAAACAACAATGCCATTTTTTACTTACATTTCCTAGCATAGTGACGGTCAAATTCATTATCAGAGTTCCATAGATCATAACTGGGAATACAGAATGCTCAAAACTTCCCTTTCTTGAAAGATCGATTTGTCACCGTGAAGATCTCTCTAGGCTTTCCATAGTTGTTCCAAAGAGAGCTGTTCTTCTCTTCAATTCACACGTTTCTTCGTACTAATTTTGATAAAATTTTGCAGTTCAAATCGGAGTATGCCAGCCGCATTGGTGTAGTTGGTGGTAACGTGCTCGCCTCTCATCATGCGGTCTTGGGTTCGAATCCCATTCAGGCACGGTATATTTTCATACGTTTTCATCCTTCACCGTCTGCATTAGCAGTAATTGCAGAACATTCGGACGTTAAACCAAAAAAAAACGGAGTAAAATTTTATTTAATTTTTTTTAACCTTTTTTTTGTAACCTTTTTTATAGGTTTTAGCATAATTAAGTAGTACTGATTGTGTTAAAATGAAATAGTTGGAACATGGAAATAGTTGTAAAAAAGATAAATACAAAGTATTTTGATATATTTCAAAAAATTGTGAAGAATTTATTTTATACTTTCATGACGCGTCAAAGTATTCTGTACAAATAAATATAAATTCATATTATGTTTGAGAAATCTCTCACCTGTTCTCAACTTTGAAATGTATACTTTTTTATTATTCTTTAAAAAAAATTTAATATTACATTGCCATTGTCCCTGTTATACAAAATATTTTTCATAAATTTATAAAAATGTATTCTTAGTTCCTTTACTAAAGATACTAAATGTAAGTAAATACAATTTTTCTATGTATAGTAAGTATGTATGTATTCCTACCAGCCACTTCTTGTGTCTGATATTTCCGTTCTTTAGCCTTCTTACATTACAAAATATCGTATTGTCATATTACTTACATGTATTTTATGTATTTTTTCTCTTTTTGTTGTCTCTTCATGATATTCAGAATAATAAAAAATATGTATATTAAAATTGAAGGAGTGGTATAAAATCATATTGTTCACCTAGTTTTTATTTTCGATTTTTCTGTAACAGAAAATTTTATCGTTTTTTAAATATTTCAGTATTACCCATGTAGTTTTCCCAAGTATATTATAGTTTTTATATAATGTAAAAATGACAAATGTTCTAAAACACCAGCAAAATATGTTTTAATTTTTTTTTTTTTTTTAAATAACTGTAAATCTACGATCTGCTCTCATAGAACAATGAGTAGATGTGTTGTAAGTATAAATCTTGAGTAAGTAATACCCCTTGGTATTACTCTATAAAATTTCCCATTTTGTTGAAGTGATCTTGCGATCGTAAAATAAATTACACAATCACATATTAAAATAAATCTGTAGGGTGTAGTCTGCATAGTCTTCTGTGTGTTCCACTGTTGTCTAGGAGATTGATGGCTTCTGGATTCTGGTGATTTTCAAGTCTTGTTTGGTAACTGGTGCAAAATTTCTGTATAGCTTCGTGTACCGTGGGAGTGTTCGTGTCTCTGTGCAATATAGTGTTGGATATGTACCAAGGTGAGTCCATGATGTTTCGAAGTATTTTTGACTGAAACCGTTGAATTATTTCAATGTTACTGTGACTTGCTGTGCCCCAGAGTTGTATCCCATATGTCCACACAGGTTTAAGTACAGTTTTAAGTACAATTTTTGTTATTAATGTAATATTTATTTAAGGTTCTTTTGGTATCAAGTTATTTATGTACATTATAAATAACTAAATTTCCTTTTAAACCTACATCAAGTATTTATTAACAAAATTATTAATTACAATAAAATTATTACGGTTATAACTACTAGTAAATTACAATTAAACTACTCAACTTTATTTTACTAGAAAGAAATACGGCCATTGTTCGGGATCTGGGTGTGATAAATATTTTTTTTCTAACAGTGTATTTCTTTTACAATCAGTTTATAATTACAAAAACTTTAAGAAAAGACGAGAAAATCTGAGTAATGTCCTTAGAATTAAAATAAAAACCACACTCAGTAGTGTGTTTCAACAAGACTAAACGTGAAGAAAAATATATATGTATACATATATGGACAAAACTAAAATTGATAAACTGTGAATCAACATCTTGAAACACTAATTTATTGAAGCTGGAAATGATGGCGATGATAGAGATGATAACGATGCCTATTATGAGATGACGATGATTAGTAGTTGGAGTAGAAAAGAAAAAATAAATTAACAAACTTTTTTAACGTAAAACGATTAGGTAGTTATGAATTTACAAAACTAATTAATACAGTTGATAAACTTAGCCTACTACCGAATACAAAATTAGATTAGATAAATTAAATCAATTACAAAGCTTAAAGCTTAAACTAAACTCGACTAGCAATAGAATACTGTCCTTAAGAATCAACATAATTGATTTACATCTCAACCAATTGTCTATCACTCGCACTATTTAACGTAATGCAGAACCGGTCCCGTAATTACACTATGGCCTGACAACATTTTCCCTTCATAATTCAATTATTGATTGACCCGATTACAAAAACTATTATAAGCCTGATTTTCGTAAGGAGAACGCTGGGCAAAACGTGCGTCTGCATTAGTATAGTCTTGTACGTACTGCAATAGTGCAGTGTATGTAATCAACAATGGAACAGCATGCCTACAGAATACAATGGGTGTTGTCAATTTTCAACAACACTCAGACTGTACATCTAACTGTAGGTAGGAGGGTATGCAGGGTCGAATTTAAGTATGCGAATGCGTAGCCCAGCGCTCACAGCAATTGGCATGACCTTTAACTGTTTTTATACCTGCGGTCTAATATTTTCCCAAACAATCAAAATCTATTCTGGAACATCGTTGAAGGAATCAAAATAAAACTAACGTTTCTACTGTGATTTATTTCCTAGAAATTCTATTCAAAACACCTTATTCATTGTAATTCACTATCATAGATCATCGCACTTCGCCTTTTATATACAATTGAATTGGTCAACGGAAAAACGTTGGAAGTAACAAAAACAAATTTTTACAGAAAGAGAAAGATACCATCTGGTTCGTAGCTGTATAGCGATTTTTCACGGTATGACGATTTTGTTTCAAGAATTTCCGAGTTTAAGTTACAATTCTACCTGTTAGAATTCACTATTATGATCAAATTTAGGATTTATAGAACGTATTCCAATAAAACCTCACTGTCTTAAATTTGTCAGTTGCAAAGTTTTTCTGTTGAGCCATTTAATTTCTTTACAATGAACAACTTATTCATTCAATCATTTCTAGAATATCGTATAATATTCTGTTTTTGTTTGGTGCCTGCATAAATAGGTACATTTATTATTTAATACAATAATCAATGATTTTTACTTTCTCTTGCCTGTATGAATATATAGGAAGGAAAGTATTGTTTTCATGTCAATTTTTCGAAATCGAGTTTTCACCGGATCTATACGTTTTCAGACCCCCTGAACCCAAAAACATGTTTTTAGCGATTGGTCTGTGTGTGTGTGTGTGTGTGTGTGTGTGTGTGTGTGTGTGTGTGTGTGTGTGTGTGTGTCTGTGTGTGTGTGTGTGTATACAAAATATCTCAAGAACGGAACATCGTACGAACTTGAAACTTGAAACTTAAGTTACATACCCTTACCGGACCCGACACGAACATTTTCATCAAAATCGGTCAACCGGAAGTAGTAGTTTATTCGTATAATTTTTCACTTTTTTGCGATTTTCTCAAAAACTGGTCCTACGATTTTTTTAAAAATCGCCTCATTTCCTCAATTTTTTATTCTCTAAAAGATAGGGTAGGCGCCATGTTTGCTGAAATTCTTGGTGAAGGTGTTTTTACGTAAAAAAGTGTTTTTTTAAGATTACGGCTTTAATATTAATTTTAGAGAAAAAATGTATATAATAAAAGTTGTAGAAAATTTGAAAACCTACAACTTTTATGTCAAGCATTTTTTTGTGTGACGCTTAGTTTAGCGGTAATTAGCGATTTTCTGTTTTTTCTCACGAAAACGTGTGAAAAATCGATTTTTTTAAGATTTCGGCCTTAGTATGCACTTTACGACAAAAGTGTATATAATAAAATTTATAGAATATTAAGAGATCTACAACTTTTATTTAGAGAATTTTTCTCTACAGAGCCTAGTTTAGCGTGAAAGTGTGATTTTCCGTTTTTTTTAAGCCAAATTAAGTTCGATTTTCATTTTGCGTCATTCACTCATGATTAAAATAAGGTTATGTTTTTGAAGTTAGTTTTTGTTTATTTCTAATATTTTATTAATAATATTAGGTTTATTGTTAATTATTTATATTGGCAAGAGAAAGTTGTGTGAGTGTTTCACACCAGATTTGTTGTAATATAGTCTAATAAATATTCTTTGAATATCTAAAACTGTACTTTAACTACTGTTATTAGTAGATTTCTTTACAGATTTTCCTCTTTTAGATAAAATGTTCTTGAGAAATTTAGATTTGTTGGAATTAGTAAATTGTCTTTAATTCTTATAATTTTGAAAGTTGATGTTAACTTAATAACATATTATTAGGGAACAGTCTAATCCAAAATTAAAGTTTCGGATTATGTAAATCGTATGTATTGATAATCTAATCACTGCTTTCAGTCAGATATTTCATCTTCTCGAATTTTGTAACGGAATTTGAACAACAAAAAGGGAATATAAATGTTAATAAATAATAACTTCTCTCCGTCGTGTCTTTTCTCCGGGTTAAAATATTTTGAATCTCATCTGCATATTTCGTGTCTAAATTTCGGTTAACGAATTCACTTAAATATTGTTGAATTAATTACATTTAATATGTATAATTAATAAATGGAAGCCTATTTTCACTTTCCTGGCATTAAATAATCTGTTCTCTTCGCTAATTAGCACAAAATTTAAAGTGATTAATTTTTTATGTGTCCTTTATAATTTTTCAGATTTGCTTTTATTTCAAAATAAAAATTATGAGTGATTATTATTTATTTAATTTTTATAAACAAAGTGTAATTATATTATAATCAGTTTTTTTTAATTATAACATGCTTTGAATGAAAAACAGCACTCAAAAACTTGAGAGCGGACAGTGATTGAATTCGTAGATTTGTTTGATGGTGGAGTTTGCGATGAAAGCTTCAGTATAGTTTCTTTGCCGTTTCAATTTTAAGGTTTCTGTGTAATGTTTTATTACTAACAAATGTTAGATAGCCTCTGATGATGCGTAAAGTTTTGTTCTGGAATGTTTGAATATTTTTTTATTTTTTATTCCTAATTTGTGTACGTTTCAATCTGTTCAGTTCAGAAAAATGAGCAACCCCATGACCCAATGAGATGAGGATGATGTGTATGACGTGTAAATGAGGTGTAGTCTTGAACAAACCCAGGCCGCCCATTCCTGAGAGAGTGTGGTTAATTAAACCCCAACCATCAAAGTATACCAGTAACCACAGTCTAGTATTCAAATCCATATAAAAGTAACTACCTTTACTAGGATTTGAACCAGGAACCTTCATCTAAATATTTTTATGTTAGATTTTTTTAGCTGATCCGTAGAGCAGTGGACCGAAGATCCAAATAGGACGAAGAAGTAATTTTTAACAGTTTAGTTTCTAAACAATTGGAAAAGGAGATTTATGGTGAATAAATTCTGTAGAGATATTTTAATCACGCGTTTGAATTCAATTTAATGGAGATAGCTTGATTAGTACCTTTAAGGAATATCTCTGGTTTGTCGCTTCTAAGTGACTTTACCGCAAAAGCTTAGTTATTCCTACCATCCGCAGTCTAAAACTGATTGTAAATATATTATCTTTTATAAAACAACTGATGTTAAACATTTACACGACTTTCTTTTGCCAAAATACGTTATGAACAATACAACCTGTGTTTCATAATGAGTGAATGACGCAAAATGAAAATCAACCTCTGCTCGACTTAAACATCAGAAGAAACTAATCACGCTAAACTAAGTTCTGTAAAAAAATGCTTCAAATATAATTTTAGGTTTTTAATTTTCTATAAATTTTATTATATATAGGTGCACGTTTGACGTAAAATTCATACTAAGGTGTATTCTTAAAAATTCCAATTTTTTACCGATTTAATGAGTAAAATACAGAAAATCACTAACTGATGCTAAAGTAAGATTTGTATAAACAAACGTTTAAAATAAAATTTGTAGGTGTCTTAATTTCTTACAACTTTAATGACATACACTTTACCCTAAATGCTGCATAATGAATCCGTAATTTAAAAAAAAAATTTCCCACAGGACACAGCCTTCCCAAGAATTTCAGCAGACATGGCGCTTATCCTAAATTGTAGAGAATAAAAAAATGTAGTAAATGAGGTAATTTTTTAAAATCGTACGAGTCGTTTTTGAGAAAATCGCTAAAAAGTGAAAAATCGTACGAATACACCACTATCTCCGGTTGACTGATTTTGATGAAATTGTTTTCTAATGGTACATAACTTAAGTTCTAAGTTTCAACTGTGTACGATGTTCCGTTCTTAAGATATTTTAAGTTAACACAGACCAATCGCTAAGGAAATATCTTCTTTTTTTATTTCGGGGGGCCTGAAACGTATATTTCCGGTGAAAACTCGTCATTGAAAAAATGGTCTACTTTTCTCTTGTACTCCATATATTCTTGTAATGCCCATAACAGACAGGTGGAGTGTCATATTATTTACACTCAATCTGTTCGTTGCAGGGCTAAAATAAATAGTTCTGTTTCTTATCACATGGTCAGCCAATTAAATGACTGAATCATTTAAGAACAGAAGAGGTAGAGGTGTAAAAGACACTAATCAGAGTTATCTCCTCTGAAAGTAATGAATTTCATTATACAGCCAGACCCTGTGGTGAATGAAGTGAAGGTGTCATTTGCAGAGTGGAAAACATGTGCTTTTCAGAGGGCCCGGCATGCTGATGAGCGTACTTTTTCACTCAGTGAGGAAGGCAATGGTAAACCACATCACTCTTTGTTATACTTAGTAAAACCTCTACTGGCTCAAACCAGCCTTTCGGCTGATGACCTAAACAACAACATATTCTTGTAGGGTAAGAGAAAATCGAAATTTACTTGAAATGAATATAATGATAAATAAGTCAAAGGATCATCTTGGGAGAAAGCTTGCAGTTATAACTGGAAGCTCAAGAAACTAAATCAGTTCTTGAAAACATGAAATAAATTCAATAATAGCTATTTTGACAGATTCTAAGTAATTAATAAAATGTTTGATAAATAGAAAAAATTACATCATTGTAATGACATCTCAAATGTTCGTTGATTTGATATATTGTATTTTGTAAGAATTGGAAATGTCATAAACAGTTTATACTGTTACTAATGGTATAGCAGATTTAAAGTTTCTTTTGTTAAAGAAATTGTTCAATAATAGTTAGCACTTCACTTTAAAGATCTGAAATGAGTTAAAACTTGCATTTCTAGTTTATACATTGTTCTTTTGTGATATTTTATTTTATTGTGACGAACAAACTTTCTCTAAAAGTGTTTACATAATTTGTCCATAAACTTTATCCCATCTTATTTGAAGTTTTTAAAACTATTTAGTGTTTTCTAAATATCTGTTTATAGAAATTTTCTAATAATTAATAAATTATTTATATATTTTGGCTGCATTTTATGTTTAATTTATGTTATTGGTTTTTAAGATGTGATTATTCAAAAGAATACTTGGAATTTCGTGTTACGAACTTAATATTTTGAGATGTATTGGTGTAGACCAACTTAGGGAGGCCGCCTCCAAGTAAAAGGGGGTCTGGTGGACCTCCCCTGGAATTTTTGACATTTTTTAACTGGAAAGGTGAATTTTAAGCCAAATTTAAACAGTTATTAGAAGTATTATGTAGACAAAAAGTTCATTAAAATACGTTAATACATAATTTAAAAACTAATTTTTGGGCTGTACGCAGTTTTAGGTTTTGTTTTCATCATAAAAGTCACTCGTTATGACTCTAACCTCTCCAAAAAATAAAACTACAGAGCTATGATACAAATGTTTAAATGATGTATATTAGACGACGATTAGTCTAGTAAAATACCTACATTAAGTAAAACTAAAAAAAAATCAAAATCTGTAATTGAGTAAATTCTACAGTCACGGACACGAAGTATGATAGGATATAGGATTCACATACAAGTCACATTCCGCTGCTATATTTTTCGACTTGTGTCTAACTTTTACGATTCTGAATTTTCATAGAAACCAAGACCTAGGGGATGATATTTCACCCTGATCACCCCTTGTACTTACTTACGCCACTGGCTGTGTACCGTGAGTTCATGAGCTCAGTCAAAAAGAGACCTACCTTGGCCACCCGTACAGAGGCGTTAAGTATAATTCTTTTTGTCGAAGTTTTGCCTCTAGTGAGATATGTGTCTAGCGTGTTCTAGTTGTTCAAATAAAGTCGTTCCGTTAATTCGTGGGGTTAATGTCAAACAACACTATCTACAAAAACCTAATTTTTTAGGAGAGCCATCGTCATTTATTTACCTTTGTTGTTGTTGTTTTGGTAAACAGCCGAAAGGCCGGTTTGAACCTGTAGAGGTTTTACTAAGTAAAAACGAGGATTGATATGCAATAGCAATGGCAATAACCTTCCTCACCAAGTTGAAAGAGTATGCTATCAGAATGCCAGGCCCTCCCAAAAGCACCCACTTTCCTTTCATTCACCACAGTGTCTGGCTGTATAGTGAAATTCATTACTCTCAGAGGAGATAACTCTGACTAGAATGTTTTTTACACCTCTACCTCTTCTGTTCTTAAATAGTGCATTCATAAATGGCTGACTATATGATAAGAAACAGAAAAATTTTTAGTAACCCTGGAACCAACAGATCGAATTCAATTAATTTAACACTACACCTGCTCGTTATGGGCACATTTACCATTAAGAAGTAAATTAAATTATACTAAATTTATAGTTGATAACATAATATATAAATAACTTAAATAATAGGAAGACAATCAGATTAGAAGTAGTTTTATCGCTCTCCTGAAAAATATTTAAAAAATAGGTTTTTGTAGATAGTGTTGTTTGACATTAACCCCTCGAATTAACGCGAGACAATTCGGGTTCAACACGTTCGTATCATTCCCATTAATAGTATTAGGTTAATTGTGTAGTCTGGAATGATGCCATTGGGTAAAATAGTACAAGTATTGTTTCTTTGACCCTCTTAAGCCACCCATTTATTCAGTTCTAGAGAAAAGGGGCAAAGGTTAATCAATGGCGAAGTATGAGCTTCTCAGAATCGTTCTTGAGGGCAAAGTATAGGGGGTAAACAAAGAGGTGGATGAAGGAAATTCTCATGGTTGAAAAATATCAGAGGCTGGAAAGACATAAGTAGCTACGCTTTTTTTAAGGGTAGTTCATGATAAAGAGCGATTAAGCAGTTTTGTAGTAAATATTCATTGACGGAATCGTCACTAAACGTAAGAAGAAATCTTGGTCAGATAACATTTTTAATGTCTACTGAATAACCGGTAACGTCGTTGTTGCATCAGATAGGTTCGTTCAATCGGGATCTGGGTATAATAATTAATAAACAAACTTCCTCTAAACTTATAACATTATTTATTGGAATGATTAATAATTGCAATTAATTATTAAGCTAACATTCTTAACAAATTACAGTTAGATTACTTTAAGTAAATTAATTACAAAGCTTAAACTAATATTGAATATAATATTAAGATATTGTTACTTAGCATTAAAAATAAATGATCTACCTGTTGTCCACAACCACTTTCTACCAACCATACGTACAAGCAGTATTAACGTAATTCAGAACCGATTCCGTGAAAAAACTATTACGAAACGCCTGACAAAACTAATTCCATTCACTTTCCAAGTATCATATAATTCACTACAACGGCGTCAACTATTTTTTACATGCGGTCTGTTGGTTAATCGAGACTCTCCTAACACTTTCTCCACCTTACAATAAATGCAAATGTTTCTAGTAGTTTCGATTTCCGAGAATTCCTATTCAAAACATTTCATTCATCGCAATCTATTATCCGTGAGTATACTTAAACTCATGCTATAGATAATTTATTACAATATATAAGATAATATTTTTGAAATATTATCAAGCACATTTCGTTCAGAACCTAATTTTTAAACCTTAAGTCAATTTTTTAATAAAAGTTTATGTACCTTGAAGATAAATGATAAAAGGTGTAGAAAAATAAACTTTTGTAAGAAACAACATCGTTGTAAATAATAAAATATCTTAAATTAATTTATGGTCATTACCGTTATACGTATTTTCCTTTTTTTCTGGCATTTTTGTGAACAACGTCTCTAGAAATTTGGTGTCTTGTTTTTTGCAGTTGTAAAGTAATACGTTTTACGCGCGACGTAAACATACTGTGTGTTTTCTTCTTGTACATTAATTCACTGAACTAGAAAAAGAGAGATTAAGAAAGAAAAGGAGGGCTGCTGTGTAGATTCTAACCTCTTTAGGTTAGCGGTCATCGTGTCTGGGGATATAGCCTCTTATAAATCAACTTATTCTCTCTCCTTTTAACCATTTTCAAAAAAGGAAAACAAAAAGAAAATAAATACAAACAAACCTTGTTTTGTTTCATCCGTATTCTTTTAACTCCTGATTTACTTTATGTTATGGTGCCAAATCGTTTTAAGATAATTAGAAAAGCTATCCAATTCGAAACAACAAATTCATAAGTTCGCAAAAACAAACTGAAGTAATCCACACGGATGAAATAAATTTCCACTATTATTTTAATTGTATATATCAAATAAATAAACGTATAAATATTTTGGTGTTGCTAATGTTACATTGAACTCAGAAAATTGTTTTCTTTACGGAAAACATTCATCTCTGTTTTACCGCTAAAAGCGCTTACTGCTTTTCTCCTGAATTGTTTCCTAATGACGCCAGAACTAATTCATTTCACAATTTAATTGTTCTACACTCAATCGTCGTGACGATAATACAAGTTGTTTTTAGAAAGAAGACTTGGAAACAGCTCTCTCGCTCTTATAATCCTAATCATGTTTATAATTAACTGATGAAAAGAACTAAATATCTCTTCATAAGGATCAACAATTTGTAAGAGATAATTTTATTCTTTACTCACAAGAATTGAAAAATTTTAAGAAAACTATTATTCCCAATTTGAATACAAGACTAAATTAAGTTATATTGTATTGCATAGTTGAAATATTTACCATCAACATTCTTTCAATTATGTAATTAAGATCTTTAAACATTATTAAATGGTCATCATGCAAACACGTATGTTATGTTTGTGATGTAAATATTGAGTCTAGTTTTAAAATAGTAGTTATCATGAATAACAATAATCACAAGCAGTTCATTTTAAAATAGTTATGCTTATTTATTCCTCATCACATGTGTTTATATATATTCTAAACTTAAGATTGAATTATTTTTTGTTGTAAAAAAAACTATTTTCCTAAGACTGAATGAGGGACCTGCCTATACGGTTCGCCATCTTGTCCCTCACTAAAAATAATTTGTACTTCTTCTTTAGTTGCCTAGTAACTCAAGTAAATAACTCTTTTAAATAATTTTGTCAATGTGAATTAAATAATTCTAAAGTATTAATTTTTCAATCAGGTGGAGATGTTTATTATTTTAATAGACTCAAAAAATAAACAACTCCAGATGTCCAATAAATTCGTCATATTACACTGAGATAATTTTTTATTCTTCGTACAGTATTTTACAACTTTAAGAAGATTTTAAGACTTTCTGCTGAAAGTCCCGAGGCCTCGTAATTTCAAAATGTAAAGACAAAAAGAAATGAAAATAGTTAGATCTACTTAATCCATGATTACAAAAATTTAAAATTTATTTCACTCGTGGTTGTCAAGAATCTGATTAAAACAAAAATTGATAATAACAATTAAGAATCTGACAATTAAAATACCTAGATGTTTTAGTTGCCCATAACAGACAGGTGGAGTGTCAAATTATTTACACTCAATCTGTTAGTTGCAGGGCTAAAATAAATAGTTCTGTTTCTTATCACATGGTCAGCCAATTAAATGACTGAATCATTTAAGAACAGAAGAGGTAGAGGTGTAAAAGACACTAATCAGAGTTATCTTCTCTAAAAGTAATGGATTTCATTATACAGCCAGACCCTGTGGTGAATGAAGTGAAAGTGTCATTTGCAGAGTGGAAAATATATGCTATTCAGAGGGCCTGGCGTGCTGATAAGTGTATTTTTCCACTCTTTGAGGAAGGCAATTGTAAACCACCTCACTCCTCGTTTTACTTAGTAAAACCTCTACAGGTTCAAACCAGCCTTTTGGCTGATGACCTAAACAACAACACAACAGATGTTTTAGAATTTCAGTTCTTTTTTGTAAATAACTTAGACGTTACGAATACGTTGGGAAACTAAAATCGCTTTGGTCAGCGAACATTTTTTTTTCGTCATTAATAATATTGTATAGAAGGCCGCCTTCGTAGCCCAGTGATCAGCGTTCTACGCTGCAAAGTGGAGATCGCGGGTTTAATTTCCGGGCAGGTTCTTGACAATTTATTAAAATTCAAGCCCACTGTCCTCAACCCAATGTATTAATAACCAAGATGTTGATAAGACTACAAATAAAACTTAAAAAAATGTATAATACTGTACGTAGTTCTTTTCGTAGCAGTATATTTTGTTTTTTGATTCCAGTCATTTAAACGCCCCTCCTGATTTCATTTCACGATCAAATCTTATATATTTCTAAAATAGTGATTGGAAGCAAGAGTTTGGAGCAAGTAGTTAATTTTAAATACTTGGGATGCGATGTTACGTATGATTATGACCATGATGTGCATCAAAAAGTAACTAAGTTCAACATGGTATGTGGTGCAATAAGTCGATCTCTCAAGAGTAGAGCCAGGAAAAACACATTGCTAAAGTTTTATAAAGTAATGGCGATCCCAACTTTGGCTTATGGAAGTGAGGCATGGGTGCTGACGAGAAAACAGGAATCGAGAATTCAGTCAGCGGAAATGCGATTTCTAAGGCAAGTTAAGGGCTGCACAAGAGAGGATCGCATTCGTAATGAAGTAATAAGGAATGAATGCGGTGCCCAACCATTGTTGAACACTATAAGGACATACAAAGAAAAGTGGTCAGAGCATGTGTTAAGAATGTCCCAAGATCGCCTTCCAATAAATGCATTGATCCATAATCCGACAGGTAAAAGATGTACTGGTAGACCGAGGAGGAGATGGACGCCGGAACAGGCTAACGCACAACCTAATCCATGAAGACGACGACGATCTTATAGGATCTTAAGACTACAATCTAATCTCTTGAATTTTTTCGTTAACCGGATCTATTCGATTCTGTGTATATGTTTATGGAATGTTAGTGTTAATTTTCTGATCTTCGATGACAATCGTTTATTCTCTTGAGAAAGTTCTTCTTATCCTCTAAATTTGTAGTCAGTCCAGTATCTTAGAATCCACGCCAAGGATCATTCTCCCAAAGTTATATGTTTCTCTTCAAACAGTTTCTTGCATGCTCATTTGCATTCAAATATTCAATTTTTTGTTATCATAAAGATAAGAAATTTAAAATGGCTAAAATAAAGTAGCTAATAATACAATTATTAATAATACAATATTACAATTAAAATTTCTTTGTAATTTTTAATATATCAATTAATTTAAATTATTTTGTGTTTCAGGTTGGTATTTGAATATTATTTGATCAACTCAATATCTTTTATACGTAACGGTAAGTTGCATGGAATGTAAGGTTAAAACCTTATTATTTATGAACTTATTTGAAAAATTTACAAATAGATTATGTTGTTTGAATTTATTATTTCTGGAGAGATATCTCGCAAAAAACCGATAAAAAAGTTAGCTCATGTAGAAAATTATTATTGTTACATCTTCATGTACATTTTGTGAAATTTATTGGATTCTCGGGAACCATTCAAAGTCATCTCTTGAAGTCAAATTAACAATATACGAATCCATCCATCCAACACCTATCTGAAGATATCCAACACCTATCTGAAGAATCCAATTATTGATTGTACGGCAGTGTCCGACATCAGTATTATAAGGCGGTTTTAACAAAAAAAAATATTCATCTTTACTGATCCTCCCTCGTACATAAAAAACTGTATTCTTCACTTGGGACCCTACATATATGTTGTATAGTTGAGGTCTCTTCAGCCTATAGGCTAGTTTGAATCGTTAGAGGTTTTACTAAGTAAAAAGAGGACTGAGGTGGTTTACCCTTTATAGGTTGGTGTTCTAATATCAGACCACCATACAAAGTACCTGAATGGGCAATTGTTTTTTTATTTTCGTTTTTAACTTTTATGATATTTATGTTACTTAATTATGCACTTTGATTCATTTAAAAACAATTTTGAGTACGTTTTGTGTTGGGAGAGGGTGTCCTTTTTTTTAGCCACCAAGCTTCTCTGCAGTTGACAGTTGCAAAGTGATTTGTGTATTACAATTCATTCACTATGCTAATGCCATTAATATCATATTAATCGAATGATAACAATAAAATGGACTTTGTTTTATTATACTAATGTTTAATACTGAAATTAGCAAAAACAACCATTTAAAATCACCGAAACGGATAGTGTCTTCACATAAGAACACTTTTCAAGTGCAGCATCAGCCACACAAACATTTAAATTTTGATAAGTGTGCATAAAAAGGAACTCCAAGCGTTTACGAATATACCCCGGCATTCCTCGTTGTATAACATTCAAATTTGTTCATTTACAACCCGAAAACTTAAGTGTCCTTATTTTCAACCACCATCCATTTACAAGATTAAGGTATGCTAAGCATACATATTTAAGTAAGGTATGCTTATCAGCATGCTGCGCCTTCTGAAAAGCATCTACTATCCATCCTAAAAATGACCCCTTCACTTCATTCGCCACAGGGTCTGGCATAATGAAACAAAATTCATTACTTTCAGAGGAGATAACTCTTGACCTGTGTCTTTTACTCCACTACCTCTTCTGTTCTTAAATGCTTCAGTTACACAGAATAATTGGTTGACTATGTGATAAGAAACAAATTTTTTTTTTATAGACCTGGAACTAGCAGATCGATTGCAAATAATTAAACACGCCATCTGCCTATTGTGGACAATTATATATAAGGATATAAACAATTAAAGAAAAAATTTTCTTCCAAATGTTACTTAACAAGTAATAGCAACTTTCTAACATCTTACTGACTTATTTGGCTTGCAGTCTTTGTTGTTAATAGGCTATTTATCTATTTCTAGTAGTTACTAGTATTTCTTAATTATCTAAAAAAAAAGGTTTTTATAAATATGAATTATACTGGAGAGATTATAGAAATTTCACTAGGGAAGGATGTTTATAGGCCTACTTATAAAAATAATATTACATTAAATTGTTGATAAAGGTAAAATTATTACGCCGTATGAGGATTTCCCTTTTTAATTAAGGTCAACTTTTCTTTTTTTATCTCAATTTCCGTTGTTGACTTACGTAGTTACATACAGACATTATTATTAATACGTTGGTTGATATTAACACTGCGATACGTCCGACGCGGTGTATTTATAGGTTAACTGTTGTTGACATACATTATTACGGGCACATGGGGGCTTTATTTATAATAACATTTTGTCGTAAACACATCCATGGTTATAGAAAATACGTTTTGCTTGAATCTTTTATCAATGAACTCGTTCCATTTCTCTTAAATCGTAATTTATCCACTTGAGTCTTTATCATTTTATAATAATTAAATCAATTACAATTTTCTCTGTGATACTCTCACGCGTATGCTTACGTAGTTCATTCATTAATTCATTTAACAAAAGGATAAGAATGTGTTATGTCAACGTCATAGACGTTGAAATTCTTTAAGATATTTTACCTTCATGCATGGTTTGATTTATTATTAATATTGCTTATTAGTTTCAACGTAAATAATCTATTGTGAAACAACTCACACTTTTTACTTTCTTTTGCCTATATATATGAATATAAATAGGAAGGAAAGTATTGTTTCCATGTCAATTTTTCGAAATCGATTTTTCACCGTACCTACACGTTTACAGACCCCCTGAATCCAAAAAAAACATGTTTTTAGCGATTGGTCGTTGTGTGTGTGTGTGTGTGTGTGTGTGTGTGTGTGTGTGTGTGTGTGTGTGTGTGTGTGCGGGGCTGCAGTAATTAGTCTCAGACATTTCGATAGCCTAACTTAAAATTATAGAAATAATGTACACTTACATTTGGTCTAAAATACCTCAATCTGAAAAAAAAAAAATTACCATGAGAGGACAGCCCTCCGAATTTCCCCAGACATACAGAAAATCGTAGGAACCCTTTTTTGAGATAATATCAAAAAAGTTATTAATCGCACAAGTAAACTGCTACTTCCGTGTGACCGATTTCGAAATATTTAAAAAAATTTGAGTCCCATTCATATGATTTTCCGTTGTGGATTACTTTGTTTATAAATACATTTGGGTTCAGGAGACCTGAATCGTGGCTTTCCGGTGTAAACTGGATTTTGAAAAATCTAGATACTTTTTATATAAGGCAAGAAGAAATCAAAAGTAAATATATGACTGTTTTAATGATTATATTAACCACTTTTATTTACTTAATAATAATTATTATTAAATAGCTAACCGAGTGGAAATTCTAAAATTGTATGTACATGATTATTGTAGTGTTGGTTTTACTGTATTTACATGTTGGATTATTATAAGCTATTTTTTCATGACGTATTACTGTGGGTTGTTGTTTACTCTGAATGAAATTTTTAAAGAGTTAATACAGTACGTTACTAAACAAACCTTATTTAAACAGCTTCCCACTCGTTACACATTGTTTATTTTATTTAGCACATGCGCGTTTCATTGACTGACTGTATTGTATTTTCTGCTTGAATTAGTTTTAATGTTATAGGAGTAAATCATTTTTTCTTTTGCTTTGTTTAAGTTTACCCTAAAATTTAAGTTAATTTCCTTTTCTTCTTCAAGAATAACATTGTATCATTGTTTTAAATACCATTGTTTTTTTTTCTAAGAATACCATTGTTTCGAACTCACTTTTCATATTTGTATCCATTTATTCTTAGCTCTGTCAATGTCTCTCTTTCCGTTTTGGATCGTACCATCGGACTTGTAGAGGTATCCTTTTAAGTGATATACACTCCAATACCTTGATTTATACATTTAATTCGTTCCGAAAAATTTGCGCGTAGTTCAAAACGGCGTAAATCAAGACCACGTTTTCCGAAATATTACATTGTAGTGACTCGTTCCACAGCAAGAATAAAAAAATTTTGAAAAGTTAATTTGGCTTTCAAAAGATGAAATTTGTTCTAAAATGACAAAAATAGTACGGATCAAGCACAAATTATACATAATGAAACTACAGTTTTAAATTTACCCCTCAAAAATCATTTACTTTACGGTTTTTTAATAATTATATTTTTAAAAAGGTTTAGAAAGCATACCTTTATTCTAGTCTTGATTTCTTAAAGAAAGCATCCAACTTTGTCTGTTTAGAAGACAACTTGAGTTCATCAAGCGCCATTCGGTTACAATTAACCTCACTTTTTATGCCGTTAAACACGTTATCATCACTTATTTCTGTTACAGCATCATTTTCTTTAAAGTATTCACAGAATTTTTTTAAATGTTTGGAAACTTTACGTAAATTTTCACACCCAGGGTTGATGACAACGTGGGCGTAGAACAAGTGTATTGTGGTATTGAATCATTGTCTGTCTGTATTTTACAAATTCCTGATTTGCTGATATCGTAAGGTGAGAAATACACTTTTGCCTTGATCGCTATGAGATCTTCATTACCCAGTGGTCGTTAATCACTTTCAAGTAATGATGTCTTCAATGACGTCTTGTATCGCGTAACATTGAAACCGAAGCCACGTATTTTTAAGAAAGGATGGTAAAGTGACGATCGCGTAACTTCAAAATCGTGCAAGTCAAGACATGTAATTCTAAGGGATGTCTAGGGTATTTATTTATCGTCTCAGTAATTTTCTTGGTACAAAAAACTTAATTTATTTCGAAGATTTTTTAAAATTAAACAGTCTACTTAATCGATTTTTATGTAATATTTATAATCCTTTATATAAAAGAAAAATGTTCTCACCGATTCACTTACTTATATCTTATTTAATCTCTTGGTAACCTGAAGAGCTGAAATTCGGCATATTAGTTCTTTAGGGGTTTAACAGAAAAGGTTAAGATTTTAAAATTACTCACTTGCACCTCTTGCCCATAATAAACAGGTGGATTGTCAGATTATTTGCACTCAATCTGTTCATTGCAGGGCTAAAATAAATAGTTCTGTTTCTTATCACATGGTCAGCCAATTAAATGACTGAATCATTTAAGAACAGAAGAGATAGAGGTGTAAAAGACACTAATCAGAGTTATCTCCTCTGAAAGTAATGAATTTCATTATACAGCCAGACCCTGTGGTGAATGAAGTGAAGGTGTCATTTGCAGAGTGGAAAATTTGTGCTTTTCAAAGGGCCCGGCATGCTGATAAGCATACTTTTCCACTCAGTGAGTTGTGGCAATGGTAAACCACCTCACTCCTCGTTTTACTTAGTAAAACCTCTACAGGTTCAAACCAGTCTTTCGGATGATGACCTAAACACCACTTGCACCTAAGAGGAGAAAAGGAGACAACCTTAAACCATTACGTACCAATATAAGTACTTTTTATACCTTCCCAATGAGCTACAGTTTTTAAAATTGATGAACGTATCGTGATTTAGTGGTAGGCTACGTAGAATTGTTTATGTCAGTTACGGTTATTGAGTGGAATGACCTACAGGTTAGTTCTGTCAATCAACAGTTGAAAATCACTTTATAAAGTTAAGTTACATCAGTGCGTATCTATGTTTAGATTAAAATTGTTTGGTAATACAATTCCAAAGTAATAACAGTTTTTTTTATCCCTAGTATGCTTACGTTGCAATATGTTCAATTTAGAACAATAAGCTAGGGTTGTGACCCATTGCGACCACGATTGCGACGGTTGTGACCCATGACTCGATGAAATAAGGACGATGTGTAAATGGGGTGTAGTCTCGTACAGATTGTGAACCATTCCTGAGAGGGTATGGTTAAGTGAACCCAACCATCAAAATATTCCGGTAACTGCTGTCTAGTATTCACATCCTTACAAAAGTATCTACCTTTACTAGGATTTGAACCACGAATCTTCGTCTCCGAAAATCAGTTGGGTGGAAAGCAGATGTTTTTCTGAAGTCCTGGCATCCTGATAAGCATACTTTCCACTCAATGGAGAATGCAATTGTAAACCACCTCACTCCTAGTTTTACTTTTAAAGCCTCTAGAGGTACAAACTAGCTTTTTGGCTGAGACCTAAATAACAACAGTGAGAACAGCGTCAGCGATGATTAACAGCTGGACCGGCAGTAAGGTAATAGTATCGATACACAGTAGTGGGAGAGGCGAAAAAAGTACAATTATTGGAAGCCTTCAAGTCGTTTTAAAAATTGTCTTGTAAAATAATAGTTGGTTACTATTGTAAGTTTCATCAGTCCAGCGAAAAGAAACGCTTCCGAAATATTGTATTGATCATCCTAGCCTATTAGTATATTAGTATATTAGTATTAGTATATTATTAGTATTAGTATTAGTATTAGTATATTAGTATATTAGTATTAGTAGCCTATTAGTATATTAGGTATTATTTAAATAGTTTATTAAAGTAATATTCAAATTAAAGTTTGACGTTGTGATGCAGAAAATCAATACAAACATTTTTTAGGAAGTTTTAAAAATTGTAATGTTGCGTTTTCATATGTAAAATTACATCCTGGAAATTGTATTTCAATTAAGGTAATTTAAATTAATTTTCAAATAAAATATAAATATTGTTTTGAATATCGTGGGCAAAATTCGAGCAAATATTACCTGACTTTGTCCACCTCTTGTGTAAATATCTGCCAAACAAAACACAGTAATTTTTATTTATTAGCCTCCGATGGACAACGCTTGATAATTAAAAAAAAATCAAACGGTCTGTGTTAATTAATTTTTCCCATTGGTTGATGACTTTTATTTAATATGGTTTAATTTATCTGATTATTTTTATCGATGTAAACAATATTATGTTTCGAATTATTATTTTGAAATATTTTTTTTGGTGTTTATTTTTATGATTGAAGTCCCGAGAGAAATTCAATTGTTTGATCGGTCGTAATTTGTCCAATTAGATTTGATATTTTTTTAATTTAGTAAATACGTTACAGAAGTGTTCTTGTTAGTGTTAACCGTGAAAATTTGACTGAAATATCGTCGTCATTTTGTTTATTTCAATGACTTATTCAAAGTTCCTGTCATGGTAACAGGAAAAAAGCGGCTTCCCATCTCATTTCCCTTTGTACACATTGCTCACTCGCTTTAACTTCGTGCTCCATAGTGCGCGTGCAAAGCAAATCTGATTAACCTGCAAATTGAAACAGCGAGAATACGTTGACTTCCTAAAGAGGATCTGTCTTTCTGTCTGTCGGGCTCTATTTTACATTTCACAAAATTGTACGGAAGCTGAGTACTAAAAAAAAATATTAAACCTTTTGCTGTACTTCTTTATACTGATAGTTTTTTTCTTTAAAATTTACATTATAAAATATAAAGTGAACTTTCTCATATATTTTACTTAAAATTATGAATAATAATTTTACTTATCTTGTTCTTTGTAAATAATGTTTTAAAGATAAAAATTATGGTCTGAGTTTTAAATTGATTGAGATAATTACAATACGGTTAAAAATATATTAAATTAATTTTGTTTGCAAACTTTGGAAACATGTACTTTTATCTCTTCCACTTTCCTATGGACTACCATTCTTGGAATATCTTGAAACGTCGTTTTAATAACAGTTCTTAGTAATGAGAAATATTAACTTCCATATTTGTTAAAATTTAACTTTATTGAATTATCATCCCAGAACTTAAATTATTTTACATTAGTGGTAGGTTTTAAAGAGTTAAAATTTTTAATTTTTAGCAGAGATCCTGGGACGGTCCCGTTTTGTAGTCTAGCAAACTACCATTTTTTTGTATTTTAGTATATATTTTGTATATTAGAACGCATATACAGCTTCATCTTCAGAGATTATTGAAGATGAAGGAACTGGCTTGAGTTTCTGAACTTGTAATAATTCGCAGAAACTAATCAGAAATCAAATCCAGTACCTTCCACCTTGCGATCTAGAATGCTAACCACTACGCTCTAAAGGAGGTTAATTATTTACTGTTATATAATGGTACGAAGTTAATTTTTTGAAAATTATTTTGTAGATTCATCAGTTGTAAAATATCTGTCATTTCTTCACTGTATTAGTATTGAATGGTTTTGTATGGAAGGCTAATATTTTTTGACTGTTTACAAATTATAAATAAATTTTCAGTTTCTTATTATATTGTGACACTTATTGCTAAGGTCCGTTTCGGGATCTAGGTAATTAAATAATTAATACACTAAAGTTTACAATTACAAGTATTTATTACAACTAAAAGAGTTACAAAATAAATAACAAACTAATTATAATGAAGTAATACAATAAATAACTTAATTTAGGAAGAATTCTGAATTTAGGAGAGGACAAATTTAAACACATAATGATAAATGACAACAAAGTGGGATTAGTTGAGAAATTTAATTATCTGGGGGAAGTAATCACAAAAAATAATAATGAGGCAATAAATTGGACTGAAAGATCAGCCAAGATAAACAGCACCTATAAGATGGTGAAAAACACATATAAGAAAAAATGCCTCTCAATTCAATCTAAATTAAAACACTATAAAACAGTTGTCCAACCCAAAATTACCTATTGCAGTGAGACCCTGTTTAAAATAAAATCCAAGATTAACACTGACAGAGTTGTCAAAAAGGAAAGAGAAATAGTGAGAACCTGCATAGGCAAGAGAAACAAAGTGGAAGGACACTGGAGACTTTTGCCCAATAGTGAAGTTTACAAAACTATTGATCCAGTAACTGAGACGATGAGGAAAAAGAGAATATCATACCTCGGTCACATATTGAGATATCCAGAAAATAGATATGTCAAACAGATATTGAATTTCTGTTGTGGACTCGCTCTCAAACCGGTATGGATGAGAGAAATAAATGAAGATCTGGAGGAGTTGGGGTTAAAAATTGAAGACCTCCAAAATAAATCCGAAAAATTAAACATCATTAAAAGCTTTAAATTTGCACCTCCTCCAACTAAACAATATAAAACGAGTGTCGTATCAGATGACGTGAGACTGGCCCGATCGCTTAGAATGAAGGCCTACTGGGAGAAGAGAAAACAACGTAGTCTAAATAAATGTTAAACTAACTTAAAGTGATCCAGTGTGGTCTTAAAAGTAAAAAAAAAAAAAAAAAATAACTTAATAATTTACTTAATACTACTTACAACAATTATATACAATGCATATACACAATGAAACTGAATACACAATGCACATACACAAAAACTGTATAACAATAGTTGACCAACACAATGCCCGGAACGTTCCTGCACTACGTACTCATTTTTCTTTGCCTGTAGAGGTTCAAACCAGCCTTTTGACTGATGACCTAAACAACAATACCATGAATGTGTCTCTGAATTTATAAATTTATATCATGTGATTCTCTGTTTTAATTTAATTAAATACAGACACGAATTTTGTAAAAGAAGTTTTTACGGGTTTTATAATTATTCAATGATTTTTTTCGTAAATTTCGATTCATAGTCGTATTTTTACCCTTATGATACCTTAAATCTTTCTTCTTAATTATAGTTAGATATATTTTTGTTGCTTTGGGTGAAGAATAAAACGAGGAAGGAAACACGCCTCAAATTTTTCAACACTATTGCGGTTCCAACACTCCTATATGGCAGTGAGTCTTGGGTGCATACTGCTAAAAGCGATAGTAAAATTCAAGCTGCAGAAATGAAGTTTTTACGAAGTGTGCATGGATGTACCAGAATGGATAGAATAAGGAACGTGGATATTAGAAGCGCACTATCAGTTCAGTCTTTGCATGAAAAGATAATAAAAAATAGACAAAGATGGTGTAGTCACCTGGACAGAATGCCAAACGAAAGGATGCCAGTGGCGGCTTTAAATTATCAACCAGTTGGCAGAAGAGATGTAGGGAGGCCGAGAGGGAGATGGGTACCGGAACAGGTTCATGTAACCTAATCCTTGGAAGTGAAGATGATGATGATGATATTTTTGTTCTACTTAATTAATTAATAATAAGAGATAAATTCTAAAAATGAATCCATAATCGTGCATTATTTAATCACACAAAATATTTTCTTAACCTACTAGTTGAAATACATATTTAATTCTACCAGTGTATCTGTTATGGATTAGTCTATAAAACAAAACAAAAAAAAAAGTGGGACAAAAAAGAGGTTTATATACAAACAAGATTGCGTGCGAATAGAGGAAACTTCTATTTTTGTATTTGATTTAAATTCTATGTTTTGTGAACTGAATGGAATGATGGAAGAATTCTACAGATTACAATGCATCTTATTTGTTTAATATAAAACAAGGAGGTTAGTAGAATACATTATATATTATGTATTTTATTAAATAGAATGTGCAATAATCTTATTTGTTTCATTGTATTTTATTTTATTATTAAATGTATGAATTGTATTATTGATTTAAGTTAATATAAAAAGCTTTTCATTTCAAATATTGAATAATATGATTGATATTTTGTATAATATCGGTGTTGTGTAAAAATACAATATGTATTTTGTAATTTTGTTTATTACAAGAAATATCGAATTGAATAATCTCTTATTTATTTATCTATTATTTGAATGGTTGAACGGTGTGCAATATAACTTACTAGCGGAAAATATAATTTGTTTTTATTTAACAAAAATAATAAAATAGGAAAGAAAAAGAAAAACAGTAGTTCATTTCCAATGGTAGGTTATATATTTATATATATTTTATTCCTAATTTGTGTACGTTACAATCTGTTCAATTTAGAACAATAAGCAACCCCATGACCCAATGAGATGAGGATGATGTGTATGACGTGTAAATGAGGTGTAGTCTTGTACAGACCCAGGCCAACCATTGCTGAGAGAGTATGGTTTATTGAAACCCAACCATCAAAGTACACCGGTAACCACTGTCTAGTATTCAAATCCGTATAAAAGTAACTATGTTTACTAGGATTCGAGCCAGGAACCTTCGTCTCCGAAAATCAGCTGTTAAACAGCTGATTTTGGCGACGACTTTACCTCTAGACCAACCCGGTGGGTTTCGGTATATAGTATTTAGTATAAAAAATTATATTTTATTTTATGATAGTAAATGTGTTTTAACCGTTTAGTATATAATGTGACTTAAGTTTCTGGTTCTTCCGGGATCAGATTGTTGTTTAGGTCACCAGCCGAAAGGCTAATATGAATCTTTAGAGGTTTTACTAAGTAAAACGGAGAGAGGAATGGTTTACCATGCCTTCCTCATCGAGTTGAAAAGTATGCTTATCAGCATGTCAAGTCCTCTAAAAATTACATATTTTTCACCCTGCAATGATACCTTTACTTCTTTCACTACGGGGTCTAGCTGTATAATGAAATTTATTACTCTCAGAAGAGATAACTTTTCCCGGTGCCTTTTACACCTCTATCTCTTATGTTCTTAAATGCTTTAGTCATATGATTGACTGTCCATGTGTTAAGAAACAGAACTATTTTGTAGCTCTGGAACTAAAAGATTGAGTGATAATAATTTAACTCTCCACCTGTCTGTGTGGACTTGAATCAAATCGAGTATAAATAACAAAAATTCGTTTAAAATTTATGACAAATTTTTATTTATTTACACATTTTGTTTTTACATTATTACTAAAGCTCAACTGACTCAAAAAATACAAAAACTTTTTAACGAAAATACAAACTAGATTTGAATAAAAATAAATTGGCCGTTTACAGCGTAATAATAATTAATTTTCTACCTGTACCAATTGTACCATGGGGTACAGTGATCAGTCTCAGGAATTTTCATCAAAACCTCTGCACAAGAATTGAAATAGTATACGATGTTATTATTAATAATTTTTGTCGATTAAAATTATAAAATTAGTTGTGATTATTGTGAAATTAAGCATTATAATTTGTAGTTTAACTGAAAATATTTTCCTTTTAAGGATATTTGTTTACATTTTAAAAGCAGGCAAATTATGTAAATTTATGTAAGCACTAATAGTTTCAAATTATGTATACATTAGCCTGTAGTTTAACTGGACCAGCGTGGTTGTCTCGTGGGTGTTCTATATATGTTTACCTTTCCCAGTGAATGCCTCATGCCTCATGCCTCACTGCTGTAGTGCTACGAAAATTTATTCCGTTCGCAATATAAGCTTAACCGTACTTAAGTTCAATATTTATAGTCTTCCTTCAACGCTAACATGTAAAATTACTTTTTGAAGATACTTTTTTATATTTTCATTTATATATTTAACTGAACTTCAACGAAATGTTTTTGTATCATAAAATAATAATATATTTTACGCGTGTAAATTACAGTTTATGACGTAAAATACAAATGGTCTACAGAAATATGCCGCAAAAACAGAATTGGGTAGTTCTTTAAAGAAAAAATTCCTTTACATGAGACGATGCGTCTCATGACTCGTAGCAATTTTTAAATAAAGGCTTTGTTTTTATTTATGGCAAAAATCATTAGTAATTACTGTATCTACTCTTTAAAAGGAATCGAATGACACAATTTTTGTTTCCGAATTCCGACTTTGATTTCTTGACTTCTGGTTTTCAGCTACTTCCGGTCAAAACCGGAACATAAAACCCAATTTAGGCCCACTAACAGTTAGTGTAGATTACGAATCCGAAAACTGTTTGTTGATATCTCTCGTAATTTCTGACATCTGGGTGCGACGGACGGACAAACGAAAATAATTTCAATTTAAAAAAAACTGCCACCAGTCATAAGAACTTTATAATTTCATCATCTATGTAATATCTAAGTCAACAACTACACAACTGACACAACCCGGTGTCAGAGATTAAAGATTTATATATAACTACACGAAGACAATATTTTGACGTTTTTATTTTGGACGTTGTAAAACGTTTTATTTTTATTTTATACATAATCACTTATTCTCACCTTCAATATACACTCCTTCTCTATCCCTACAACGCTGCATGCAAATATTTCATTGTTGAAAATAGTGCTGGAAGTCATCTTCTGTCAGCTCCTTCAGAACACGTGCCGCTTTCCCTTTTACAGCTTCCACAGACTCAAATCTTGAACGTTTAATGCAGATTTCACCTTAGGGAACAAGTAGAAGTCACATGGCGCAAGATCTGGTGAATAAGGTGGATGTTTTAACACTGAGATGCTGTACTTGGCTAGGAACCTCTTGACAGATATGAGATAACGCAGAATGAGCTGGCGCATTGTCTTGGTGAAGAACCCATTATTTGTCCTTCCACATTTTGGGGCGTTTTTTCTTTACTCTTTGACGTAGTTTAGAAAACACCTCAAGGTAGTAATATTGATTAATTGTTCGACCTCTAGGAACGCAGTGAAGGGGTACACAATCTAATGGATATAAAAAAAAACAATCATCATTGCTTTAAATTGTGACTAGCTCATTCGAGCTTTTTTGGCTCTCGGTGAAGTTCGGCTCTTCCAGTGCATGGATTGGCGCTTCATTTGCAGATCATAAGTAAAAAACCACGTTTCATCACATGTTATTATTTTCTACGTGTTCCGTAAGATGAAATCTGCATTAAAAGGGACAAGATTTGAGTCTGTGGAAGCTGAAAAAGAGAAAGCGGCACGTGACCTGAAGGACCTGACAGAAGATGACTTCCAGCACTGTTTCCAACAATGGAAAATTCGCATGGAGCGTTGTAGGGATAGAAAAGGAGTGTATATTGAAGGTGACAATAACTGATTATGTATAAAATTAAAATTAAATTTTTTACGTCAGTCTCGTTATTTAATAGCCACACCTCGTAGGTTAAATTAAAAGTGGTTTGATTTTTGTAGTAAAATTTAAAATATATTTACCGCATTTTATGGTACGGTTGGTTTTAACTGTATTATTTTCTAGAATTTATCCGGGAAACTTCTACTTTGTACTCAAATACGCTACTAACCGCTTATCCACGTAGGCAATCGTTAAATATTTGATTATTTTTAAATTTTAGTTTATTGAAAGTCGTATCAACTGTTTTAGTTATTAACGATTTATAGCTGTGGGTTATGTTACAGAATCAAGGATATTTAACATGTAATAATTCGAGACTTCTGCTGGGAATTGAACCCGGGATTTTCCGTTTTGCTATAGGCAACTCAGTCTAACGCTCTATACACTCGGGCACGGAGTTAGTGATTATGTTACTTTATATAAAACGCTTCCTTTGTATATAGTTTGTAAACAAGTTTATCGTAGATTTAAAAATGGGGAGTTTAAATTAATTTAGTGTATACGTTTTTGTTCTTTTAAAATTAGAACTTAAAACGTTGTCTACGTTCTAAAATGTGGTAGTAATATGTTAGTACTGATTTATTCTTTTAATCGTTTGCTTGTACCTACCTCTAAACTATAAATACTGAAACATTTTATTCTTGGTCGTATGGGAAACCTTCGTACTCTGGATATTTGTTCACTACTACCTTTTTTCACTAGTCAACATTTTTAACTAAAATAGATTCTTCTGGTATTTAGAAAATCTACTTCGTATATAAAGAAAATGTGGCTTTTTAAACCTCCAACCCTTTTTTAATGGTAGTTCAGATATTTTAAAAGAAATAAATCGTTTCTTTTTCCTTTTGATTTATCTATCACATACCAAAATCAAAACCCATTAACGTTTTCAATTTGTTAAAATCTTGAATTTTTGATCACTTTTTTTTATTTTGTATTGTTTTAAAAACAGTTTATTTATCTCAGTGCAATGTAGTTTCCCACAGTTTAATCAATTCTTTTTTATAAGATTACAATTTTTAAAGATTTATTGTAACTATTTCTTAACATTTTTCCAAATTCTTTAAAAAGTTATTATTTTTTTTAAAGTATCTAATTCTTTTGTATGTTTTGTACAATTATATATATATATATTTTGTTTATTTTAAATTTCATATATGTAATCAGACATTCACTTTATAAAACCGTACCCTGGAGATTTAATTTCTTTACCTTACATGTTTCTTTAGAATTATTTATTAATTCTATGAAGTCAGACTACATCCTGGTTCAGGATGTGACCAATAAATTTCCCATGCTTTTTACACATTTACTTATTTATTTTCTTATATTTCTTCCATTTTCTTCAAAGGTTTTATTCATTATAGTGACGTGTTGTTCCTCAATTTATCTTAAGTTTTATCAACTTTTTTATTAATTTATTTTATTTATATGATGTAATTTTGTTTCATCCAGAGCTTTTATTTATTCTGTTCTTTTGTTTATTAATGGAGTGTATCCATAATCTGTTCTTTACAAAACAATACCCTACATAAATTTGTAATTAGTTAATTATAATGAAAATATTTTTAATTCCCAGTTTTTAAATACCTTTAAAAAATACTCATAATATAATCTCTAAAATTCGATATTTATTATGTAAATATAATGAGACTAAATTTTTAACTAAAAAAAACAATTTAAGTTACTAAATTAATAAGTTAAGCCTGTTGGATGCCCCTGTTTGAGTCTTCGTATTGTGCCTCCGTTGTTCAGTAAATTGTGGTCACTTAATTTTCGTGCAATTCTAGCCGTTTCTCTAATGTTAAATTATTTTTATCGATTTAGAAACTAATACTACTACAAATTAATATAACCTATAGTATTTATGATGAAGAAATTCTTATTGAGGCAGTCGCCTGGTAGAAAACCTTTGTCGGTTTTCCGTATAGTAGAATACTTACTTACGAGTATTCCAGCATCAGCATATTTTTAATCTCCTTTGTAGATTTTGTGGTACTTGTGGGTATGACAGTGTTCTTATCTCTGGATTTTTGTGATTAATTATTTTTTAATGAAAACGAATGTATGATTTTAATGATCTACTGTGTTTGTTGATGTCTCAGTGTATTACAAAATATCGTTTGTATTAGGGACTACAAAAAAAAAGATTAAACGTAAAACTTTGTTTTGAAAAGCCTTGTATCGTGTTTATATTTATATAATATTTTTGTCCATATCAGAGAGGTGGGGTTTTAAATAATTTGCACTCGATCTGCTAGTTCCAGGACTACAAAATAATTAATTCTGTGTCTTATCATATGTTCGTCCAATTATATAACTGAATTTTCAGCATGCCCTCTGAAAAGCTCAATAGCTCCATTTATTTCGAACTCGTCCGAATCTCCATATTTTATTCTCTTCTGCACCTTCCCCCCGGACTCAAATCCATTACCCGTACTATCCATCTGCCTCCGTCCACCCTTCTCACGTGCCCGTACCATATCAGCCTCTTTTCCTCAATTTAACTCAAAACACTACTCTCCGCCATATTCTTCTTCAATTTCCGTACTGATAACTCGGTTCAATTCTGTTAAGCCTTTATTTAGCTTTGCCTCCAAAACTTCTTTTCAGTCTCATTATTTTTGCTCTTGTTCTTTTATTCACCAAGCACTCGGTGCCTCGTAAATCTCATCATGATGTGTGCTATTGTCTTCTTCTTATTATTCTTCTTACTATCAAGGATTAGGCATAAGCCTGTTCCGAATTCACAAACCATCCTGTACGTCTACACAAGCACCGTACATCTCGACTACTGCCATCTTCTTCGAGGTCTTCCCACCTCCCTTCTTCCAACTTGAACATATTCCATCACTTTAAGAGGTATTCTCTCCTCTGGCATCCGTTCCAAATGTTGCTTCCATTGATTCCGGTACTCCTCCATTTTTTAATTCAAGCTAAATACACCCAACTCGGATCTAATTTCCTCGTTATGTATTAGATCCAGCCTCGAGCAGCCCTTCACCCTTCTTAAAAACCTCATTTTAGCTGCTTGGATCCTACTTTCTTGGCGTTTTATGGTAACCGATGACTCGGTTCCATAAAGAAGGACTGGAGCTGCCATTACCTTGTAGAACTTTACTACTGTCTCTTTTCTAGCTAGGTTACCCAGTGTCCTGTTGATGGTATCACAAATAGCGTGTGCTATTGTGTTAAATATTTTTGTTTAGATGTTGATCCTTTAATGCAAAGTAAGTTTCATCTCTAAATCGCAATAATCAGGATTTTCCTCAGTGTAATTCTCCTTCGTATTTCCTCGTAATGTACTCATTACTGTATAGCTTAATGATTTTTTTAAAATTTTATAGGATTCATTAATACTTTTTATCGTCTGCCAAAAAATGTATTTATTTTAACAAATAAATTTTAAATTTCATCATTGCTATAGTATAAAAAAGTTTATTTATTTATTATATTTTCAATTATATACTTCTACAATATATAAATTCTCGGTATCATTGTATCAGATTTTTAATTGAAAATTTAACAAAATTTAAAAGCAGTTTAGAAAAATATTTATATTCATTAAAGTGTAACAGTATAAGTTTAGAATTCCACGAGTGGTAATAGTTTTAATTATTCTAATTACATGAATTAATCTGCGGAAATTTAAATTAATTAATGAAACTTATTAAATTTAAATTTATTAAAACATTTTATTTATTCATGTTTTAAAAATTTGAATAATGGAAAATTGTTGTACCTGAAAGTATTCATTAAAAGTTGATTTCGTTATTAGTTTTAAATCGATATTTTACCAATTTATTTATAATATTCAAATAAGCATTTTAAATTTCCTGTCTGTTATAAAATATGTACAAAAGAATTTTTTATCGAATACGACAAGTTATGTATTTGAAAGGTAGAAAAGATAGTAATTTTCGTAATTTTATGGTAGATACTTAAACAAAATTATTAAAAATCAATCATTCCTTTTTTCAGAAAATGTCAAGTTGATTAAATTAATTACAGCCTCCTTAATTATTATCAAATGTAACTTCGTACGTAATATTAACTTTTATTATAATTTTTTTTTTATTATTTCTAATTTGTGTACGTTGCAATCTGTTCAATTCAGAACAATAAGCAACCCCATGACCCAATGAGATAAGGATGATTTGTATGACGTGTAAATGAGGTGTAGTCTTGTACAGACCCAGGCCGACCATTCCTGAGATAGTATGGTTAATTGAACCCCAATTATCAAGGTACACCGGTAACCACTGTCTAGTATTCAAATCCGAATTATAAGTAACTGCCTTTACTAGGATTTGAACCAGGAACCTTCATCTCCGAAAATCAGTTGATTTTGGCGACGACTTTACCTCTAGACCAACCCGGTGGGTTATTATAATATTATAACCACATTATTATAATATTATAACCGTTATTATAATATTATAACCAACAAATATTGTAAAATGGGAACATTACAACCATCAGTAGAATATCAACAGAATACATGGATTTACCATATATCAACCATTAATAGAGGTTTTACTATGTAAAACGAGGGCAGAGGTTGTTTTCAATTGCCTTCCTCACTGAGTGGAAAAATATGCTTATTAGCATGCCAGGCCCTCTGAAAAGCAACTACTTTCCCCTCTGCAAACTACGTCTTCACTTCATTCACCACAGGGTCTAGCTGTATTATGAAATTCATTGCTCTCGGAGGAGATAACTCTGACTAGTGTCTTTTACACTTCTACTTCTTCTGTTATTAAATGCTTGTCATAGAATTGGCTGACCATGTAATAAGAAACAGAACTATTTTTTTGTAGCCATGGAACTAAAAGATTGGGTGCACATAATTTAACACTTCACCTCCCGGTTATGGGCAATTAAAAATATAAAAATATAAAAAAAATACAAGTTAAAATACTAAACGTTATTTTTTTAGGTTATCGTGAACCAATCATATTCCGTTATGTTTTTAACAAAAAACTCACACATTTTATAATGTGCAGTTAAATTTACAAGTAAAAAATTTAAATAATTAAATATCGTTCTAAAATCTATTTAATTCAAATATCTTTACCAGCATTAAACTTAAGTAGAAAAAGGTGTTTAAAAATTTAAACAATGAATTTTTTTTAAAAAGTAACTAACTACTAATTGCATTTTTAGATTAAAATTTTGAGATATATTATTATTGCAGTCAATTTTTAAACAAAAGAATGTACAATGAAAAAGATTCAAACGTTTACATTAATTCACAGTAAAATACTTTTAACAATAAAACATTTTACAGTAAGAAAGTTTTAATTAAAAGACATTTAGATTTTTGTGTTCGCCAATAAAATTCTTTTAAAATTTTAGAAGTAATAACTTGTTTCGTAACTTTCAAAATGGATATTTTTATAAACTATTATAATTTTAATAAAATTGGAAAAGTATTCCAAATTATGTTTTAAAATGTATTGAACGTCATAAAGTTTTGGGTATGCTTACATTTATCTTTATAAATGAGTTATATAGGCCTACTCCTTAAAATATCTTAGTATAAAAAACTGTTAAATGAAATATTATACTATTAAAATTTTACAGTATTAACTAATTTTTTCACCGGGAAGTTTTTTTAATATACTACCTTTATTATTTTAGTTTTTTAAACTATCAGTTTCATTTATTTAATCCCTAATGTGTGTACGTTGCAATCGGTTCAATTTAAGAACAATGACCAACCTCATTACCCAATGAAATTAGGATGATGTGTAAGACTTGTAAATGAGGTATTGTACAGAACCAGGCTGATCATTCCTGGGAGAGTATGGTTAATTAAATTCCAACCATGAAAGTAAACCGGTAACCTCTGTCTAGTATTCAAATTCGTATGCGTTCATTAGGAATTGAACTACCTTCAGCTCCAAAAATAAGCTGTTAAACAGCTGACTCGCGGCAAGCACTTTACCTCTAGAACAATTCTGTAAGCTATCTAATAATAATTAACGAAGCAAATAAAAATTTATTATTGTATGACTTTTAAACTAAGCGTCTTATCATTGTGAGCTTGAAGGTGAATGGATTTAGCTACAGAATTTACTATAATCGTAAGTTATTTTTTTATATGATTACTTCAGTCATACAAGCATGTTGTTTTGGTCATCTGCCGAAAGGCTTGTTTGAACCTCTAGAGACTTGAATAAGTTAAACGAGGAGTGAGGTGACTTATATTTGCCTTCCTTACTGAGTAGAAAGTACGCTTATCAGCATGCCAGGCCCTCCAAAAAGCACCTACTTTTCATCCTGCTAATTATATTTTATTCACCACAGTGTCTGGGTGTACAATAAAATTCATTAACCTGAGAGGAGATAAATCTGACTGGTGTTTTTTACACCTCTACCTCTTCTGTTCTGGAATACTTCAGTCATATAATTGGGTGATTTCATATAAACATACGACCACATTAAAAAAAACCGCATGTACGAACGAAGTAGAAATCTGATGAATAATGAATGAAATCGAACTCCTGAACTGTAAGCAACATTTAATTTCAAATTGTATCGAAAATTTGCATTTGTAAATGATTAATTTTTGCTGCAAGTAGTAAATAGAGAAGGATACACAATGGTGGTAGAGGACGTTCAAGGAAATGAACATGGTACATGGAGACATGAAGAGAGAGATTTGAAATATCATTAGTAAAGAAAGTTTTACAGAGTTTAAAATTTTGATATTAGGAATTTTAAATGGTTATTTCCTTAAAAATCTTACATGAATTAAGAATTGTCATATTTTGAACATGACCTTTAAACCACAAATTATTATAGTAGACTATATATATATAGCTGAATATATTCTGCCTACCATGAAGCGTAGACCGTATTTTTATTAACATCCTGTTCTATGCTCATTGTGAACTTAATTCGGTAATTACCATCTTCATATACCATCTGCCTTTAAACTAGTCAGTAGTACGTATTACCACTACTGTGTGGGCATACTTAAGAACGAGACAAAGATATCATTTCGTCATTTTAAATGAATCATTCTCTATCATTATTACTTCTAAATAAGAGTATAATTATTTCAATTTCATGCGGTATTATTCTCATAAAATTACTATGATTACAACTTTCATATTATAACAAATGACAATGGATCTGTCTTTAGTAACCAATCATAAAACTATATGATTCTCTTAAAATTTCTTTCTATTTTGTAAACTATGTTTTCTATCATTTCTACAGGCACTTCAAGCTTAAGCTTCTACATTTCTATACACATTTATATTTCCAAAACCTACTAGTGATTCATTAATGTTAGCTAGCTAAATGATGGCGTTTTGGGACATGATGTAGGTCATAGCACACAATTTATTTCTTTTTTTATAAAACTTCTAATAATTTAACAAGGTATAGTTCTTTTGCAGTTAGTTTCTTTTTTAAATCCAAATACGTATAAACTTTAAGGAAAGATGAAAAGTCTGAACAATAACGTTCATTCAGTCAAAATATAAACACTCGAGCGTGTGTTTCAAAAAAAACTTAACAACGTGACTGAACTGTGCATTAATATCTTTAACATGAAGTAATTGAAGCTGAAGATAACTATGATTAATAAAATTGTTGTCCAACGTTTTAAAACATTTCAGTCTGTAAGTATGTTCGCTGTCGTCGAAGAGGATGATTGCGAAAGGATTTTAATGTTCTTCTATTTATTTATTTTTAATGTTTCTCCGTATACGAGCGATCCAAAACAAGATTCTACGAATTATAACGCAATGCTCCTTTGACGTCACAAACGCAATATTCCCAAAGACTTACAAATCCCATACGTAATTGATGTCGCGAAACAACTATACAAGACAATGCATGACAGATTTGAACTACATGACAACCCTCTCATACAAAACATGTACACTAGGGTGATACCGGATACTCAGCACAGACGTTTAAAACGACTTTGGCCAAGGAATCTTTTTGGCCAACTGTAGGACTGTGGTGATGACTGCACGCTCTTTCAAGTAAATTAAGTTTTGGAACATTAGCTTCACATATTTTATAAATTGTTGTATTAATATAATATCAGGTACTAAATTTCAATTGAAAGTGTAAAAAAAATCATTCTCGGTATGTTTTGTAACTTTTTTTTACGAAGGGAAGGTTCAGATCGTTGTGGATCATTTCATTGGTTAGGCCTACGTACCATGTAACTGCAGTGATCATTCTCAGGAGAAAGTGCTAGCAGTACTTCTAAATTTCATAAACTACCTGTAGTTAAAATAGGGCTTTTATAAAAATATCAGTTTTAACTGCAAGCTCAAACAAGTAAATTAAGTTTTTAAAACATGTCAAATATTTTTTTTATAGTTAAAAATATATTAACAAACTCTAAATAATATTTAAAGAAAGTTCTACAATCTTAAACTTTTGATTAAAATATTTTGGAATTTAAAACATAACATTCAGCTACACTCAGACCTAAACGTACCCTACATAAATGACGTTTTCTTAAAACTCTAAACAAAATTTAGCGAGAAACTCGTGAACCACCGTAACCCATTGATCTCAAATCTGACAATCCAATTAGACGTCTAAATCGTCGATGGAGCCGGGACCTCATCAATTAACGTAGTACTGTAATTGACTATCCATATCAGTGTTCTAAATGCTGCACTTAATGCTTCACTTATCTATTCACGTCGGAGTTCTGTCACTGGACTGTGTCTCCACTCACGTTCATTTATCATGTTAGTTTTTTCCAAATTTTGTGTTATTATATTCACTGATTGTTTCCAACAGATTGCGAATTTCTTAAATAGAGGGGAAAAACGTAACATTAGAACTAGTAATTATTGCTTAAAGGATTTGATGATCTACATGATCATCTTCATGGTCTACATGAAGAATCTCAGCATCCATTATCTCTCATTTAACTCGTGGTATTTTTACAGTAAACACTTCGTGTATGACTTATTGATGAACATGGAAAGAATTCAATGTAAACTGTATTTTTGTAAGAAAAGAATTACAATTTATATTTCAATTTGAAATCAGATACTAAGGAAATTGTTTTGTAGAGTTTTCTATTGCGTTTTGTAAACTTTTCTGTAGTAAAAGTAATTTTTGAAGTATTTTGATAAACACATTATTAAGTTTTGTTAGATTTCTTTTATATTTTATTGTCGGTTACGTTCGAGAAAGAACGAGTATATATTTTAGTTGGTAGAAAGTAAAGTAAACTGAAGCTTTTTCTTTGTTTTGGCATACATCAACAACAAACGTATACCAATTTCCTTTCGGATGTAATTTGCATTGTATGAGAAGTAAAGTAGAAAGATTATACGTCTGTCAGTTGTCTCGATTATCCAGTGGCCCAGAGGGGTTGCCTTGACTTGTGTTGCATTCGTTTTGCCACCCGTTGTCGACGTCGTGACCCAAGGTGAAAGCTGGCAGGGCGTGGCCCCTTCTATTTCCATTCCTTTGCCTTTCAGCTGCATTCATTCAAACGACCGTTATAATTATAAAACGAGAACACTGCAGTCTAGCGGCTTTCTGTACAAACCAGACTAACATAATAGGCTTTCGTTCGTGCCAGATGTGAAACAAGAGTTGGTATGGCAGGAGGGGAACCATTGCATTTTATTTTGAATATAACTGTGTGGATATTACTGTTTCAATAGAGCTTTTCTAATGTACATTACCATAGATTTGTCATCGACTGCCATTTAATTAACTTTTGTTGAACATTTATCACATTTAAGTTGAAGTCGTAAAAATTACTACGATTCATTCACAACGCCCAATTACATTTAATCGTATGATCCCTCTAATATCTGCAACTTTCCAATTTTACATCCGGAATAAGTTACTTTGAATAGTTATAAAAACTTCGACTTAAATTTGTGTTCACTTGGTCAGTAGGCCTACATAAGAAATCACGTCAGGCCCACTTTAATCTTTCTGTGCGGAAAAAATAATTTAATATATTAAATTGAAAATTAACTGATACCACAACGACAACAAATTAAATACCTTGGACTCACCTAGATAAAAGACTGACCTGGGCGACTCATATAAAAACCTGACTTTGAACTCCAAACTGAAAGAACTATTCCGACTTCTTGAACGCCGCTCTTCACCGGTTCCAAAATCTAAACTATTACTATAAAAAGTTTATTTTAAATCAATATAGACCCATAAGCTACAAATTCATGGCACATGTAAACTAAGTAACCTACAAAAATTACAAGCCTTTCAAATCAAAATTTCTGTGTGTATCTGCGCACCTTTATATGTCAACCACAATTCTACATGATGACCTTAAAATTTCCCTTTATAAGTGAAGTACTTAAGTTAAGCTACAGCGTTTTTCACAGAAAATTGCTTGATCACCACAACGAATTGATCACCAAACTATCGGATGTATCACTACCAGGGAATCCGCAACGCAGGTTGAAACATCAATGGGCCCGAGATCTTCTGTAAAGTGATTTATTTTTTTATTTTATTTTTCATTCTTCATTTCTCGTAATTTTGTTATTTATCATGCATTATGAACATATTATCTCATAGAACATATACCGATAGGTATCACTGTTCTTTTGCATTTTTTTTCTTGTCATCCTTTCTTTCCTTCATCAAATTTGCTCGTTGTATTTTAGTATAATACAGTTGAAATTAAGTTATTAAAGATTAAAAATAATCAAATAAATAGCTTTAAAAATACGAAAAATCTTGTATAAGTCTCCAAACTCAGCTCTAAAAAAAATTCTTGAAATAAAAGTTGTAGGTTTTGTGTAACTTTGTACACGTATGTCATAAAATATATTCTAAGGCTCAATCTTATTTCATATTTTACCAATTGTAATGAGAAAAATACAGTAAATCACTAATTGACGCTAAACTAAGCGTTGTAGAAAAAATGCTTGTAATAAAAGTTTTAGATTTCTAATTTTCTACAACTTTATTATAAACGCTTTTTCCCTAAAATGCATATTAATGCTACAATCTTAAGAAACCCATTTTTACTTCACAACCCCAAGAATTTCAGCAGACATAGTGCTTACCCTATCTTATACTGCACAAACAATTTAGTAGATGAGGTGATATTTTTTTAAAAAATCGCAGTTGCCGGATTTTGAAAAATATTAAAAAGTGGAAAATCACAAAAAACAACTTCTTGTGGTTGACCGATTTTGATAGTGGTATCTAACTTAAGTTCCAAGTTTCTATTTTGTGCAATATTTTGTTCACACAAAAACAAATTTTTCGCAAAACAAGGTTTTTTTTAGTTCAAGTTGCCTAAAAATGTGTATTTCCGGTGAAAACTCGGTTTAAAAAAATCGACATGAAAACAATATCCTCCTTCCCCCTGTATATTTATATAGGATAAGAAAATATATAAGTAATACTTAATACCTAATTTATAGGTGCATTATTCAGGTAGTTATTTATAGGTGCCTAATTATATACCTAATGTATTTAAGTGCGATTATATTATTTTACTGTAAAATACTAAATTCTTTTTTAAAACTCCTTAATGATAACCAAGTTATGTATGGATGGGCCTCAAGAGATGTAGGCTTTGCTCTGTGCTCATAAACTTAAGCTGTAACGGGCTAATGAATTGTGGGTTATTCATAACATTTAATTAATCTTTAGAATGTATGATCTTTGAGGTTAGTGCATTACCAAAAACTTTTTTATATTTAAAAAAAGTAATTTACAAGGGTACTTACACTCGCCAAAATTGGTAAAAAAAATCAATTTTTTTTACCTTTTTTGATGGTAGTTTAAAATGTTCTGAATTTAATATTTATTTTATATTTAAAATATGTTACGTAGTAACCAAGAAAATGAGATTTTGTTAATCCCTAATTTGTGTACGTTGCAATCTGTTCAATTCAGAACAATAAGCAACCCCATGATCCAATGAGATGAGGATGATGTGAATGACGTGTAAATGAGATGTAGTCTTTTACAGACTCAGGTCGACCATTCCTGAGATAGTATGGGTAATTGAACCCCAACCATCAAAGTACACCGGTAACCACTGTCTAGCATTCCGATCCGTATAAAAGTAACTACCTTTACTAGGATTTGAACCAGGAACTTTCGTCTCCGAAAATCAGCTGTTAAACAGCTGATTTTTGCGACGACTTTACCTCTAGACCAACCCGGTGGGTTCTTTTGTTAATGATACGTCAAAAGTAAAATTTCGCCTAAACAGCTGTAAAAACAATGACACACGGAAACTTAATATCTGAAAGAAAGCTCGTAGAAGGTTAATTTTTTTTAAATTAATTGCTTAGCTGTTATTATTATGACGTGTAACTATAAATAATTTTTATAACGGGTTTTAACTTTTTGCTGTAAGCAAAGCAAGTGCGTTGTGGAAGTTATATTGTACAATGTAACTTTAGTTGAAATTGACATAAATTCGTACTTTTATTTATAACATACCTAAGATTTCCAGATCTATGATCTGGAGTATTCAGTTTTCTCCAAAAACCAATGCCAAATTTATTAAAAATAAAGTTAAAAAACTATAATATTTTTACATGTAGAAATTAAATTTTTTAATACATTTTTAAAGTTAAAATTTAAGAAAAATAAATACTACTACAGATCATGCAATGAATAGTTTTCTTTCATTTCAAAAAATCGGTTTCATATCTACCTACAACTGGTCAAAATATTTACTTTCTCGTGAATCCCTAAATTTTCACTCCAACCTTGCTTTTAGCGGTTGTTTTTTTTACATTTTCTTAACTTTTTAAAAACAGAGTTGTATGATTTAAGCTTATTTAATTTGTAATAAAAATATAAGCTGTAACTACTAAGGGGAATAAAATTTATTTATTTGAGAAAATCACCTCCATTTTATAATTAACCTATAATTTTAACCTATTTCGTTCATTATTACAATAAATAATTGCCTAAAAAAAACTTTTTTTTTTAATCCCTAATGTGTGTACGTTGCAATCTGTTCAATTCAGAACAATAAGCAACCCCATAACCCAATGAGATGAGGATGATAAAAATGACGTGTAAATGAGGTGTAGTCTTGTACAGACTCAGGCCGACCATTCCTGAGAGAGTATAGTTAATTGAACCCCAACCGTCAAAGTACACCGGTAACCACTGTCTAGCATTCAAATTCTTATAAAAGTAACTACCATTTCTAGGATTTGAACCAGGAACTTTCGTCTACGAAAATCAGCTGTTAAACAGCTGATTTTGGCGACGACTTTACCTTTAGACCAACCCGGTGGGTTAAAAAAAAACCCATGACCCAATGAAATGAGGATGATATGTATGACGTGTAAATGAGGTGTAGTCTTGTACAGACTCAGGCCGACCATGCCTGAGAGAGTATGGTTAATTGAACCCCAACCATCAAAGTACACCGGTTACCACTGTCTGGCATTCAAATTCTTATAAAAGTAACTACCTTTACTAGGATTTGAACCAGGAACTTTCGTCTCCGAAAATCAGCTGTTAAACAGCTGATTTTGGCGACAACTTTACCTCTAGACTAACCCGGTGGGTTAAAAAAAAACTAAATAATTTTTGTATGATTTTTCCATTTGTTATGTAGTAATAATAGCGTGTTAAAATCATGTTGAATATAACTATATTCAGGTGATGTGTATATGTGGGTGTGATTTCGTGAATAAAAGTTATCGGATTTTATAGTGCACATAGTGTGGCCAACAACCAATATCTCAACAAATAAGGAAAAGAGAAAATATCATAAAGTAATATCGGATATTTTTTTCTAAACTTTCTCCTAGTTTTTTTTTTTGTAGTGCTAAACTTTTTCGTTATATAAAGAAAAAGGCAAATGTTCAAAATCCGTTTCTTTTGTAAGAATATAAATCGCTTTAGGGTTTGTCGGTTTTGTTGTTTCGTATGCGTTATTTACACGCGAGTTTTTTTTACCTTGTGGTTACAACTGGACGTGTACATATTGTTCTAAGGTAGATAATCTAAATAAAATCCTTTAAACATTCCAATAGTTTTATTTACTATGTGTTTAAAACAAAATAATCTTTTGTTTAATAAATATTTATCAATTGTATGTGTAAATTTTGTTATACTGATAATCTCTTTTACAGTTAGATAATTGTTCTTCGACTTTTTTATCGTTCAGGACCATTAAAGACCACCCAAAGTAACTCAACACATTTCTGGAAGCGTTCTTTTAATCTCATATTTTCAGTATTCTTTTACTGTTTTATTTTTCCCCATTTATCTGCTGATCTGCTTTCAATCTTTTCTTTGAAGGACTTAAATTCCGTAAAGATTAACTTTTAGTGTATTAAATTCTAGAATGTATTATTGTTTTGTCCCGATTTTCTTCTTCTTAAAATCAAGGATTGCCGCCTGTCTGTTCGAATTTTCTTTTATATATTTTACTATTTTCAGCGAATGGCTAGGCTATTTATTTTGATTCTATAAGTTAGATACTGCCATCTTCTCCGTGGGCTTCCGATGTCTTTTAACTTTAAAACTATTTAAGTAATAACACGAGTATTTTAGAGTATAAACAATCCATAAAAATGTCTTTACGTACTTGTAACGTCTTTGCAATTTTATACTTCATATTGATGCTTTAAAAGGACTGCACGTAGCAATTAAATTTCTTAAGAGTTCTTTGTAGAGTCACACCTGAAACAGTAGGCTTTAAATGTTTTATTTTCTCTTCATCTTCTCCTCCTCCTCCTCTTCCTCTTCCTCCTCCTCCTCCTCCTTCAACGGGCAGCCCGTTGGCGTAGGGGTTAGCACAACTGGCTTCTACACCGAGGTTCCGGGTTCGATTCCCGGTCAGGTCTGGCATTTTTTCATCACTCATTTTCATATATCATCATTCTTCACCGTCTGCATTAGCAGAAATTGCAATACAGTCAGAAAGTAAAACCAAAAAAAATCCTCCTCCCTTAAAAACTAGGCACTTTGCCTGTTCCAGCTTTGATCCACCTTCTTCGTGGTCTACCCAGTGACCTTACTCCTTGCGGACGGTATCTTAAGGCCAATAGCAGGCACCGATCCTCTGTCATGCGGCTTACACGATGTAACCACCTCTCTCTGTATTGTTCATTCCTCTGTCTCACAGTTTCCGTTCTACCCAAATCATGTCGGACTGTCTCACTCTTGACGCGATCCCTAAATGTTGCTCCTCTCGCCGATCTCAAAAACCGCATCTCAACTGCTTCCAACTTCTTACCCTCAGATTTCCTTAGGACTCGTGTTTCACTACCGCACAACAAAAGAGGCAGTGCCTTTGCATCATGTAGCCTCGACTGCGTTTCTTACTGGACCTTTGCTTTAAATGTTCTATTTATGTTACTGCAAACATGTTGAAACCTAGAAATCTTCGTCATTACATCAAATTCCCTTTCATACATCATATCACAACCTAAGAACTTAAAATGGTTCGATTCCCACTCAGGCACGGCATATTTTCATTCGTTACAAAAAATCATTTCATCCTCCATTGTAAACAGTTCCACCCCAACGTCGTCGCTAATGACCGTTGTAGTTGATGCGACGTTAAAAAAAAAAGTGAAACCTGCTTCAACACACTCGGTGTTCCAGTACTATCTTCGTCTATCACTTTTATCTTACAGGTTGAAATAATCAGAGCGTACTCTACTCAAAGCTGTGTTATCAGAAATATCGACTTCTGAAAATCGTTCTCCGATTCCTTAATGATCTTTAGGATGCCTCGGATTTATTTACTTTTTAAATTAAAATAAGTTAATATATTTTTTAGGCACACTATACAAAACTATTGAAACCATTCTATTAATTAATAATCCGATCAGTTTGATTAACTACCCACACAATGAGTATGCATGCAGAAACAACTGCAACCTCTTTGTCAATATTACAATTGGATTTAAAACCTCTTTGTCATTAGGAATTTAAAAAATAGCAATGGGGTTTATGTTGCATTGCATTGTCCTATTTTCTGTACATATTACATTTGCTGCGATTTGCAGTAGTGGTTGAATCGAATAACCAAACAACTAAATCGAATACTCGGCGTTTATTCGATACTCGATCCGGCTATAATCTCTGTGGAACCTCTTTATTCAACTATTATCTAATTTACTCTCTTTCTACCGTTTTATTTTAGGCCACAACCAAACACCAATGTGAATTATTCTACTGATATTTCTAACAACTTTTGTACTATGTGGTTTTAATGTTATTGTACTAACATCAAAGTAAAACACCGTGTTCATAAATTTTCAAACGTTATTAATATTTTGTTGTGAAACTAACTGGAAAGGAATTTCACTTTATTTTTTTTGTTTGTTAAGGGGAGACTGTATGATGGTTTTGACTGAAAATTGTGATTTTCGGTTTTTCATGTTTTTCAATCCAAATCCACATCCACCTGAAGTCTCTATGCCATTACCGTTCCACGACTTTATCTAAATTCCAGTATGACCCACTTAACAAAATTTAGAGTTGCCACATTTTTATTCCGCCCTGTATTCCTCTTATTTGCCCATGCCCCTTCTACTTGTATGACACTCCCCCCAGTTGGTAGTTGTCCCCATGTTCCTATGCATCATCACTCCACTACGGGGAAAAGAGCCGCCATTTTAAATTAGTAAACACTCAGAAAATAAAAAGGCCGGTGATTATGCCAAACTCTACCCTTTCCGTCTCCCCTGAAATCATAAACAAACCCCTACCTTAAATTATACCTTTAGTCCACGTCCAGTAAAATGCATGCCTTCCCCTCACCAAGATAATGGGACTCCCACAAAACTGAAAAAGGCTACTGAAATATAAAATAAAATAAAAGAGCCGCTCTTAAACCCGCTTGTCCCTTACTTTAAATTTTCCACAGATAACTTCTAAAAATGAATTACCTCCTTTCAAGTCCCAGTTCCAATGTCCCACGAACCAGAATCCTATTTCCTATTTAAACTATAAAATTCCCCCTAAATTTCTTGAGGTTGCAATTATTCTGTTATGTTGTTCCCCGAGCGACCAGGTGTTCCTTAACACGATGTCGCCATCATAGGGCTTCTTGGCCCTCTCAACCAGGATTCAGGATTCAATAGTTTATATTATGTTTTTAAATTAGTGCAGGGACCATTTGCTTCGTGAGCATGCATGGGGTGATTTGCTTCGTGTGGGATTCATATCAGCGCTGCCGTGTTGTCTTGTTGTTACTTTTTTTACAGTGCTTAGAAAATTCGAGTTTTTTACGGGAAAACAAGCATTCTTGCTAATATACAGTTAAGGTAAGCTACTCTACGAATGTTTTCGTTATACAGTACTACTAGTTGTTTTAATTAACAGTCTTGCGACTAAACATTATTTGATTCCCATATCAATAAACGTTCTCTGGTAAACATACTTACCAGGGCTTAACATCAACAAAAAATCTGGTGTGAAACACTCACACAACTTTCTCTTGCCAGTGCAAATAATTAACAATAAACCTAATATTAGTAATAAAACATTAGAAATAAACAAAAAACTAACCTCAACAAACATAACCTTATTTTAATCATGAGTGAAAGACGCAAAATGAAAATCTACCTCAGTTTGGCTTAGAAATACGGAAAATCACTCTTTCTCTCTAAACTAGGCTCGTAGAGAAAAATGCTTTATATAAAAGTTGTAGATCTTTTAATTTTCTATAAATTTAATTATATACACTTTTGTCGTAAAATGCATACTAAGGCCGAAATGTTTAAAAAATCAATTTTTCTCACGTTTTCGTGAGAAAAAAACAGAAAATCGCAAATTGCCGCTAAACTAAGCGTTATACAAAAAAATGTTTGAAATAAAAGTTGTAGGTTTTTAAATTCTCTACAACTTATATTATATAACGTTTTGCGCTAAAATGCATATTAAAGCCGCAATCTTAAAAATAAAATGTTTTTACGTAAAAACAGCCTCACGCAGAATTTCAGCAAACATGACGCCTACCCTATCATGTAGAGAATAAAAAATTGAGTAAACCAGGCGATTTTAAAAAAAATCGTAGGACCTGTTTTTGAGAAAATCGCAAAAAAGCGAAAAATTATAGGAATAAACTAAGTTACTACTACTTCCGGTTGACCGATTTTGGTGAAAATGTTCGTGTCGGGTCCGGTAGTGGTATGTAACTTAAGTTTCAAGTTCGTACGATGTTCCGTTCTTGAGATATTCTGTTCACACACAGACACACACACACACAGACCAATCGCTAAAAACATGTTTTTTGGGTTCAGGGGGTCTGAAAACGTATAGATCCGGTGAAAACTCGATTTCGAAAAATCGACATGAAAACAATACTTTCCTTCCTATATATTCATATAGGCAAGAGAAAGTAAAAAGAAATATCGTACTGTTCTGGCACTAGAAATACATTATTCAAGTCCCTCTTAAAACAAAATTTAACATTTTACAACATGTATATTTTTTCCCGTAGTGCTGCCCTATAAAGGGTTAATCTTATTTGTTTTACATAAAAAGAATGATCTAATTGATTATAATTTATTGATATCTCAACTGTTGTATTTTTAAATTTAATCTTTCTTTATTTTTATCTGGTTTAAAGGAAGAAGTAATAGCGTCGCTATTATTTTGTTGACTTTCTTTAATATTTTATTACACCGATTGTTTCGAACCTATTTTTAATTTACAAATTACGAGTACAGTTATAACTATTATGTGTTAATTTTTAAATGGATATTTTTATTCTTGGATGCGATATCGTAAAACGTTATACCGCTGTGGGAGTTTATTTACTGCTTGGTTATTATATTACGTAGGTATTCTAGTTTGTTAATAGAGAGTTGTAAAGTTGCCACACCTGATTATCCCTAGACAAATTAATATGCAACACAATTTCTTTTTATTTACTAATTTTTCTAAATATCTTCTTCAACGTCAGCAAAATTAGAAAGATTTAACATTTTTATTCCGTGTCATTAAGGAAGAATGACTCGATGAATAATTCAGGCGGTTTTTCCCCGTTTCGGACGGTTGCTGAAGCAATGGTTGAACGTTGAGTATCGAATAATTCATTAAGCGGTGGTTCTAGTAGCTTTATTAGTATTATAAAGTTGTAGCATTGTAGGGTGGGTGCTACAGACTGACTGTCTGAACTATTTGCAAGGGAAAATGATGGAGAGAAGATACTAATGCTTTCCGTCATCAGGGAGATTCAATTACTCGGCCTTTTGTCGCATGCTCCCGCTTTTCAAAAATGTTTATTGGCACCCAATTTTTTTTTATTATTATTCTTCACGGACATTCTATTTTTTGTCCAATTTCCCGGTCGAATTTTTCTTTTCTCTGTATTTAAATTAATGAAAAATAAATGTGTTACGATAAAACAATTTCATGAATACAAATGATGTATTAAGTTTTACGTTTTCGTCGTCAAAATATCATAATTGGAAGTGATTTTTAAATACTGAACAAAAAATACGTAATTGAACTCTCCTGGAATAAAATTGAAATAATATTTTTCCCTTTCACTTGCCCTATATGATATATTTGCCCATAACAGACAGGTGGAGGGTCAAATTATTTACGTACACTCAACCTGTTCGTTGCAGGGCTAAAATAAATAGTTCTCTTTCTTATCACATAGTCAGCCAATTTATATGACTGAGCTATTTAAGAACAGAAGAGGCAGAGGTGTAAACGACACTAATCAGAGTTATCTCCTCTGAAAGTAATGAATTTCATTACACAGCCAGACCCTGTGGTGAATGAAGTGAAAGTGTCATTTGCAGCGTGGAAAATTTGTGCTTTTCAGAGGGCCCGGCATGCTGATAAGCGTACTTTTCCACTCAGTGAGGAAGGCAATTGTATCCACCAAACTTCTTGTTTTACTTAGTAAAACCTCTACAGTTCAAACCAACTTTTCAGCTGATGACCTAAACAACAGGGAAGGAAAGTATTGTTTTTATGTACATTTTTCGAATCGAATTTTCACCGGATATACTCGTTTTCAAGCCCTCTGAACCCAAATTTTTTAATATTTTACAAAAATCATTTCATCCTTCACTGTCTGCATTAGCAGTAATTGCAGAACAGTCGGACGTTAAACCAAAAAAAGCCCCTGAACCCAAAAAAACCTTTTTTTGGCGATCGGTCTGTAAGTGTGTGTGTGTGTGTGTGTGTGTTTGTTTGTTTGTGTTTGTGTGATCAAAATATCCTAAATACGGAATAGCGTACGAACTTGAAGCTTGAAAGTTAATTTAATTACCATTACGGGACACGACAGGAATATTTTCATCAAAATTGATCAACCGGAAGTAGTAGTTTATTCTTATGATGTTCTCGAAAATGGCTCCTACGATTTTTTAGAAAAATCAACTCATTTACTACATTTTTAATGCTCTACAAGATAGGGTAACCGCCATGTCTAGGTACTGAAATTTTTGCCGGACGTGTGCCCTCGTGATAAAAAATGTTTTCTTTTTACTTCAGTACTGAATTTACTTACTAATATCTTAAAAATTTATATTTTATCAACAGACATCAAACTATAAATGTAGTTTTTTTTACTTCAGAAGGTGACTTATTGCTAAGGTACGTTTCGGGATCTGGGTAAAATAAATAGTAATTAACAAACTATCGTTTAAAATTGCAAGTATTTATTACACGCTATAAATTACAAAATAATAATCTTATTTAAATCTGCTGATAAATTACAGTTTCTCCAATCAAGATGCTTATAATAAATAATAAACTAATTATAATTAATAAAATTAAAATAAACTAAACTAGCAACAGATTATTTTGCACTTAATTTAACTAAATCTTATTTACGTGTACAACCAATTATACGACACACAGTTACGATTGGGACTTTTTCACAAAACGTAAACTGCTATATGGTACACAATTCACTCGTCGATGACAGATAAAGACTAACTCACTAACCAAACCGGCTTCGCTTATACACCAAAGCTATGGCAATCACGAGATGAACAAAGATTTTCGATATAGTGATAAAAATACTAAGTTTTTCTGTCGGATTCTGGATGAATCTTAACCCTTTCAATTCCATATTGTTTAAATATGCACAAAAAAATATGTGTACATTGTTTCATACACTTTACTGACATTTAAGTGACATAAAATCGCTTTTAGACCTTCAGCCTTTTTAATGGTATGACAAAAAAGTGTGACACATATGTCACATTGGGCTAGATGAACAAAGTTCCCAACAATATGAATAAGTAAAAATCATGTGCAGGCTCCCTAAACAATTTACTCTTGCTTAGATTTGTAGCAAAGCATTATTTAAGACTTAAAAAAATGTTACAATTCAAAAATATTGGTAAAATGGACAAAATCACTATTTACAGTCTAAAAAATATACTTGTATGTACATTCAACGTACTCGAAGAAATGCTACTTTATTTTAGTAAATGAACATGAATATTTAAAATTAAAATTAACTTTCAAAAGAAACTAATGGTCGCGTCCGTCGTGTAGTGGTCAGCATCTTACACTGCAAAGCGGAGGTCTCAGGTTCGATTCCTGGCTAGGGTACAGAAAATTATTACACTTTACATCCAGCGTTCTTTAAACAAAAGTAGTCAATCCAATGTGACTTCTATGCCACACTGGGTACGAAAGGGTTAACAAAAGGTAAACACATTAGGACACTATTACAAAAGAGCTAATTATCATCTAAATAGATACACCAATCCTTCTCAAGTAGCTGTCAAAACGATAGACCTTTATTAACTATCTATGCACTATACTATATTTCTAACAATTTCCTGGAAATAACCCGATTTATTAACTATTATTTTTACTTTCTCTTGCCTATATGAATATATAGGAAGGAAAGTATTGTTTTCATGTCGATTTTTCGAAATCGAGTTTTCACCGGATCTATACGTTTTCAGACCCCCTGAACCCAAAAAACATGTTTTTAGCGATTGGTCTGTGTGTCTGTGTGTGTGTGTGTGAACAGAATATCTCAAGAACGGAACATCGTACGAACTTGAAACTTGAAACTTAAGTTACATACCACTACCGGACGCGACACGAACATTTTCATCAAAATCGGTCAACCGGAAGTAGTAGTTTATTCGTATAATTTTTCACTTTTTTGCGATTTTCTCAAAAACTGGTCCTACGATTTTTTTTAAAATCGCCTATTTTACTCAATTTTTTATTCTCTACAAGATAGGGTAGGCGCCATGTTTGCTGAAATTCTCGGTGAGGCTGTTTTCACGTAAAAACATTGATTTTTTAAGATTACGGCTTTAATATAAATTTTAGCGCAAAAACTTATATAATGAAAGTTGTAGAGAATTTAAAAACCTACAACTTCTGTTTCAAACATTTTTTTGTATAACGCTTAGTTTAGCGGTAATTTGCGATTTTCTTTTTTTTTCTCACGAAAACGTGAGAAAAATCGATTTTTTTAACATTTCGGTCTTAGTATGCATTTTACGACAAAAGTGTATATAATAAAAGTTATAGAAAATTAAAAGATCTACAACTTTTGTTTAGAGCATTTTTCTCTACAGAGCCTAGTTTAGCGTGAAAGCGTGATTTTCCGTATTTTTAAGCCAAACTGAGTTCGATTGTCATTTTGCGTCATTCACTCATGATTAAAATAAGGTTATGTTTTTGAGGTTAGTTTTTGTTCATTTCTAATGTTTTAATACTAATGTTAGGTTTATTGTTAATTATTTGCATTGGCAAGAGAAAGTTGTGTGAGTGTTTCACACCAGATTTTTTACTTAACACTTCTACAAATTCAGTACTGTTAGAGAATTCTAGAACAAACACTATCCTTTTAGATATTGTCACAATATCTTTTGTGCCGTACTGAATTTTTAAAAAAAATTGTACATAATTTAATAATAGCTACTAAAATTCCATTATTGTTGTTATTTTTTATGAACATTTCAATCTGTTAATTCTACAAACTTGATTCAATTGTAAATAAATTGGTACAATTTGTTTGTTATTTACGCTGTGAACTAGATAGGATAATAAAAATAAGACCGTATAAAAGAACTGCATTCAATCGGTGAGATCCAGTGTTCTATTTTCTGATTGATTAGTCTACAAACACAGATTCTTTTCACTTAACAATTGTTTTCTTTTTATTTACAATGAAATTTAATTAAAATTGTTTTCTAGTAGGTAAAGAAATTAACTGTTTAATTAGATTAACTAATTCCTTCTGTAGAAAAAGATGATGCTCTTGCAGTTAACCAACGATAAATTTCTTAATTCAGATGATCAAATTACTTTCAATCAAAGAAAAACTTCTTATCTGACATTCCGGTGGACAAATTTGATTAAGCACATCTTCATTACAAATAAATTGTTAAAGTGTGATTTTATCAGCAATTCACTGATCACAGGAGTAATATTTGAGGAATATTTCTTATTTATAAATTATAACGATTCCTATTTCCAAAACTGTTTGATACTTTCCAAAAATACAATGATCAACTTGGTAAACTAAGAATTGGAATGCTTCTAGTAACTGTATCTGGTACAGTATCTGATTTCTTATTTATTTATTTTCCAATTACTTTAAAAAATATCTCAAGAACGGAATAGCGTAAGAAGTTGAAACTTGAAATTTATTTTGAATACTACTACGAGGCTCGGCACGAAAATTTTCATCAAAATCCGTTAAACGGAAGTAGTTGTTTATTGTGCGAATAAACTACTTTCTTAAAAACGGCTTCAAAGATTTTTTAAAAACTCCCTCATTTTTTTTGTATGCTCTACAAAATAGGGCAAGCGCCATGTCTGCTGAATTTTTGGACTCTGGTGGTAAAATATTGTTTTTTTTTTAATCAAGGTAATAAACATTATAAAAAACCTACAACTTTTATCTCAAACTCTTTTTTACAACGCTTAGTTTTGCAACAGTTAGTAATTTTGTGTATTCTTTCATTAAAATTTGTAAAAAATGAAATTTTTAACATTACGTCTTTAGTATGCATTCTAAAACAACAATACAAATTATAATATTAAAGCTTTTTTTTATCCCTAATGTGTGTGTACGTTGAAATCTGTTCAATTCAGAACAATAAGCAACCCCATAACTCAATGAGATGTGTATGACTTGTAAATGAGAGTCTTGTACAGATCCAGGCCGACAATTCCTGAGAGAGTATGGTTAATTGAACCCCAACCATCAAAGAACACCGGTAACCACCGTCTAGCACTCAAATCCGTATAAAAGTAACTACCTTTACTAGGATTTGAACCAGGAACCTTCGACTCCGAAAATCAGCTGTTAAACAGCTGATTTTGGCGACGAATTTACCTCTAGACCAACCCGGTGGGTAAATATTAAAGTTACCTATAGAAAATAAAAAATTTACAATTTTTATTTCAAGCATATTCTTCTACAGAGTACGGAGTCTAGTTTAACGTAAATTAGAGATTTTCGGTATTTTTAAGTTGAACAGAGTATGATTTTCATTTTGCATCATTCACTCAAGATTAAAATTTGGTTATGTTTTTCATTTAACTTTGGTTACTAATGAATGAACATCGGGTTTAAATAGTGTTATTGTTTAGGTCATCAGCCGAAAGGCTGATTTGAACCTCTAGAGGCTTTATTAAGTAAACCGAAGAGTGCAGTGGTTTACCGAAGACTTTCTGACTGAGTGGAAGAGTAAGCTTATCAGCATGCCAGGCCCTCTGAAAACCATCTACTTTCCTTCACCCTGCAAATTGACACCTTCACTTCAGTAATCACAGGGTCTGTCTGTATAATGATGAAATTCATTACTCTTAGAGAAGATAACTCTGATTAGTGTCTTTTACACCTCTACCTCTTCTGTTCTTAAATGATTCAGTCATATAATTGGTTGACCATGTGATAAGAAACTGAACTATTTTCGTAGCCCTGGAACTAGCAGATCAAGTGCAATTTAACAGTCCACCTGCCTGTTATGGGCAAAGTTTTTAATACGGTTTTTATTTACATTATCAAGCGAAATTCGTATGAGTATTTCACACAAGATTTCTTTTTGTTACTCTAATTATCTGGTAGGTAAATTTTTATTTATTTATTTAAAATTTTTGTAAAAAATTTCAGAATAATAAATTTTATTTTTACTGAAATATTTATGTTGACGTTTAATAAAATAGTTAATTTATGTATAGTTTCGAGGAAACGGATTAATAATGATATTAAAAAAGTTGATGTTATGGAAATTGGAAAGTGTTATAAAAATTGTAAAAAATGCATCCACAGTAACCCATTCACTGAACGCAGATTATAAACTGTAGTTAAAAGTGTTTCCTCTACACATTTTTTAACATGGCGCAGAAGTGGTTGAGTTTTACCCAGTTATGAGAAGTTATAGGTTGGAATATATATATATATATATATATGAACGAGGAAAAATGTATTTTCATGCACACTCTTACTCTGCTATTTATATGTGTGTAATATCAGGTAAAATACAACCAAACGTTCTAAGTACCACTACTGGTAACTGGGTTACATAAATTTTGAAAAAAATCCACAAAAATTATCTTCTAACTTTTTTGAATTAACATAATTTAACGCCTTCTCTCTTATGTCTCATAAAATGTATCTAGTCTACGTATATTTGAAACAGTTTTTGAATTTCATTAATCGTTATTGTTAAATTTTAAACTAAAAAGTAATGAGGTACTTTACTTTTCTTTAAATATCTCCACTGGGGGATACTTTTTCATGTAATTTTTTATCAATTTATTTATTGTTTTGTAGAAAACACTTTGTATAAGTCTGTTGATAAAAAAAATTGATAGTTTACGTATTTAATAAGTGGTAAAAGTTATTTTGTACGACCCATAAAGGGGATTAGGCATAAAAAATAAATTTTAACTGAAAATATTTTTGTCTTTAATTTTTATTACGGTACTGTACATTAATCTGTACAATTTCCGTATATGATACTTAAATGGTGTTGGAGAATTTGATTTTAAGGGGAAGAGGTAACTGGGTTACATAAATTGTGAAAAAACCCGCAAAAATTATCTTCTAACTATTTTTTTTGAATTAACGTAAGTTAACGCCTTCTCTCTTATGTCCCATAAAATATATCTACATATATTTGAAACAGTTTTTGAATTTCATTTATAATTATTGTTAAATTTTAAAAGTAATGAGGTATCTTTACTTTTCTTTAAGTACCTCCACTGGGTGATAATTTTTCATGTAACACTTTATCAATTTATTGTTTTCTAGAAAACACCTTAATAATTTCTGTTTATAAAAAAATTGACAGTTTACCTATATAATAAGTGCTAAAAGTTATTTTGTATGACCCATAAAATGGATTTAGTATAAAAATCAAATTTCCACAAAATATTTTTCTCTTTAATATTTATTACGGTATTGTATATTAAGCTGCACAATTTCCGTGTATGATACTTAAATGGTGTTGGGGAATTTTATTTTAAGAAAAAGAGGTACCCTGTGGTACATTCTCCGTTTATAACTACGGGTGTTGTCCGTTATTCAGACCAAGAGGTCTTTACTCCATTTTCGCTTTAGACCTGGCACAGTTGGGAAGTTTCTTGTAGCTAGGTCACAGGCTAGTTGTTTTGGATTGTCATCTAGTCATTCGCAAAATTTACGTACTATAGATAGAACCTTAGGTTAGTTCCTTTACTGTTGGAATTTTTGAAATCGTTGTGGAAGGTTTTATAGCTTACATAAAAAGGAGCGCCAGAAGCAAGCCTTAAAAATTTTCATTGATCGGCCTGGATCGAATTTATTTAACTCTCTGCAGCTAATTCAAATAGGTGAACAACATAAATCTCGGTTGGTCTTAAAAGGGTTTTGTTTATTAAATGTGTGGAAAGGAGGTTCAATTTTAATCGAGTCCGAGTCCTGAACGAAGTGAGCTTGCGCTCGGGATGACGACGTCGTAGCTCTAGGCTACCTTGTCGTTCGGAGAATTGGATGAAAGGAACTTTTTTGAAATTTTTCTTTATTTGGAATTACAGATGATTAATTGGGGGAAAGATGGGCTCGGAATCGGGGTAACAACAAGAACATTGCCTTGTGAAGGGAAGCTTTTCCTAGTCGGGAGTGTTCTTACCTGGTAGGAAATACTTATAGGGATGTTTGTAGGGAGTCTCTATAGAAAATCGTGTAACGGCTGTTTAATCTTTACTTGTGGCGGGCGAGGTGTTGTGTAGATTTCTCTGACAGCTGGCTGTACAGAGCGTTGACCGGCGTCGTTACGGACTCTTGAAGTTCGGTATATGAACTCCTCCAGGGTCGGGGTGAGGATGTAGTCGTGGACGGTTTTATTAATGATGAGATAGTGGAGGTTGGAAAATTTTTCTTACTATGCAGTTGTGAAGAGAGGAGAGTTTTCTTTTGTTGACGGAGAAGAGGACGGTCCACCAAACTGGTGCTCCCCCTACTACGCTCCGGCTCTCTCAGAATTCCCCTTAAACTCCTCATCTTCACAGCTACCATCAGATCCTTCCAATTTTGATCGAAGGTAAATTGAACAGAAGAGTTAACTTATATCAGCGGTTAAGTTTTAAACGTTTTGCACGAAGATGATGTTTCCAAGTTAGTCACCTGAAAATTTAATTTAAAATCTTAAGCTGTAATTAAATAAATCATAAACTTTTGGAAAGAAATGAATAAAAGGGTTTGGTAAAAACGGGTGTACTATACTTACAAAAATAATAAAAGAACAGTAAATCTAGCGACATATACTGCAGTAAGTACATAGAGCGGATTTTAGCGAGGAATTTTAAATTTAAAATAAAATGTGACTTTGATAAGAACTGCAATTCCAGAACACACTCGTATATATAAAGCATATACGATGCTCTTTCCTTATTACATTCGGTAAGAAAACCTAACAAAAAATCGTATTTTAAGGGGAGTTGTAAAATTCCCCACGGTTACCGAGTGAGAAAGTGTTAATTCGCACCAACCGTACATATATAGTCTAGGTAAAATCTTTTTACGATCTATTCAGAGAAAATGTCCCCTTTCAACATAGGTAGAAAAAGGATGGTCATAGAAATTCAGTCATAGAACTTTCGGTGGAGGAAATTTTTCTGTAAAAGCTCTTTTCTTCCGACGAGTAAAAATAGAGGTTAAAGTAGGTAAAATTCAAGAAGCATACGTACGGCGTTACTATATAATGCGTTTCAGGTGAGAGCGCTGTTCGCAAACATTCAACGTATAAACGTGAAACACTCTTTTTATATCATAAACATAACTTTTATTTTCCCCACTCTTTTAAAAAGAAAAACGTATTTTAATAAATAAATAAACCTTGTTACAAAAAGTACTTATTGATGCGAAAGATAAGATAGCTCATCTCTACATTACGGTAAAACTTAATTCTTAAATTATTTTGATAAAAAATAAATTTCAAATTACATTAGAGGTACCGTTTTTTTACAAGAATGAACGCTGGTTCTTTTCTTTTAACTTTATATAAAAATAACTTGTTCAAATAATGATAATAAATGCAAATTTACTTTTACGACGTTAATCAATTTTGTTTTATAAAAAATGTTTCGTTTAAAAACAAAATATTAAAATAAAATGTGTTAACGTTATTTCGTGGAATTAAAGTTAATAAAATAAGATTTTGAGTACTTACTTCGTTCATTTATCTAATACTGGAAGTTCAGATATTCTGCGATTATTGTCAATAAACCCGCTACATTTTATTCATAAAGTAAATACATCGGTTTTTTTTAATATTTTGATTCTTTATTAATTTTATGTATATATTCTGCCGATAACAGGCTGGTTGAGTGTTAAATTATTTCCACTCGATCTCCTAGTTCTAGGGTTACAAAAAAATAGTTCTGTTTCTTATCACATGGTCAACCAATTATATGACTGAATCATTTAAGAACAGAAGAGGTAGAGGTGTAAAAGACTCAAAGTGATCTCCTCTGGGAGTAATGAATTTCATAATACAACCAGACCCTGTGGTGAATGAAGTGTCATGTAATGGATGGAAAGTAGATGCTCTTTAGAGGGCCTGGGATGCTGATAAGCATATTTTTTAATTCAGTGAGGAAGGCAGTTGTAAATTACCTTACTCGTCGTTTTACTTAGTAAATCTTCTAGAGGTTCAAACCAGCTTTTCGTCTGATGATTTAACAACACCACAGTAATTATTTCAAAAATTGAACAAAGAAAGCTAAAATTTGTGAAACGTAAGATAATTGAACAAATTATGTACGAGTTGCTTTTACAGTACAGAACATAATTTTAAAATTTAAATAAGAGACTGTCTTATTAGAAAAGATGAAATAATATGTAAAAAATATTAATAAGAATCGCCTTGTGAAAATCTGAACGAGGCGAAATATTGTAAATAAATTCAGTTCAAATATACATTTTTAATAAACCTCCACATCAAAAAAATCAATCGTTCAAAGCACATATATATTTTACTTTTTAATATTTCAATCATAATTTTAAAAAAATACCGTGTTGCTTGTGCAGATGACCTGGAAATCGTTTCTAGGAATTCGGAATCATTAATGAAAAAAAAATCAACGAGTTGAAAGAAAAAACGGGAATACAGATTTCTGTCAATAACCCTAAATTCATAACAAACATCACAACAATCCAGTGTTATTCTTTTTCTGTATTGTTTTATTTATATTGTCTCAATCAATTTTTCAAATTTTATTACATTTTATGATATTTACATTTTAAAAAATATAAAAGACTGATTTTTTCGTTTTATCTTTAACACGTTAAAGGAAGATAGATTCTCTTGAGCATTTTTTTGGGTGAGATTCGGTAATTTCCCTACGAATTCCTTTATCTATAAAAATACTTCCTTATCAAATATCTTTGTGTAGTCCAAGTGGTTGTTGCAGACGTATATGTATTGTAGAGATAAAACTTTCAACCCCTCTAACATATTCTTAGATATCGACGTATGAAACCCTATTCTTAGACCAAGTGTTCCTTACATCCTTTCGAATTTTGAATCTCCTGGATTAGATATTTGGGATTCGTATGAAATTGAAAAAATGTTATAAAAAGTTAAATTTTGAAAAATAACTTGATTTATTGCATTTTTTATTTCATTTTTTAGAGAGAAAATTTAGCCTATTACAGGCAAATATAGCGTTAACGTATTTGCGTTCGATCTGTTCCAGGGCTACAAAAAATAGTTCCGTTTCTTATCGTACGATCAGCCAGTTAAATGACTGAAGCATTTAAGAACAGAAGAGGGAGAGGTGTAAAAGACACTTGTCCCAGTTATCTTTTGTGAGAGTATAGAATTCCATTATACAGACAGTATTAGACAGACTTAGTATTAAACAGAATTCCATTAGACAGACCATGTGGTGAATGAGGTGTAGGTGTAATTTACTAGGTGGAAAGTAGATACTTTTCGAAGGGTCTGGCATGCTGATAAGCATATTTTTTCACTCAGTGAGAAAAATACTAGTAAATCATTTCACTCTTCGTTTTTCTTAGTATTGCCTTCTTACTGAGTGGATGTTTTTCAGCATTTCAGGCCGTACGAAAAGTACGGAGGGTCTGGCATGCTGATAAGCATACCTTTTCACTCAGTGAGGAAAACACTGGTAAATCACTTCACTCCTCGTTTTTCCTAGTATTGCCTTTCTCTCTGAGTGGATGCTTATCAGCATTCCAGGCCCTACGAAAAGTGCAGAGGGTCTGGCATGCTGATAAGCATACCTTTTCAATCAGTGAGGAAAACACTAGTAAATCACTTCACTCCTTTTTTTCGTATTATTGCCTTCCTCACTGAGTGGATGCTTATCAGCATGCTGGGTCCTACGAAAAGCATCTACTTGACACCCTGCAAATGACACCTTCACTTCATTCACCACAGGGTCTAGCTATGTAATGAAATTCATTACTCTCAGAGGAGATAACTCTGACTAGTATATTTTACACTAGTCTTTTTATTAGTAGTTTAGTATTTATTAATATTTCTATTATTATTATTAGTATATTTTTTATTGGTATGTTTTTATTAGTATTTTTATTTACACCTCCATCTCTTCTGTTTTTAAGTCCTGCAGTCAAATAATTGGCTTACCATGTGATTGTTGTTGTTTAGGTCAACAGCCGAAAGGCTGGTTTGAACCTGCAGAGGTTTTACTAAGTAAAACGAGGAGTGAGGTGGTTTACCATTGCCTTCCTCACTGAGTGGAAAAGTACGCTCATCAGCATGCCGAGCCCTCTGAAAAGCACATATTTTCCACTCTGCAAATGACACCTTCACTTCATTCACCACAGGGTCTGGCTGTATAATGAAATCCATTACTTTCCGAGGAGATAACTCTGATTAGTGTCTTTTACACCTCTACTTCTTCTGTCCTTAAATGATTCAGTCATTTAATTGGCTGACCATGTGATAAGAAACAGAACTATTTATTTTAGCCCTGCAACGAACAGATTGGGTGTAAATAATTTGACACTCCACCTGTCTGCTCTGGGCAGACCATGTAATTAGAAACAGAATAATTTTTGGTAACCCTGGAACTAGCAGATCGAGAGAAAATATTTAACACTCACGTGCCTGTTCATGGCAAAAATTAGGTTATATTATTTATTATATACATTGTTAAGAGAACGTCATGTTAGTTTTATACACCAGATTTTTATTATTGTAATCCTAATAGCAAAGAAAAAACCTAGAAGTCATTTCATGACATTTATAATGAAAATTATAGAGCTACTGTTATTTTGTTTTTAATTGTTTAGGCTAAACTTAGTTTGACATTGTGTATGTATTAAAAGTTAGAAAGGTGAAATGATCTGACATTTGATAATATCGTATGATGAAAGTTTGTAACGCAATCCACAATCTAACATTTATTTATTTTTCTTACATTAGTATAATTATAAAAAACATATTTTCAAAGACTATTATTAAACTGAACCATTCTTAATAATAACTACAATAAAATAAACTAATAATTGATAAATGTATTGTAAAATTACTGTTAAATTTTTCTACCGTTTATGTTTCTAACATTATTAAATGCCAACTCATTAGACCGAGAATAATAATACATAAAATAACAAGGACAGGTAATTTAGTTCAGAATAACAAATACAACGAACGTTTCTTTACTTGTAATACTTACTTTGAAGTAAATATTGCCTCGGGATAGAAAGCGAAATTGGAAATTTGCTTCGCGCTCGTGAAACGACCACACCCACGCAATAGTCAATACAGGCAGCTACAAAGAAAAATACTTTAAACCTAAGCTACGTTGACCAGAACTGACTTACGAGATTGCTTTTTAGTACTTGTATTCTACTTGCATAATCTTAAAATCTGTGGGCGTTTCTTTTTAAAGGAAGTACTACGTTCTAATAATACAATTTATACGCTGTTCGCTTCAATTTAATAGCAAATTTTAAACCATATGCTTTCTAAAATAATTTATTGGTAAAATTTTATAGATTTATCAATATTATTTTTTCTACATTATTTATCTATCGTTTCATAAATCTTAACCTAAAATAATCTTAATTCTTTTGTTTTATTAAATATTAGCTGTAGGTATATTAAGTTATTATGAAATTTCGATTAAATTTGCAATCCATAAAATTTTTGTTAACCGACAACTGAATTTAAGTCCAATTTTTTAGAGGTAGTCGTTACATCGGGAGGTATATCAGTTGTATTCTTTAAATTCTGAATATAATTAATAACAAACATACTTCTTTACATTTATAACAATTATTTATTAACGAATTAATAATTATCAAACTTGACATACTAGGTAATTTTTCAGCAGATCTGGATGTATAGTAGTCAAAACAGTGCACCAAAACCACCAGTCATTTCACGAGTACGTTTCCTAAATAAATTCTTACTACTCATTACTAATTGCCCGAGTTACTTGTTCAGTAAAACACTACACGATGACTTACGCGTCTCTTTCGTCAACGACACATATATCTAAAATTGTACCGTAGGTTCAGAGACAAACTTCAAAATCATAATAATCCCTTGATACGCAACTTGAAATCTCCAGACTTACCAGGAATACCACAATGACGATTGAAACGCCGATGGAGCAGAGACATAATACATTAACACGACTCTTAACAGTAATTACGTGTACATAAAAATGAAATTAAAATTTAACCCTCCACGACAATTTCAAAATTCCTACAGGAAATGAGCTAATCGCGTCCTTGTATAGTACATTTCACGAAAGACTAGATGACCATCCAAACCAACTAGGCCGTGATCTACCTAGAAGGAACTTTCCAACTATGCGTCGTTTAAAGCGAAAATGGAATAGAGATCTCTTGGCCTGAATAACGGACAATACCCGAAGTTTTGAACGGAGAATGTATCAAGGGTACCTCGTCTCCTTAAAGTGAAATTCCCCACCGCCATTTAAAAATGAAATACGGAAGTTGTGCAGCTCAATGTACAGTACCGTAATAAAAATTAAAGACAAAAAAAATTTAACACATATTTCGTTATCTGGAGAGCTATCACTGCGTGCTGTCCTTCAACCCATTAACGCGGTTCCTTTTTAATTTATACAATGTAAACATTTTTGCTGGTTGTACTTTTACAGTTGCAAATTAAATTTGGAATTTAGAAAATTATTAAACTTAGACCACTAACAAATACAATTAGATTATTTCATTTAAATTAATTGCAAATCTTAAGCGTAAACTAAACTTGACTAATAATAGATTTCTGTCCTTAAGAATCAAAACGATTGATGTACCTATTCGCAACCACTTGTTACTACACGGACGCACGTGTATTATAACCATTTTCAGATAAATCACGAACTGCCATTATTTTACTTAACTTTACTATTTTTGAGAGGAACGCCACACATTAGCAGGACCCTTACGTTTAAATGCCAGGTATTATTTATTTAGGTTATCAGCCCAAAGGCTGGTTTGAACCTCTATACCATTTTTCATAGCTGATGAGCTCTGAACTTTCGCATTGCCCCTTACCTACTTCATAGCTAGCGAATCACTTGCCAGCAACGTTGTCAGTACTTACTTTCTCTCATAGCTCTGTTATATATTTTCTCAGCCATTGGTTTTGGTCTTTCCATAATAATTATAACCTATGAACATAAACCAGCTGATTATGTTACACAGTATTGCATGCTAACGCGCTCTATAATCGATGTGTTCAGTACGAGATGCAAGACATGAGTGAACAAACTACTGCGGCTCTTATATCCATGCACGCGTAGTGTTTGTTAAGCTGATACATTCCTACAATCTGACATTGCTGGCAAACGTTCTGATTGGTCTAATCGCTTGGAACAGTAGAGCTCATCAACCGTGAAAAGCATTAAAAGGTTTTATTAAGTAAAACAAGGAGTGAGGTGCTTTACAGGTGTCTTCCTCACTGAGTTGGAAAGTATGCTTATCATCATATCAGGCCCTTTGGAAAGCATATATTTTTTACCCTGCAAATGATACCTTCACTTCATTCACCATCTTCATCTGGCTGTAGCCTATATGAAATTCTTTACTTTCAGAGGAGATAACTCTGATTAATTGCTTTTACACCTCTACATTTTCTCTTCTTAAATGATTCAGTCATATATTAACAAATCATGTGATAAGAAACAGAACTATTTTTGTAGCTCAGGATTTAAGTAATTGAGTGCAAATAATTTAACTCTCTTATCTGTTTATTATGGGAATGTGGCACTTGTTTGTTAAATACATTAACACTGATATAATTAATATTTAAAAGTTACAGATTAAATAAGTGTAATTATTTTTTATGTTTTCTAAGAAGAAAAAACTCAGATAACATTTCAAATTTATCCCACATCTCTGTTCCACCTTCTGTGTAGCCAATCTATTATAATTACATGATTACTGAATTTAGTTTTAAAATATTGTATGTATGTTCATTATTAATATATTAGTGACACGTGTAGTACAATTTTTTTTTGAAATTATCACGGATATTCCTTTGCTGTAGTTCACATTTTATACTCACTGTTTTTACTCACTGCCCATAACAGACAAGTGGAGTGTCAAATTTTTTACACTCAATCTGTTCGTTACAGGGCTAAAATAAATAGTTCTGTTTCTTAAGACATGGTCAGCCAATTAAATGAGTGAATCATTTAAGAACAGAAGAGGTAGAGGTGTAATGTGACACTAATCAGAGTTATCTCCTCTGAAAGTAATAAATTTCATTATACAGTTGGACCCGGTGGTGAATGAAGTGAAGGTGTCATTTGCAGACTGGAAAATATGTGCTTTTCAGAGGGCCCGGCATGCTGATAAGCGTACTTTTCCATTCGGTGAGGAAGGCAATGGTAAACCACCTCACTGCTCGTTTTACTTAGTAAAACCTCTACAGGTTCAAACCGGCCTTTCGGCTGATGACCTAAACAACAACAACTCACTGTTTTACCGATGATTTTTAAAAGACCATCAGTTACAATATAAGGTACCAATGGTTAAAGTTAATGAAGACAGTGAGTTCTAAATTCAATCATAAATTTATTCAGTGCTACAGATAACAATGATTAATAAATCTATATTCAATTTCTGTCACAAAATAAAAATTCTTTTCACAAGGTAATTAAACTTTGTAAAATCGTAACAAAAATGAAATTTCGTTAGGCAGAAAGAGGTTAAAAATTAAGAGGGTTAAAAATACGTGTTCCTCTAGAACATTGGTCAAAGTGGTTTTTAAGAAAACGTTGACTAATAAGATTATTTTAAAAAGTAATATGTTAAACTATTCTGAAATTAGTAATAAAGATAATATAATCTTTTCGTGAGTTAATTACTTTTACTTTATAATTAATTTTTGTTTATAATTTTTAATTAAGTTACTTATATATTAATTTAATTAAAATTAACCAAGTACGTATATCAGTAATTTTGAATTTACTAACCTTATTCGGTTGAAGCAGTCTGCACAAGTTTGAAAGTTAACACCGGTTTGGGTTAACTTGATGAAGAGAAGACCGGCTGACAGGCACAAAGAAACACCGTTGGGATGTGTTTCTCTTTTAAACACTTGAATTATAACTTCTGAGTAACATTTTCTACTCACCGGATTATTTTTTCAAGAGAAACAGTTCATGATAATTAAAGTTATTAAATAATTAATATGTAGGATAATTATTAAATATTACAGGTAAATATATGTTTACTTGATTTCTCTTAACATGGATTTTATTTTCTTCTGTAAATTCTGGTTTGAATAAGAAACAATCCTGTTTTTGTATGTAGCTAACTTCACTTTTACCGTATTAATTGATTTAAATTTGTAAATACTTATAAAGTACAGTGGGGCTTGAGTTATCCGAACTAATTGGGACTAGAGCGGTTCTGATAATCAAATAGTTCGGATAAACAAATACGCTAAATTCTGTAATTTGATACACAGTACCGAAACAATGTATTTTTTTTTTTTTTTTTTTTTTTACTTGTTAGGCCACAATAAAATGAACTTCGGTAAAAATCCTTCATGAAATATTTTTTGACGCACTTGTACGTGCATTATAGTGATTTTTAAAAAATCTTGAATTTTCTTTTGAACTAGAACAGATTTTTTTGAAGTAGCAACATCTCTCATTCTTTTACAAATAACAAAGCTTCAGCAGCAATAATAAATTCAGTCTGTTTTTCGCCCCATAGCATTGCAGTTTCTAGAGCAGAAAATGCCTCTATGTGAGTAAATATGTATTTTTCGCCTCTATGGTGGTTCGGATAATTGACGGTTCGGACGACTGACGTTCGGATAATCGACGCTCCTGTGTTGTTTGAAAGAAAACTAATATCGTCTTAATGTATAAACCTTAAGCTGGTTTGAACTTCTGAAAGCTTTACTAAATAAGGTGGGTTACAATGGTCTTCCTCATTGAGTGATAAAGTATGCTTTTCAACATGCCAGGTCCTCCGAAAAGCATCTACTTTCCACACTCCAAATGACATTTTCACTTCATTCACCACAAGGTCTGGCTGTATAATGATATTCATTACTCTCGGAAGAAATAACTCGGACTATGTGTCTTACACCTCTACCTCTTCTGTTCTTAAATGCTTCATTGAATTGGCTGACCATGTGACAAGAAACAAAACAATATTTTGTAGCCTAGAACTAGCAGATCGAGTGTAAATAATTTAACATTCCACGTGTCTTGTCATGGGGAATAATAAAGGTTAATGATAACTATGAATGAATCTGACCTTTAATTACAAAATAAGTGTGATCTTTTTAAAACAATAATCATTTATCCAACTTATTTTTTTGTTTTGTTTTGTAGGTAAGGAGATCCACAGAATCTTAAAAAAGAACAAAGCACTAAACGACAGAGAACGAATTTAAATTTGTCTTGAAGTCACTGACAGTATATATGTAATGCATTATTTGTTCGCATTTGGGCTCGTTTTTCCAATAGCAAACCAAATCCCATTACAGTTATCAAAAGAATTCTGTTTTCCCCAAATTAAAGTGTAATCGGTTTTTTACTTTCTCTTGCCTATATGAATATATAGGAAGGAAAGTATTGTTTTCATGTCGATTTTTCGAAATCGAGTTTTTACCGGATCTATACGTTTTCAGACCCCCTGAACCCAAAAAACATGTTTTTAGCGATTGGTCTGTGTGTCTGTGTGTGAACAGAATATCTCAAGAACGGAACATCGTACGAACTTGAAACTTGAAACTTAAGTTACATACCACTACCGGACGCGACACGAACATTTTCATCAAAATCGGTCAACCGGAAGTAGTAGTTTATTCGTATAATTTTTCAGTTTTTTGCGATTTTCTCAAAAACTTGTCCTACGATTTTTTTTAAAAGCGCCTATTTTACTCAATTTTTTATTCTCTACAAGATAGGGTAGGCGCCATGTTTGCTGAAATTCTCGGTGAGGCTGTTTTCACGTAAAAACGTTGTTTTTTTAAGATTACGGCTTTAATATAAATTTTAGCGCAAAAACTTATATAATAAAAGTTGTAGAGAATTTAAAAACCTACAACTTTTATTTCAAAGATTTATTTGTATAACGCTTAGTTTAGCGGTAATTTGCGATTTTCTGTTTTTTTCTCACGAAAACGTGAGAAAAATCGATTTTTTTAACATTTCGGCTTAGTATGCATTTTACGACAAAAGTGTATATAATAAAAGTTATAGAAAATTAAAAGATCTACAACTTTTGTTTAGAGCATTTTTCTCTACAGAGCCTAGTTTAGCGTGAAAGCGTGATTTTCCGTATTTTTAAGCCAAACTGAGTTCGATTGTCATTTTGCGTCATTCACTCATGATTAAAATAAGGTTATGTTTTTGAGGTTAGTTTTTGTTCATTTCTAATGTTTTAATACTAATGTTAGGTTTATTGTTAATTATTTGCATTGGCAAGAGAAAGTTGTGTGAGTGTTTCACACCAGATTTTTACTTATAGAAGTACTAGCGGGTCCCGCGTGGCTTCGCCCACGCAAACGTAAACAAAGAATCAGCTGTTTAAGTATACTCTCTGTATTTCTATGGGAAGGTATTTTTGCGAATTCTATCATTTAAAATAAAAATTTTGCAAAATCCTTTCTTAACAACAGTTTAGAAAACTTAAAATGATCTATAAATCAGGACATCTCTTTTTACTTTCTCTTGCCTATATGAATATATAGGAAGGAAAGTATTGTTTTCATGTCGATTTTTCGAAATCGAGTTTTCACCGGATCTATACGTTTTCAGACCCCCTGAACCCAAAAAACATGTTTTTAGCGATTGGTCTGTGTGTCTGTGTGTGAACAGAATATCTCAAGAACGGAACATCGTACGAACTTGAAACTTGAAACTTAAGTTACATACCACTACCGGACGCGACACGAACATTTTCATCAAAATCGGTCAACCGGAAGTAGTAGTTTATTCGTATAATTTTTCAGTTTTTTGCGATTTTCTCAAAAACTTGTCCTACGATTTTTTTTAAAAGCGCCTATTTTACTCAATTTTTTATTCTCTACAAGATAGGGTAGGCGCCATGTTTGCTGAAATTCTCGGTGAGGCTGTTTTCACGTAAAAACGTTGTTTTTTTAAGATTACGGCTTTAATATAAATTTTAGCGCAAAAACTTATATAATAAAAGTTGTAGAGAATTTAAAAACCTACAACTTTTATTTCAAAGATTTATTTGTATAACGCTTAGTTTAGCGGTAATTTGCGATTTTCTGTTTTTTTCTCACGAAAACGTGAGAAAAATCGATTTTTTTAACATTTCGGCTTAGTATGCATTTTACGACAAAAGTGTATATAATAAAAGTTATAGAAAATTAAAAGATCTACAACTTTTGTTTAGAGCATTTTTCTCTACAGAGCCTAGTTTAGCGTGAAAGCGTGATTTTCCGTATTTTTAAGCCAAACTGAGTTCGATTGTCATTTTGCGTCATTCACTCATGATTAAAATAAGGTTATGTTTTTGAGGTTAGTTTTTGTTCATTTCTAATGTTTTAATACTAATGTTAGGTTTATTGTTAATTATTTGCATTGGCAAGAGAAAGTTGTGTGAGTGTTTCACACCAGATTTTTACTTATAGAAGTACTAGCGGGTCCCGCGTGGCTTCGCCCACGCAAACGTAAACAAAGAATCAGCTGTTTAAGTATACTCTCTGTATTTCTATGGGAAGGTATTTTTGCGAATTCTATCATTTAAAATAAAAATTTTGCAAAATCCTTTCTTAACAACAGTTTAGAAAACTTAAAATGATCTATAAATCAGGACATCTCTTTTTACTTTCTCTTGCCTATATGAATATATAGGAAGGAAAGTATTGTTTTCATGTCGATTTTTCGAAATCGAGTTTTCACCGGATCTATACGTTTTCAGACCCCCTGAACCCAAAAAACATGTTTTTAGCGATTGGTCTGTGTGTGTGTGTCTGTGTGTGAACAGAATATCTCAAGAACGGAACATCGTACGAACTTGAAACTTGAAACTTAAGTTACATACCACTACCGGACGCGACACGAACATTTTCATCAAAATCGGTCAACCGGAAGTAGTAGTTTATTCGTATAATTTTTCAGTTTTTTGCGATTTTCTCAAAAACTGGTCCTACGATTTTTTTTAAAATCGCCTATTTTACTCAATTTTTTATTCTCTACAAGATAGGGTAGGCGCCATGTTTGCTGAAATTCTCGGTGAGGCTGTTTTCACGTAAAAACGTTGTTTTTTTTAAATTACGGCCTTAATATAAATTTTAGCGCAAAAACTTATATAATAAAAGTTGTAGAGAATTTAAAAACCTACAACTTCTGTTATTAACATTTTTTTGTATAACGCTTAGTTTAGCGGTAATTTGCGATTTTCTGTTTTTTTTCTCACGAAAACGTGAGAAAAATCGATTTTTTTAACATTTCGGTCTTAGTATGCATTTTACGACAAAAATGTATATAATAAAAGTTATAGAAAATTAAAAGATCTACAACTTTTGTTTAGAGCATTTTTCTCTACAGAGCCTAGTTTAGCGTGAAAGCGTGATTTTCCGTATTTTTAAGCCAAACTGAGTTCGATTGTCATTTTGCGTCATTCACTCATGATTAAAATAAGGTTATGTTTTTGAGGTTAGTTTTTGTTCATTTCTAATGTTTTAACTAATGTTAGGTTTATTGTTAATTATTTGCATTGGCAAGAGAAAGTTGTGTGAGTGTTTCACACCAGATTTTTATATAATAGATAGCGCCCCGTCGTGGCTTCGCCCATGCAATTTTAAGGCTATGATTCTGTATTTTAATTTGCTAATAACTGATTTATAATCTGCTAATAACCTATTTGCTAAGTCACAAATATATTTTTTTTTGGAATTACGTATAAAGAACAATTCACACACATCAATCGCGTCACCATTCCGAAACGGAACCGGCACGGCCGCTCGAAGTCAAAAATGATGACAGTATTCACACATGTACGTCAGTTTTCCTTCCGTCAAACTCCATTCAGTCATTTTACAGAGACAAACACGTCCGTAAAAAACAAAATATCGTCGAGAAAAAAATATCGTTTTGACGGTTCGGTGACGGCGACAAGACTGACGCACCGGATTCGGGACGGTGCCGGTGCTCAGTGTAGACAATGTCATTAATTTTTCAAGAAAGAATATTTTTCTGTGACTGAACTTCTCGGAATGACAGAACTGAGACGTGACGTGACGGATGTGTGTTGTTAATCGACCCTTATGGTGAAAAAATGAAAAAGAGAGAGATTAGCATATTTCCTGAATTTACATAAATAACTGTTGTTTTATTTAAACTTAAGTTAGATTTAAGAAAATAACTTTATCCTTTGCATTTTACTGAATTGGTTGAGACAAATTTTTTTTAAATTAAATTTTAATTGTTCAGTTGCAAAAATCATTTTTACAATGTCAGTCAAATACATTGTGTGACTTAAACAATAACATTCGTATCTTGCATAATAAGTAATAATACTATAAAGCATAAAAAAACGTAACACTTATTACGCTAATTACAACAATTCTGGAATTAATTCTGTCTAAAATGTAAATCCAGTGTTAGGTTAAAAGATTAAACACTATGTACAGTACAACATCCGGAGTGACAAAAGTAAAACATAGATTAAAATCGGTGTTGAAGTCAATTCAACTTCTGGGAAAATAGCTATAGTTTTGTAATTGATCTGCTGTTTACGTACGATAAGAACGTAATACTGGATGCTATGGAATATGCCTATGGAGGGGGTAAATGTGTGTTGGAGAACCAGCAGTAAGCGTAGCGCTTCGCGTTGATTCTTTATCCTCGCATCAGTGGGGGGGGGGGAATTTTTGCTATTTCTGCCCTTTAAAATCAAAATTTTGAAAAATCCTTTCTTAGTGCGCGCTTACACAACATAAGAAAGCTAACATCCAAATTTCAAGTCTGTAGCGTCAGTAGTTTCGGCTGTGCGTTGATCTATAAATGAATCACCCTGGACACAGTTGTCCTTTTATATAATAGACTAGCGGGTCCCGCGTGGCTTCGCCCACGCAAACGTAAACGAAGAATCAGCTGTTTAAGTATACTCTTTGTATTTCTTATTAGAGTGTTTTGCGAATTCTACCATTTAAAATAAAAAATTTTCGAAATCCTTCCTTAGCGACAGTTTAGAAAACTTAAGTTGGTCTATAAATCAGGACATCTCTTTTATATAATAGATAGCTCCCCGTCGTGGCTTTGCCCATGCAATTTTAAGGCTATGATTCTATATTTTAATTTGCTAATAACTTAAGTCACAAATATATTTTTTTTTGGATTACGTATAAAGAACGATTCACACGTCACCGTCACCGTTCCGAAACGGAACCGGTACGGCCACTCGAAGTCAAAAATGATGACAGTATTCACACATGTACGTCAGTTTTCCTTTCGTCAAACTCCATTCAGTCATTTTACATAGAGACAAATACGTCCGTAAAAAACAAAATATCGTCGAGAAAAAATATCGTTTTGACGGTTCGGTGACGGCGACAATACTGACGCGCCGGTTTTGGGACGGTGCTGGTGCTCAGTGTAGACAATGTCATTAATTTTTCAAGAAAGAATATTTTTCTGTGACTGACACTTATCTTCTCGGAATTACGGAACTGAGACGTGACGTGGACGGATGTGTGTAAATCGACCCTTATGGTAAAAAAAATAAAAACGTACGATAAGAATGTATATACTGGATGCAACGGAATATGCCTATGGAGGGGGTAAATGTGTGTCGGAGAAAAACCAGAACATAAGCGTAGCGCTTCGCGCTGACCCGCATCCTCGCATCAGTGGGGGGAATTTTTTCAATTTCTTCCCTTTAAAATCAAAATTTTGCAAAATCCTTTCTTAGTGCGCGCTTACACAACATAACAAAGCTAACTTCCAAATTTCAAGTCTCTAGCGTCAGTAGTTTCGGCTGTGCGTTGATTCGCACGTTGATTCCGCGTGGCTTCGCCCACGCAAACGTAAACAAAGAATCAGCTGTTTAAGTATACTCTCTGTATTTCTATGGGAAGGTATTTTTGCGAATTCTACCATTTAAAATAAAAATTTTGCAAAATCCTTTCTCAACAACCGTTTAGAAAACTTAAAATGATCTATAAATCAGGACATCTCTTTTTATATAATACACTGTCATTAATTTTTCAAGAAAGAATATTTTTCTGTGACTGATACTTCTCAGAATGACAGAACTGAGACGTGACGTGACGGATGTGTGTTAATCGACCCTTATGGTGAAAAAATGAAAAAGAGAGAGATTAGCATATTTCCTGAATTTATATAAATAACTGTTGTTTTATTTAATCTTAAGTTAGATTTAAGAAAATAACTTTATCCTATGCATTTTACTGAATTGGTTGAGACAATTTTTTTTTAATTAAATTTTAATTGTTCGGTTGCAAAAATCATTTTTACAATGTCAGTCAAATACTTTGTGTGACTTAAGCAATAACATTCGTATCTTGCATAATAAGTAATAATACTATAAAGCATAAAAAAACATAACACTTATTATGCTAATTACAACAATTCTGGAATTAATTCTGTCTAAAATGTAAATCCAGTGTTAGGTTAAAAGATTAAACACTATGTACAGTACAACATCCGGAGTGACAAAAGTAAAACATAGATTAAAATCGGTGTTGAAGTCAATTCAACTTCTGGGAAAATAGCTATAGTTTTGTAATTGATCTGCTGTTTACGTTGTAATACTGGATGCTATGGAATATGCCTATGGAGGGGGTAAATGTGTGTTGGAGAACCAGCAGTAAGCGTAGCGCTTCGCGTTGATTCTTTATCCTCGCATCAGTGGGGGGGGGGGGGAATTTTTGCTATTTCTGCCCTTTAAAATCAAAATTTTGAAAAATCCTTTCTTAGTGCGCGCTTACACAACATAAGAAAGCTAACATCCAAATTTCAAGTCTGTAGCGTCAGTAGTTTCGGCTGTGCGTTGATCTATAAATGAATCACCCTGGACATGGTTGTCCTTTTATATTATAGATAGACTAGCGGGTCCCGCGTGGCTTCGCCCACGCAAACGTAAACGAAGAATCAGCTGTTTAAGTATACTCTCTGTATTTCTTATGGGAGTGTTTTGCGAATTCTACCATTTAAAATAAAAAATTTTCGAAATCCTTCCTTAGCGACAGTTTAGAAAACTTAAGTTGGTCTATAAATCAGGACATCTCTTTTATATAATAGATAGCTCCCCGTCGTGGTTTCGCCCATGCAATTTTAAGGCTATGATTCTATATTTTAATTTGCTAATAACTTAAGTCACAAATATAATTTTTTTTTGGATTACGTATAAAGAACGATTCACACGTCACCGTCACCGTTCCGAAACGGACCGGTACGGCCACTCGAAGTCAAAAATGATGACAGTATTCACACATGTACGTCAGTTTTCCTTTCGTCAAACTCCATTCAGTCATTTTACATAGAGACAAATACGTCCGTAAAAAACAAAAGATCGTCGAGAAAAAATATCGTTTTGACGGTTCGGTGACGGCGACAATACTGACGCGCCGGTTTTGGGACGGTGCTGGTGCTCAGTGTAGACAATGTCATTAATTTTTCAAGAAAGAATATTTTTCTGTGACTGACACTTATCTTCTCGGAATTACGGAACTGAGACGTGACGTGACGGATGTGTGTAAATCGACCCTTATGGTAAAAAAAATAAAAACGTACGATAAGAATGTATATACTGGATGCAACGGAATATGCCTATGGAGGCGGTAAATGTGTGTCGGAGAAAAACCAGAACATAAGCGTAGCGCTTCGCGCTGACCCGCATCCTCGCATCAGTGGGAGGAATTTTTGCAATTTCTTCCCTTCAAAATCAAAATTTTGCAAAATCCTTTCTTAGTGCGCGCTTACACAACATAAAAAAGCTAACTTCCAAATTTCAAGTCTCTAGCGTCAGTAGTTTCGGCTGTGCGTTGATTCGCACGTTGATTTCGCGTGGCTTCGCCCACGCAAACGTAAACAAAGAATCAGCTGTTTAAGTATACTCTCTGTATTTCTATGGGAAGGTATTTTTGCGAATTCTACCATTTAAAATAAAAATTTTGCAAATACCTTTCTTAACAACAGTTTAGAAAACTTAAAATGATCTATAAATCAGGACATCTCTTTTTATATAATAGATAGCGCCCCGTCGTGGCTTCGCCCATGCAATTTTAAGGCTATGATTCTGTATTTTAATTTGCTAATAACTGATTTATAATCTGCTAATAACCTATTTGCTAAGTCACAAATATAATTTTTTTGGAATTTCGTATAAAGAACAATTCACACACATCAATCGCGTCACCATTCCGAAACGGAACCGGCACGGCCGCTCGAAGTCAAAAATGATGACAGTATTCACACATGTACGTCAGTTTTCCTTCCGTCAAACTCCATTCAGTCATTTTACAGAGACAAACACGTCCGTAAAAAATAAAACATCGTCGAGAAAAAAATATCGTTTTGACGGTTCGGTGACGGCGACAAGACTGACGCACCGGAATCGGGACGGTGCCGGTGCTCATTGTAGACAATGTCATTAATTTTTCAAGAAAGAATATTTTTCTGTGACTGAACTTCTCGGAATGACAGAACTGAGACGTGACGTGACGGATGTGTGTTAATCGACCCTTTTGGTGAAAAAATGAAAAAGAGAGAGATTAGCATATTTCCTGAATTTACATAAATAACTGTTGTTTTATTTAAACTTAAGTTAGATTTAAGAAAATAACTTTATCCTATGCATTTTACTAAATTGGTTGAGACAAATTTTTTTTAAATTAAATTTTAATTGTTCGGTTGCAAAAATCATTTATACAATGTCAGTCAAATACTTTGTGTGACTTAAACAATAACATTCGTATCTTGCATAATAAGTAATAATAATATAAAGCATAAAAAAACATAACACTTATTATGCTAATTACAACAATTCTGGAATTAATTCTGTCTAAAATGTAAATCCAGTGTTAGGTTAAAAGATTAAACACTATGTACAGTACAACATCCGGAGTGACAAAAGTAAAACATAGATTAAAATCGGTGTTGAAGTCAATTCAACTTCTGGGAAAATAGCTATAGTTTTGTAATTGATCTGCTGGTTACGTACGATAAGAACGTAATACTCGATGCTATGGAATATGCCTTTGGAGGGGGTAAATGTGTGTTGGAGAACCAGCAGTAAGCGTAGCGCTTCGCGTTGATTCTTTATCCTCGCATCAGTGGGGGGGGGGGAATTTTTGCTATTTCTGCCCTTTAAAATCAAAATTTTGAAAAATCCTTTCTTAGTGCGCGCTTACACAACATAAGAAAGCTAACATCCAAATTTCAAGTCTGTAGCGTCAGTAGTTTCGGCTGTGCGTTGATCTATAAATGAATCACCCTGGACATGGTTGTCCTTTTATATTATAGATGATAAAACAATTCGGTTGAAAAATTAGTTTTTTATTTATTGATAAAAATAAAAAGTTCAATTTTAGGAAAAACTTGATGATAGAAATACAGTCTATTCAAAAAAATTGTTCCCATAAAATATTATAGTTATATCATATTTTTTTTAAAAATATGCGTTGTACCCCTTTAAAACAAGTCATTTTTGATAAAAGCAAGATTTATCAGAAAATAGTATTGCACAAAAAATAATTAACAATTATTATCCTTTGTAGAAAAAATTGAATAACATAGTTAATTTTATAACGGTTGTCCTTTTCTCTGGAGATTCATCAATTGTTTCCCTAAAATTTTCCATATCCTCGATTTTTTTTAAAGTATGTAACAGTTTTAAATTCTTTCTCGAATTCCCTAAACCAATGGCATTTGTTATTATTTTTTCGTAGAAATTAAGTATTATTTTTAAGCCCCCTCCTTGATGTGGTGACCGGCGTGCTAGCCTAAAAAGCCCGGGTAGAGTCCGGAAATTTTAACATGTTAAAACCCATCGTTACAGTACAAAACTAGCATTTGCTAATAACGAAGCTGTCAATTTGACTTTATATATTTTTTTTCTTTCTTTTATGCATTTGTTTTCATTCATTCTATTAAGTATGTCTGTAAAATTTCAGTCATCTAATATGTATTATTTGTATCTTTTTTTTAATTTTCGTTGAGTCACCTTAGGACTACGATACTCGTACATGATTATGTACGCGAGTTACTCCTTAAATTTTTTACTCAAATTCTTATATTGGAGCTTGAGTTTTATTTCTTTCGTTTGTTGTTTTTCTGAATTTTATCGTCTAGAAAGCTCTTATGTTCTTCCATTGTTTTTCTGAACTGTATTACAATTTTATCTATTTTTAGTATCATCAGATTTTTTCTTCTTTGAACCATCTTGATCTCTTTTTGTATTATTTTAGCTTTCAAAATATTAGTTGTGTATGCCTTTCTTGGACATACCTTACCAGATATTCGTAGAAACTCATTTTTTTTTTTCATCCGATGTGTTTTGAATTTTTTTATATTGATTTGTTGATCCTTGCCTGATCTTTTCCTTTTTATTTACTGTTATGATTTCATAGCATTTATTCTCCTAGATATCCTTGTTTCTGCTTTTTCTAACGTAATCTCTTACATCTACGTAACAGTTAAGTGTTTCCTGTCGCATACCAATCTTCTGTTTACATTTCTGTTTATTAAATTTTCCTTTTTTGGGCTCTGCGTTAATTTGTGTGCTGATTTTAATGTTTCTATTCTATTTTTATCGGTTGTTTTTCATTTAGGTGTTCTGATATCGATATTCCTTCAACTTTGTGTATATCTGTACTTTTTGGAGTGTTTTCTCAGTTTTGATAAGCTTACAATTTATTGTTTTTTATTTCAAATTATATGATTCATAGTTGTTTTTCTTTTGGAATCTAGATTCGTCAATTTTTTTTAATACAGTATTTCTCTTTGATTAGTTGTTTTTAATTTTTCTTTAAACCAATTCGGTTTGTCGTTTTATTTTCATACAAATTAAATATTTTATGTATTAATATATTTTTAATTAATTTCACAAATATGCCTACGAAATTTTAATCTGTTTAATTTTTATATGATTTGTATTTTTTAAAAAGAAATATCTTTTCCATTTATCTCAGATTTTTAAAGATTTTATAACTGTGTTTTATTATATTAAAACATGTCCTATTAAATAGATTTTTCAGATAAAAAATAGTGTAGTAAAACTACAAAGCTTTTTTATTGAAAATTTAATAATACAGTTTACAACCGAATAAATCTTTAACCTAACTTTGGTAGGTATGGTAGGTAGATGGTCATCAGGTCATCTAAGATAAGAACGTTATTTCTTTAAACTTATTTTTCCATTAATTTAATAATAATTATTTATAATATAATATTATTTCTAGAATTAATTTATTTTTAAACTTCTTTTGGGTTTAGTAATTTAAATTTTACTGTTATAATTTTCTTATGTTATGAGTTGCTGCTATGATCATAATTTTGGCGCACAGTAATTTTGTATATTAAATTTCTAGTGCGTGTGTAATATGAGAATAAAAAAGTAATAAATTTTTAATGTGTGTTGTGCGTGTGTGTGTGTTTATGTGCAAATGTGTGCGTATAAATATATATGAAAGAATATATTATATAGTTTTCAGAGAGGTGAATAACTTTCATAATAACTTGTAGTGCTCATGTCTGTATGTGCGTATATATATGTAGTATTGTGCTTTACCATTTTGCTGTTGCAGCTTAGTTATTTTTTATTTTTTTACATTATTGTGTAGCTAGTTTATGTTGAGTCTGGTTTATTACTCTTTGTGCCGTTATAAGGTGTTCGCCAGTTTCCTTTCCTTATTTTGTTTGTGTCTTTACCTTTTATAACTTCAAAATACCCAGGTAGGTAATACAAGAAGAAGAAGAAGAATACCACCAACCAGTTCTTATGGTCGTTCTTCGGTTTTAAAACGCAGGTAGACTATTGTATAATAATATAACCGCTCAGGTAAATAATACACAACACGAAAAAAGGTTTATAGAAATTCTCTTTGTCTGGTACAAGGCATGTGTGGACCATGAAATTTTGAGGTTCTATTCTCAGTCATTCTTACAAAATAAAAAATGGGAAATATAGTTTTTTATTTTTATGATATTCATTGTTGTTTAGGTCATCAGCCAAAAGGCTGGTTTGAACCTGTAGAGGTTTTACAAAGTAAATCAAGGAGTGAGGTGGTTTACCCTTGTCTTCCTCACTGAGTGGAAAAGTGTACTTATCAGCATGCCAGGCCCTCTGAAAAGCATATATTTTCCACTCTGCAAATGATATTTTCACTTCATTCATCACAGGGTCTGGCTGTATAATGAAATCCATTACTTTCAGAGGAGATAACTCTGATTAGTGTCTTTTACACCTCTACCTCTTCTGTTCTTAAATGATTAAGTCATTTAATTGGCTGACCATGTGATAAGAAACAGAACTATTTATTTTAGCCCTGAAACTAACAGATTGAGTGTAAATAATTTGACACTCCACCTGTCTGTTATGGGTAAGATATTCATTATTAAGTAAGAAATTTACGATTTTTTAAAGTTTATCTAAGTGCATCGATAACTTAGTTTTTAGTGACTTCAATGAGTTTCGACTTGTAATAATTTCAAGACCCTAGCCCGGAATCAAATTCGGGACCTCCACATTATAGGCTAGCGCAGTAACCACTACGCTACAAAAGCGGGCATTTACGATTTTAATTTTAGTATTTTACTTTCGATTTACTTAATTTTGTTGTTGTTTTGCTCATCAGCGGAAAAGCTGGTTCGAACCTCTAGAGGTTTTACTTAATAAAATGAGGCATAAGATGGTTTACCTTTGCGTTCCTCACTCAGTGATAAAGTATGCTTATCAGCATGCCAGGCCCTTTGAAAAACACATATTTTCCACCCTGCAATTGATAACTTTACTTCATTTACCACTAGGTCTGGTTGTGTAATGATGAAATTCATTACTCTCAAAGGAGATAACTCTGACTGTGGTGTCTTTTACACCTCTATCTCTTCTGTTCTTAAATGCTTGAGTCTTGTAATCAGCTAACCATGTGATATGAAAGAACTATTTTTAAAGCCCTGGAACTAACAGATCGAGTTGTGAAATTATTAAACACTTCGCCTGCCTGTTATGGGAAAATTTAAGATGTATCAAATCGTATTACAAAGAAAGCGTGTTTCATTCAGAATTACTTCGATACAATTAATCCAAGATGAATTAATGCTGTTCGCAGTCTGCGGATGATTTACAAAAATGTATATAGGTATTTTTAATAATAATAATTTAACTTAGTTTTTTAGTGGTACTGGATAAACTAGTTACAGTTTCGAAATATTTATTTATACAGTTTCATGGTAATCAATGATTACAATATGAAAGCCAATTTTGAAGAGAACCAATATCGTGTGTAGGATCCAATCGCTTCCGACTAAACTTTGTGTCGTGTTAATTGTCAATCATTTTATAAAAGTGACTGACAAACTTGATATGTCAGATAAATTTTGTTCGACAATATGACATCATTGGTCTCACTTTAATTTTGCTCTTATTGGTAATAAGTTATTTTAGGTTTGAACGTTGAATATACGTAGTCACTTTAGCTGAAATAAGGAAGTACTTCTTTTAAAAGTAGGTCCTTGTTCGTGTATTGTACTTACATAATACAGTCCTTTACTTGTTTCTTCTTTTATGTGCTACGGTATTTATATAGCTATATATTGTTGTTTAGGTCATCTGCCGAAAGGCTGATTGAACCTCTAGAGGCTTTACTTAATAAAACGAGGAGTGAGATGGTTTCTTCAGGCCTTCCTCACTGAGTGAAAAAGTATGCTTATCTGCATGCCAAACCCTCAGAAAAACCATCTGCTTTTCACCCTGCAAATGGTACCTGCACTTCATTCACCACAGGATCTGGCTGTATAATGAAATTCATTACTTTCAGAGGAGATAACGCAAACTAGTGTCTTTTACATCTCTACCTATTCTATTCTTAAATGATTCAGTCTATGGTCCAGTTTAAATGATTCAGTAAATTTTGTGATCAGAGACGGAACTATTTATATTATAATTAAATTCATTACTTTCAGAGCAAATAACTGTGATGACTAGTGTCTTTTACACCTCTACTTCTTCTATTCTTAAATGATTCAGTCTTATAATTGGTAAATTTTGTGATAAGAAACGGAACTATTTTTATTATAATTAAATTCATTACTTTTAAGGCAAATAACTGTGATGGCTAGTGTCTTTTACACCTCTACCTCTTCTATTTCTAAATGATTCAGTCCTATAATTGGTTAATTTTGTGATAAGAAACAGAACTATTTTTTGTAGCCCTGGAATTAGCAGATCGATTACAAATAATTTAACACTCCACTTGCCTGTTATAGGCAACAGCATGATATTTTGTTTCACCTGTAAACATTCCTGAACATATTACTTGTTAATGAAAATTTTACTATTATAAAAAGTTTATTTCAAAATGAAATATTGTAGCGAAATCTGTCAATTTTGAAGTATATATTTATTCTTTAATAGAGTTGTATAAAAACTATTTTAGTTTCTTTTAAAGTTTACAGTAACAAGGTCATCTTCTTCAAGGTTGGTGGCCTGGACACGGATGAATAAAACTAATGAACAGTACCGAATTGTGTTATAAAAAAGTGTAGTAATATAAAACAGGAACAATAGTGATATTGCTATTTATATGATGTTATATTTTTCGTGAATCAAACTCTAAATCTTCCGCAAATTATATTCCGTCTCTTTTTCATTCAATCGCTTTCTCTTTTTACATTATTCATGACATTGATACTTTCGGTCGTGACCAAATGTTAGTTACCTCTGACAATAACCTATAACATTCAAACGGTAAAGTCATTGGACGTCAGTTGGTCCAATACCGGTCTATCTTAACGACCGTTAAGCGAATGGAATTTAACTCGAAGAATCATGATGAATCTGCAGCTACATTCTTATTGTACAATTTTAAGACAGGTTTTTTGTAATATTATCCGTTTTATAAACTTTAACCTTAATTTTTTTTTTCGTTTTCCGCTTGTTCCGACTCTCAACAGCGACAAACTAATTAATTATTGACATCTCTCGCGTGGCCTCCCAACATCTTTCCTCCCCACCGGTCTGTATTGCAAAACACTAAGGGGGTCCTTTCCTCAGGCATTCTCTCTACGTGCTTCAAAAGTGTGCTTATCAGCTTGCCGGGCCCTCCTAAAAAAAGGATATTTTTCCCACCCCGCAAATCATACCTTCACTTCATTCACCACAGAATGTGGCTGTATAATAAAATTCATTACTTTGAGAGGAGATAACTCAGAATAGTATCTTGTACACATCTATTTCTTCTGTTTTTAAATGATTCAGACATATAATTTTAATAATCATATGATACTGCCCATAATGGGCAGGTGGAGTGTTCAATTATTTGCACTCTATCTGCTAGTTCCAGGGCTACAAAAAATAGTTCTGCTTCTTATCACGTTGTCAGCCAATTATATGACTGAACTATTTAAGAACAGAAAAGGTAGAGGTGTAAAAGATACTAGTCACAGTTATTTCCTCTGAAAGTAATGAATTTTATTATACAGCCAGATCCTGTGGTGAATGAAGTGAAGGTGTCATTTGCAGGGTAGAAGTAGATGCTTTTCGGAAGGCCTGGCATGCTGAGAAGCATAGGCCCTAATAATAAATAATAAAATTCATTACTCTGAAAGGAGATAACTCTGACTAGTGTCTTTTACACCTTCACCTCTTTTGTTCTTAAATGCTTTAGTCATATAATTTTCTGGCCATGTAATAAGAAATAGAATTTTTTTTTTGTAGCCCTGGAACTGGCAGATCGGGCGCAAATAATAGAACACTCCATCTGCTTGTTTTGGGAAAATTCTATATCTATAATAATATATAATGTAAAACTTTTTCCTTCAACTACGTTAGTTGTTCTTCATCCAATTTATAATTTATTTACTTTAAAAATAAAGTACAAATTTTACTTCTCGTATTTATTTTTCATCTTGTTACAGAGAAAGGAGTTTAAATAATTTGTGGTTCAAACCACATCGTGACTTGTAAATTTAGTTTAATCTTTTATATTATAAATGAATAAAACCACAATAAATTGTATAGTTTAATATTTAACTACTAAATTACCTTGTTTCTATTGTAATGTAATATGAATTGTTTATCTATTTAATTTTTAATTTATTTCGAAAAGTTTCTAAGTTAACTTTAAAAACCATTCAAAGGATATGTTTTGAGCTTATAATTGAGGTATTAGCTACCGTTGTGGATTTGAGTTACAGACTGGGACTGAAGAATATAAATTGCTTGAAAATTTAACATTAACTGACTGCTTCAAAAGGGAATAAAATAATTTTTCACGACTGCTGTACTGACTCAGTATAATGGAGAGACAAGAATGTAATACGTAGAAAAATCTAATTAAGAAATTAAGTCTACCGAATAGAATGTTATAACATTTTCCTGTTCTGAGTAAAAATTTTCTTTTATTTGCTCAATCGATTCAAATTAAATTAGATGTTACGTCAGAAATGTTTGCAAGTGTTATAAATATGATTAACCCAACTGAATCAAGTTGAGAATTGTACAGAAGCAGTTCAATGACGTATAAACTGAATGATAAATCAAGTTAAACCAATGAATGTAAAAATCTAAACATATTTTCTTTTTTGTTGTATTGATTCAGTAACAAAATCCATCATAAAATAACTTTTAACTTACTAAAGGAAAACAACAATTATTAATGACGTAAAAAGCAGCTAAATTAAGTTATTTTATTATTAATATCCAATAAAAATCCACTTTTATCAACAAAACAAACCTTCATTATTAAAAACTAAAAATATACTTCGATAATTATTTCATTAGTAATGCCCCTTACACATGAATTTCATTCATGTGTAAGATGTTAATTCCATTTTGTAAATATTGTTTTTCAGATGGACAGCCGAAAGGCTGGTTTGAACCTGTAGAGGTTTTACTAAGTAAAAACGAGGAGTGAGGTGGTTTACTATTGCCTTTATCACTTAGTTAAAAGAGTAGTTTATGTTTATCAGCATACCAGGCTCGCACCCAAAAAAAGCACCCACTTTCCACCCTGCAAATGACATCTTCCTCAAAAGTGTCAGTACTTGCAGTTCAAAAACAAACATAAATGTTCCGTAAGTGTATTTCATCAATTTCTTATGAAGTCTATCAATTTTGTCTTTTGCCTAAGTGCGTTATGTATAAATTATAAGTAAGAGTTGTTATAAAGTTGTGTTTTGTTAAATTTAACATACAAAATAAAAAAAAAAATCAATAGGAAGATACTTAATTATAATTTTTCTAAATAATCTGCTTGATAGTTTTATTATTAGAGCCACACAGTAGGGTACCGTTTTTCAAACAGGTTTCAAATAAACTTCTGTGTAATAATAATTTATTCCCTAAGGATATAGGCAATTTTGTTCCCAGTAGCCAAATCATCTTACATAAATTGATGTTCAGTTCTTCCTACGGGAAAAAATAAAATTAACCTTTCAAAATTAAAAACATTTGAAATTCATTAAAATTCTTTTGTTTCCTAAATTTTGTTGTTAATAAAGTACAAAATTAAAAATTTAGTCTGGAAAAATAAATAAGAGAGTTTTCATTTAAAAAAATATTTTATTATTTTATTTTAGCGTTTGGTTAGATTTCCGGGAACAGTGTACGCACGTATTTATTATGAATTAAAGCGTCGTATTTAACATATTTTTTATGATATACAGTTCTGCAACAATTACATTTTTACCTTTGAACCACGTTTAAATAGTTCCGTTGATTTTCAGAAAATTTCCGCTTGACTAACTTTAATGATGTACAAAATTAAAAATTTAGCCTGGAGGAATAAGTAGGAGAGTTTTCATTAAAAAAAATCTTTTATTATTTTTTTATTTTAGCGTTTGGTTAGATTTCCGGGAAAATTATCATGTTTACACGTGATAATTTTAAGACAGTACTTCGTCTCCTCCTCTTCCTCTTACTTCTTCTTCTTCTTCTTTATTAAAGAATTACATGGCTGTAATTGTCATGACATTTGTTGTTTAATTTTAAGTATTGTAATTAGCAGACGACGTGGTAAAGCCACGAAAGTACTAATGAATGGTAAGTTTTCTTACTCATTCTTTAGCCATTTATGTGATTTTTAACAATTTTATTTATAATGTAATAAAAATAAAACTAATGTTTAAGTATATGTATCCAAAGCCAAAGAAGGTCTCTGTTCCACGCCCTCTCTATTCATCAGCGAGAATTGTTAGGAAGTCTATCCATAAGAGTTTGGCGAACTAAAACTTTTTTTTATTTTTGCTTAACTTTCGATAAAATTTCTTATTAAAATATTCTATTTTATCTCTTAAATATCTATTAGGTATCTAAAAATAAATAATAAGAAAGCAAAAACGTAAAAGACACGTGCTTTAATTCATATTTTAAACCAACTAGCATGCCCCCCCCCGTCGCGGCTTTGCGCGCGAAAAATATTGTTATCACTTTTTTTTAAATATGTAAAAGAAAATAGCAGAAAAAAGGCGAGATTCTCGTTGTTCCTCAGTTTCAGCAGTTCTTGCTTTTTGAAGTTTTTTTTGCTTATGAAGATGTTTTAAGAAACATATAGAACCAAGAAGCAAATTTTAAAACACCTGGATAATGTAAAGAAAATATTGTCCATCGTTTTGTCTAGGTGGCTGGCACGGACAAAATAATCCAGTAATTAAAACCAGAACAGTACCGCAACTAAACTGTAATACTCGTACATAACCGGCAATTGAATATTAAACCTACTACAAAATTATTAAATTACAAAGGATTTTTTCGGAACGTTATAATATGACAAGGTAAAAGCAGGTTATTTCTTTTATAAAATAAAATTCCTTTAAAGGTTACGAACGAACGTAGTAATTGCATTTCATTTAAGAGTTTAATGTCAGAGTACGTAATGATATTCTTGTTTACTTAAACATTTTACTTCACAAACAATTTAATTAAAACGAATTAAGTAAAAGAGTCATACAAGAATCTACAAATTCTGAATTTTCCGAGCAAATAAAATTTTATTTTTTTGCCAAGAAAAATATTCAGTGATATAATGTGAATGTTATTCGTAAATAAATTCTCTGCCATAATTATATATTTAAATATACCATATAATTTGTATTGTATAATTTTAAAATAACAGAAAATAATTATGAATGTTCATATTTTAATAAATTATAATGATCAACATATATTACAAATATTTATTCAAACAGTATTATAAATTTGTCAACTTGAAATTCAATCGATTAATTAAATTAAAATTCATAATATTTTAATATAATTATCAGTTGATTTAGATTGGCTCATTGGTTCAGAATGTACTGTACTCGACGATAAATTGAACCTGCTAGTGTATTTGCTTAATATCTGGAAAATTTTTCAATTCTATCTGTTTTTATAATATAAAATTTAATATAATTTTGTTAGACCTGCTAACAAAATCAGCTAAAGTACAACCAACTAGTCAAGACTAATATGGTAACATTCGAACCAAAAACCAGAAGAGTGTACAACAGGGTATTTACCGACTACAACCGAAAACAGAGATCGGAACGTTTTAAAAAAATGTGGGCCAAACGAAAGGAAGCCCCGCTTAGGAGAGGGCGCTTTTCAAAGAAACCCAACACTGGAACAGATTTAAACTTGTGCTAGAGTGATCCTATGAGGTCTCAAAAGTAAACAAAAAAATTAATAATCTACATTTACAGTGCCGACCGGACTTTATGGCAGTGAAACTTTGGTGCTATCAACTACTGGTCATTTAAGGGGAGACTGTACTTTGTATCCCGCCAATTTTAAATTTGCTCTTTTTGGGTACGTTTTTCATAGGATTGGTATAAGATAGGATAATGAAACTTTACACATTTATAGTTTTCGGGTTTTGCTAGCTACTGACATTTTTTCAATTTAATCTTTTAGACCATAACATTTTTCAAAAAATAACGAATAACATAACACTATTACAAAAGTTTTCTACGTTTATTGCGTATTACTAATTTTTGGAGCACCTGAGGAAGTCATAAAAATGTCGGTATGTGTGAATAAACAAGATAATTAACTGGTAAAAATTTCAGCCTGGTAGGTTTATTGGTTTTTGAGAAAAATGTACCTAGTGTTAAAAATTTAAATTTACGGAAAACGCAAGAAACAAGAAAGCAAAAATCAAAAACAAAATTTACACAAAAAGTAAATTTCCCATCAACAGTTGTTTAGAAAGCTGAACCAATAGCTGAAAATACAAAAAAAAACAGTAATGCAGATATTTTAAAAACTAAAATTCTCTTTGCACTAAAACTAGTAGTATAAAATTATGTAAAATATTCGTTCTTGGTAACATGATGAATTTTCTGGGTTACCCTGATAAAAACTTGCTTTAAAAAAAAATTTTGGCGTAATTTAATGTTTTCTGGTAGATCTAGGACTAAACTATTGAAAAACGTAAAAAACCAAAAATCGAAATTTTTAGTTCAAACCATCGAGCAATCTCCCCTTAAAGCATTCACATGCGTGTAAAGACACGTAGATTATTATCACAGAATTATAATATCTTCTTTATTCTTGATTACAGATTGTAAATAAACACTGATCATAATTTTAAAAGTACAATTCGATTTACAATATTTTATTAGTATACCTACATAAATACAGGAACTATGCAAATGAAACAACATTTTTTCATATTCCTTTGGGTATTTTTAAGTATCTGTTTTAAGTAATAAATAAAGGGCAAAAAATACATTTATAAAGTACTTCAATTATTCACAATATAATTTCTATTCAGACGGATAACTTAATTTTAATATAGACAATGCAATAATGTAAAATAATATTAGTTAATAATAAATATGTAATTATTCAGCAATAATCTGGTTTAGGTACAAAATTTATAAATAAAGCAAAAATATAAAGCAAAAAATACTTTTCGATTATTTAATATGTTTTCCAATCAATTAGTCGATTATTTAATTGTAATTGATCTGTATTTGAAGTACGAGTATATTCACAGAAAAGAATAAACAAATTTAGTTTATCTATTAGATCGGTAATAATCTATTTGAACTATTCACCTAAATAAATTATCTATCAGAATACATTATTAAGCATTTTCTAATTACATCAAACATGGATGCCGTTTTGTTCTATGAATTCCCTTTTCTCCCGATTCATGATTTGTCTTTTTGTGTTCTTCTCAATGTTTCATTTTTGTTTTTCATTCTTTATGTTTCCTTCTAATTCTGAATAATTTGCAATTCCTTGATTTTTTTCTGTTTTTAATTTGTATTACTATTATTATTGAAAATTAATAAAAATGAATTTGTATTTATTATTACTTTCTCTTGCCTATATAAATATATAGGAAGGAAAGTATTGTTTTCTTGTCGATTTTTCGAAATCGAGTTTTCACTGGATCTACACGTTTTCAGACCCCCTGAACCCAAAAAACATGTTTTTAGCGATTGGTCTGTGTGTGTGTGTGTGTGTGTGTGTGTGTGTGTGTGTGTACGCAAAATATCTCAAGAACGGAACATCGTACGAACTTGAAAATTAAAACTTAAGTTACATACCACTACCGGATAACCGTGACTAATGTTTTTTATATCTCAACCTTATTTTCTGTTTACGGATTTGATTCATGGGATACCACGAAACGCCAATAAAGTAGGATCCAAGCAGCTGAAATGAGGTTTTTAAGAAGGTTGAAGAGCTGCTCTAATACATAAAGAGGAAATTAGATCTCAGTTGGATGTATTTAGTCTGAATGGAAAAAGTGGAGTACCGCAATCAATGGAGACAACATTTTGTAACGGATGCCAGAAGAGAGAATACTCTTCAAAGTTACGGAATATGTTCCAGTTGGAAGAAAGGAGGTGGGAAGACCTCGAAGAAGATGGCAGTAGCCAAGATATATGAGTTGGAATATCTCGTGTTTGTGTATATGTGTAGGATTGTTTGTGAGTTCGGAACATACTTATGCTTAATCCTTGGTGGTAAGAAGAAGAAGACCTTCGGTTCTTAAATACTTCAGTCATATAATTGGCTGACGAAGTGATAAGAGAGAGAACTACTCTATGTAGCCCTGGAACTAGCAGATCGAGTGCAAATAATTATTAAGTTACACACCATCTGCAACTGTTAACACTCCACTGTAACTGTAACACTCCACCTGCCTGTTATGGGAATTTTATTCACTAATTTTTAAAATTGTTAAACGTAATTTTTGTACCCTTTTAATTGTTGTAATAGTAGTTAAATATATTTATGTAATATTTCTATGTTATATAATTTTTTTTGTATACTCCGATTCGCGGTCTTAATTTTTTTTAAAGAAGGGTTTTTACGTATATTTAGTTAAAATTAATGTATATAGCGTAACTTAGTAGTAAATAAAATTTATGTTTTACTAAATTAAAATAAATAAATTACTTCTTTCTTTAAAAATAATTTTTTAAACAAAATAAAATTACTACAACAAAATACTATATGAGTGATCTTTTTTTAATTTATTTTTTTATTTAACGTCGCATCAGCTGCAGCGGTCATTAGCGACGACGTTGGGGTATAACTTTCTGCAATGTAGAATGAAATGATTTTTTGTTACGTATGAAAATATGCCGTGCCTGAGTGGGATTCAAACCCAGGATGAGAGGCGAGCACTTTACCAACCAACCATGCCAATGCGGCCGGCATGAGTACAAAGACATTTGTATGACTACAAAGACATTTAGAACGTGAAAGAAAAATCTGTTTTAAAATGACCCGTGATTTTCATTAATGCTTATCTAAATACACAAGCATAAGACATTTATTGGTTCACGTTTACGATAATTAGATTATTTTTGTTGAAAAGATTTTAATTAGAATCAATTAATGAAAACGGTTGAATTTGCTAATCTATTTTACTAATTCTCAAAACTATTTAATTTCCATTTACGTTAGAGTATTATAATTTCACACCACTTATCAGAACAGGTATTTGTTTCCATGCACGCTGATCAAATTTAATTTTGATTTGAGTTACTGAATGAATATTTTAAACATTAAAAATAAATTTGTTTCTTTTGTTGAAAGATATTACAATAATGTAATTTTATTATTGTGCTTAAACGTCGTTTTATTACGAAAGATATTTAGCAACTGTTTCTTAATTCATCTGTTGAAAATATGTAACTGACAATAAAGAAAAAGTTGTAATATATTTTATAAGATAAAAATGCATTTCATTTAGGTCACGCACCGGCAATAGGTAGTTCTATTATATAATTAGATTTCATGTTCTAATAATAATAATAATAAAATATTGTGCAGTATAAATTACACTTTTTCAAACTTACCTTTCACTTGTGTCTATACAGCGTTCAAGGTTTTAGTATTGTAGGAACAATTGTTAGGTTGGTATACCTATATAGATTGACTGAAGTACAATATCTGATATTTTGTACCTGACTGGTTTTTACAATACACCTCTGAGAGTTGAACAGCCAGCCCTTTCTATTTCTATATTCTTTCTACCTCTCATCATTTTCACTGTCAAATTCAATCAGGTACACCATTTCCTGAACAACTAAAAATGGGACGACGATAAACATCTTTCATCTCGACTAAAAATAATAACTGACCAACAGAACAACTGGTCCAAATTTCATAAAAACATATAAAAAATATATTCAAATGATGTATTTAATTCAATTGTTAATTTATTTAGAAATTAAAATAAATACTCGTACATTAACTTTATTGAGACCGTTACTGGTTCAATTCCTAGTAAAGGTAGTTACTTTTATATGGATTTGAATTCTAGATAGTGGTTACAGGTGTACTTTAATGTTTGGGGTTGAATTAACTATACTCTCTTAGGAATGGTCGGCCTAGGTCTGTACAAGACTACACGTCATCCTCATCTTATTGGGTCATGGGGTTACTTATTGTTCAAATTGCAACGTTCACTCATTAGAACTTAAAAAAATCTGATGTGAAACATATTTGTCGTAAAATGCATACTAAGGCTGAAATCTTAAAAATATCGATTTTTCACACGTTTTCGTGTAAAAAAACAGAAAATGCTAATTACCGCTAAACTAAGCATTATACAAATAAATTTTTGAAATAACAGTTGTAGGATTTTCAATTCTCTACAACTTTGATTATATAAAAATTTGCGCTAAAATGCATATTAAAGTCGCAATCTTAAAAAAGAATTTTTTTACGAAAAAACAGCCTCACCAAGAATTTCAGCAAACATGGCCCCTACCCTATCTTGTAGAGCATAAAAAAATTTCGTAAACTAGGCGATTTTTAAAAAAATCGTAGGACCAGTTTTTCAGAAAATCGCAAAATAGTGAAAAATTACACGAATAAACTACTACTTTCGGTTGACCGATTTTGATAAAATTGTTCGTGTCGGGTCCGGTAGTGGTATCTAACTTAAGTTTTAAGTTTCAAGTTCGTACGATGTTCCGTTCATGAGATATTTTGTTAACACACACAGACCAATCGCTAAAAACATGTTTTTGTGGTTCAGGGGGTCTAAAAACGTGTAGATCCGGTGAAACCTCGATTTCGAAAAATCGACATGAAAACAATACTTACCTTCCTATATATTCATATAGGCAAGAGAAAGTAATAAATACATTTACTAGGATTTGAACCTTGGAACCTTTCTCTCCGAAAATCATTTATTAAACAGCTGACTCGCGGCAACGACTTTACCGTTAGACCAACCCTATTACCCTGTATGTGGGTTTACACATTTTTTTATACTTAGGTAAACTACACTACGACTTGATTTTGGCTTAAGTTACAAATTATCTTCATAATTTTCTTCACTTGAAATTTTAACCATGTGTGAATCCTCAGAGAAACCTCCAACGCCAGTTCTCCAAGGAACTAATTTGGATGTCAGCTCCAAAAATGTTATACAAGTAAATAATTTCTGGAATGCCTTTACATTTGATAACTTATTTTTATATAATAGATTGTAAAATGACAAATTTATGAAAAAAGTACAATAAATTCTCACTGTAGGTACTGAATATAATGTGAGAATAGAAACAGAAATACAAAAATGAAATTTATAATTTAGGTACCATTATATTAGTGTATTTCAATCATAAAATCGATAGCAAGCGTTCACTGAATGTGATTGTTTAAAATAAATTGATACAATCAAATTACAAGAGACCACAAACAATAAAATTATTAAATAATAGATGTAATAAAATTTAATATTCAATCCAGGTTTAAATTTAGCCAAAGTAGATGTTAAAAACGAAATTATTGTACGTGACAGGCCTATATATAGGTAATTGTTTTAAATACATACATATATAAAAATCACGTATTGTCAATAAAATATTATATCACTACCTTACAGCGACGGAAAGCTGAATTATAAATAAGAAAATTAAAATTATATGAGTAAGAAATTAAAATTACTGAGGCAAACAGCAATAATTAGATTATAAATAATTTAATTTAATATTTAATTAGATAAATTATAAATCTATCGTAAATATTATCTAAAATGTATTCGTTGTTTTATACCGTTTTTAGACGTACATTTATATCACAATACTAAAGTACATGAACGAAAGCAACGTAGTAACACTAAAAATTAGGTTACCAATAGAAAATTGCAAAGATTGCTTTTAGGGAAATGGAAAACCGGTTAACTAATAAAATTTGGTAACATAAAATATTAAACGGTTTTCAACATTAGTTAAGAGTTATCTTCTCTTAGAGAAATGAATTTCACTATACAGCCAGAACCTGTGGTGAAGAAGTGAAGGTATCCTATGCAGGATGGAATGTGGAGCTTTTCAGAGGGCCCGGGCTTGCTGATAAGCATACTTTTCCACTTGTTTAGGTCATCAGTTTAGGATCATCATATGTATCTTGTTCGGTTAAAGAGATACAACCTTTGTAAAGTTACGAAAATACACGAGTGTGTTAAAGAAGAAAGCATTGAATTTGTTTTTTGCTCTCCTGTAAAACTGAGAATTTGCAAATTCGCGAGTTTACCATTGGATGGATGATAAGTATATTATGTGTTCAATTTTAAATAAATCTATTTTTAGTTTTAGACTTTTACGTCTACCGATTCATGTTAAAATTATGAATTCATAAATCTGTATTCCATTCTTTATGAACTTATCACAGTTAGGTCTTGGGTTCAACTAAACCTTCCGATATTAACAGATTTCAAATAATACTTGCACATTATTTCTGACCCCTCTTAGTAATTCTAGAACTAAGCATTACACTATGTTCTATTATAGCGATGATTTCGTTTAAATTGAAACTGACCATAAAATCCGCTAAGACATTGTTTTAGACGTTGGAGTAGTGACCTGACCTCAATTAATATACTTATATATCGCATGGCAGTTTCACTGATAAAAATTGGTTTCCTTTCAGTAATTTTTCAATATTATTTGTTAATTTAACCCACCGGTTTGGTCTAGAGGTAAAGTCGTCGCCAAAATCAGCTGTTTAACAGCTGATTTTCGGAGACGAAGGTTCCTGGTTCAAATCCTAGTAAAGGCAGTTACTTTTATACGGATTTGAATACTAGACAGTGGCTGCCGGTGTACTTTGATGGTTGGGGTTCAATTAGCCATACTCTCTCAGGAGTGGTCGACCTGGGTCAGTACAAGACTACACTTCATTTACACGTTATACACATTATCCTCATCTCATTGGGTCATGGGGTTGCTTATTGTTCTCAATTGAACAGATTGCAACGTACACATATTAGGAATCAAAATTTGTTAATTTACAGGTTGTGGTTTCACACTGCTGTAAACAAACGATTATAAGTACTCGTAATTAAAAAAAAATATTGGTTTGAGAAATAACTTTTAATTTAAACTTCTGATTATTTTATTAACCTATAAATCATTTTAACTAATGCATTTTCTTTTTGATTAACGTAACCTAAATAAAAAATATCATGAAAAGTTTTAGCATCCATTGTTAATCACACGTTAGTTCAAATTAAAATGAATGTGCTACATCGGTGTGATTCTATAGTCATGAATTTTTGTAAAATTTCATGTTTTCCTATAATATGTTATTTTAGGTTTAATAAATATATTACCGTTCCTGTGAACTCTTAATTCCTGTTTTACAGTGAGTGTTTTCTTCTGTAATAAAACAAATTAATTTTATTGACTCATCCGATGGTCATTTGAAAAAACCTTCCTACGTAGTTTTCCTAGTAATATGTCATTATTAATTTCGGTTATTGCCCATAACATACAGGTGGAGTGTCAAATTATTTACACTCAATCTGTTCGTTGCAAGGTTGCAATGGTTCTGTTTCTTATCATATGGTCAGCCAATTAAATGACTGAATAATTTAAGAACAGAAGAGGTAGAGGTATAAAAGACACTAATCAGAGTTATCTCCTCTGAAAGTAATGAATTTCATTATACAGCCAGACCCTATGGTGAATGAAGTAAAGGTGTTATTTGCAGAGCGAAAAAATGTGCTTTTCACAGGGCCCGGCATGCTGATAAGCGTACTTTTCCACTCAGTGAGGAAGGCAATTGTAAACTTCCTCACTCCTCGTTTTACTTAGTAAAACCTCCACAGGTTCAAACCAGCCTTTCAGTTGGTGACCTAAACAACAACAATTTTGGTTAGTTTACTTGAGTTTCTCCTTGTATGATAAAAATAACTAATCAGATATTTAACTTTTATTTAATTTTCTTGTAAAATTAATTGAATAAGAATTGTCGTGTTTTCATTTTAAATCAATTTTACTGCTAATAAAAGTATTTGTATGATTTGTGAAAGTTAAGTCTTACATTCCTTCTGTTACAAACAATTTTCTTGATTAGATGTGCGTCGTAGCGTTTTAACAATTACAATTTTTTATCAATTCCGTTTTAGATTTATGAGTTATAAAACTGTAAATATTTCGATTATTTACGTTCAAATTGTTATGAAATTTTTAATATACGTAGTAAGAGTGTAAATTGTCTTGTCAATTTTTTTTAGAAAGTAATAGGCCTGTAATGCATTGCTGTAGGACATCATTTGACTGTTTTCACACTTTCTTAGAATTATTCGCTTGTAGTTTGTTGATTAATTTTTTTAAACTATATTTAGTAACAACTGTATTTTTTGTACAACCGGCAGTATTTATGATGTACGTATGTAATGTCCTGTTTTCGTCTTAAGGAAATCACCGAGTGGCAAACCTTAAACTTTTAAAATTAAAACTTTAGTGTATAAAATTTTGTAATTACCTAGATGCCGAAACTTAGGATTCAGGATTCATGCCGAAACGGACCTTAGCGATAAGTGTCACAATATGAATGTAGTAAGATGGGGTGGAAGGTAAGCTAATCCGTGGTAAAGAAAGGAACTGTTATTTGCAAAGACTAGAGGAAAATCTTGATCAGAACAATTTCTGAACTTGTCATTTATTTAACAAAATATTGTTTAATGGCAGAATTTTTCAAAAAAAAAAAATTTTTTAGTAGCCACTGTAGAACGTTTTCTGTAATTGTACTGTTTATATAATTGTTAATAACATGCTTTGTGCTCTGGGTAGAGTTTCTGTTTTTGTTTTCTTTTTCCGTAGACGAGTATATTTATGTGGTTACTACTGGTCATCCTGATATTTTTCATTTTGGAATGACAACATATTTTGTTTGTTTTATTACTGCTCGGTATGCAAATTGTTTTAATTTTTATGTACGTATGCTTTATTGAACTCGTCTGTCTCGGTCATTAAATACAATTGTTTGAGACCTACGGATAGGAAAAAAGTGTTTTACATAGCCGTAGAAAAGACAAAGGACAGTTATGTCGGGCTACTAGCTGGAGGGTTAAACAAAATTAATTCAGCTTGTTTCCAGGGACGGTTACCGTACGGAGTGTAACGTACTCTTTTACACTGCGTTGATTATTTCATTAACATTTATGAAGATGTAATTTATACATGTTTTCTCCTCCTCCTCTCTTTTCTCTCTCTCCCCCTCCCAATTCCTCCCCTTTTTACCCGGTTTCAAAATTGTTTGTCCAGCCGAACGCAAGCAAATGTTTATGAATAAATCAAATCAAATTTGAACTTATTTTCTCGAACCTATGAATATAAAATAACCTTACTCGTCTCGCTTATTTATAACGAGACATTTGAATCGTCAGACGGCTCTATCGGTCGCTTCACAATCCCCATCTTCTTTATTCCTGCTTTCTATTCTTCCAATTTTTCTTCAAAAAACGTACGCACTTTATATCTTCCACACTTAAGTCACATATTGAATACGAAACATAAACCTAAGATACCAATCGTTATATGGAAACACTATTTCATCTTATTTATAAGCTCAAAGTTTGTATAAGTTTTTTAATAATATTTATATTATCCACCATAACAGACAGGTGGAGTGTCAAATTATTTACACTCAATCTGTTCTTTGCAGGGCTAAAATAAATAGTTCTGTTTCTTATCACGTGGTCAGCCAATTAAATGACTGAATCATTTAAGAACAGAAGAAGTAGAGGTGTAAAAGACACTAATTAGAGTTATCTCCTCTGAATGTAATGAATTTAATTATACAGCCAGACCCTGTGGTGAATGAAGTAAAAGTGTCATTTACAGAGTGGGAAATATGTGCTTTTCAGAGGGCCCGGCATACTGATAAGCGTACTTTTCCACTTAGTGAGAAAGGCAATGGTAAACCACCTCGTTTCACTTAGTAAAACCTTTACAGGTTCTAACCAGCCAACCAGGCTGATGATCTAAACAACAACAACAACACGTAAATTGATAAAATTTCAGATATTAAATTAAAATTTAAAAGATTACAATGTAAAATAAGAATTAATATAGGCTATGTATTGTGGAGATTACTCCTAGATGTCTATTCTTCAGGAAACATGGATTATATTAACAACAATTGTTTTTGATAAGTAAATAATACAACACACAGCACATATTCTGTAAATATACACGTGTACGTGGCGCGTATCATTAATATGTCATTACTTACTGTAGAGATCAGTTAATTATATTCGTGTATACAGTAATGATCTTATACTATGTGTATACTCACCCACGCGCATGTTTATGCTTTCATTACATTTTCAGAGATCAGCTGATGAGTCGGATTAAAGCCAGTAGATGGGCGTATCATCGTAAATGTGCGTGCGTGGTGAAGATCAAATTAAAGTTACATTAGCTTCGCCTCCTACATCATTATACTTCTTGTTACAAGAAAAAAAATCTTATATTACTTTTTTATAAATCGTTACTAACGCTGAGTATTCTGTATCTTATTTTCTGGGATTTAAAAAAAACATTCTTATTATGTTTACAAATTTTCGTTTTAAAAAAAAATTCAATTGATATTCTGCAATTTAATATATACTATGATTTTCTTTCTTGTTCAAAAAATAAAATTCTTTCATTAAAGACTGTTTCTTCGTTTTGTTTTTTATAAACATTCAATGTAAATTTTATTAACATTTAAAATCAAAATAAATTGTTTCCAGAATTTTAAATCAAAATAATTGGGTTTTCATTATTAATTTATTGAATATTTTTAATGAATAAATAACGAACCTTTCTTAACTGTTTCAAAGATCGTGGAAAACTAAACAACATTTAGGCTACGGTTCAATTAAAATGTAATATGTTTTTTGCTTCTTTATAAGCAATTGTTAGAATTCGAAGAGTGTTGCCAAAACGAGAATTATGAAGACATTAAAACTACTATAGCTTAATTAAAATTAATTTAATTAATTTTCCCACAAAGTTAAAATATTTACATTGTGTTAGTTAAAATATTATTATTATTATTGTAAAGTACTTTATAGTTATAAAATAAAAAATATAATATATTTTTTTCTCTCTATTACAAAATAAACAAACATAATCTTCAAGTTTTTAAAAAAAAATTTCTATTGTTATTAAAATTAAAATAAAATATTGATATTTTATGTAAAATGTAATTGAATTTATCATTTATGTCTGTTTTTTTTTTAATTCTGTTTAACGCAATTTTAGTAATCTATTTAACTGCAGTAATTTAACTTAGTAATTTTATAGTAATAAGTCTGCCCATAACAGACAGGTGGAGTGTCAAATTATTTACACCCAATCTGTTCGTTGCAGGGCTAAAATAAATAGTTCTGTTTCTTGTCACATGGTCATCCAATTAAATGACTGAATCATTTAAAAACAGAAGAGGTAGAGGTGTAAAAGACACTAGTCAGAGTTATCTCCTCTGAGAGTAATGAATTTCTATATGCAGCCAGACCCTGTGGTGAATGAAGTGAAGATGTCATTTGCAGGGTGGAAAGTGAGTGCTCTTCGGAGTGCCTGGCATGCTGATAAGCATACTCTTTCAACTCAGTGAGGAAGGCAATGGTAAACCACCTTACTCCTCGTTTTTACTTAGTAAAACCTCAAGAGGTTCAAACCAGCCTCTACAGGCTGATGACCTAAACAACAACAACATAGTAATAAGTATTTAAGTGATTTAATTTTTCTGTTGTGTTTACTGCTATGCGCGGACAGAACTTTTTGTGAAGAAGAGTTTTTGTGTATAATTATATTTAGTTTAAAATATTGTACATAGCTTAGTATAGTAATGAATTGTAATTTTAATGTAGCTATATTTTACTAAATAATAAATAAATTTGACGGCCTCGGGGGTGCAGGTAAGAGCGTGCTAAAGGAGAAGTTTCGATTTCTGGCTAGGACAATTTTTATTACTTGTACAAATCCACTGTTCCTTAATCAAGAAGTAATCGCTAGTGATATATCTACTTATCCGACTTAAAATGAAATTAAAAAACATTACATTTGGTCACTGACGTGGCGTTGTGGTTAACGTATTAAGCCGAATTCGATTCTTAGTTACAGTCCAGCCTCTCTTAGTTTGCTCCTAATGTAAACAAACAATGACGTCACTGAGCATGCGCATTATATCAAAATGTGTACACGCTGATTAAAAAGTAACAACAAAATACTTTCAAAAATATTTTAATACAAAATACTTTTAAAAGTATTTTCCTAAATGAAATTGTTAAGCTTATATCATATCATGACTGATGTTTGAAGTACTTATAATTTAAAAAATGGTTAACTTAATAGGAATACGACATCCCTAAAGTCGCAGACTCTAGCATGCACCCTGTAGTAGGTGCTTTTGTTTGTTGACAGTAGGAGCAAACTAACAACGGCTCAACTGTAGGATCTGGAAATCATATGTTAAAACTCACTGTATCATTCCTTTTACCCATAGTGGTCTTTAAAAACCAAGCTCTTGATGCAACTGTTAAAGAGTTTTTCTAATTACATATTCATGAAAATCGGTTCGACTTTAAAATTAATTTTGAAAAAATATTGTGAATACAGTACATTGTTGTTTAGGTCATCAGCCAAAAGGCTGGTTTGAACCTGTAGAGGTTTTACTAAGTAAAACGAGGAGTGAGGTGGTTTACCATGCCTTCCTTACTGAGTGGAAAAGTACGCTTATCAGCTTGCCGGGCCCTTTAAAAATCACATATTTTCCACTCTGCAAATGACACCTTCACTTTATTCACCACAGAGTCTGGCTGTATAATGAAATTCATTACTTTCAGAGGAGATAATTCTGATTAGTGTCTTTTACACCTCTACCTCTTTTGTTCTTAAATGATTCAATAAGTTGACCATGTGATAAGAAACAGAACTATTTATTTTAGCCCTGCAATGAACAGAGTGAGTGTAAATAATTTGTGAGTGTAATTATTTCTTCTTTCAATTCCAACATTCAACTCTTGAAAATAATATAAAAAATTATTTTCTTTTCGGGTAGTCTCGAGTTCGAATTTCGGCTAAGGTTTGAAAATTTTTACACGCTCAAATCCACCGTTACATATCCTACAGAAGTCGCTAATGGCTAATGGTCAGCTTGGCCATTTAATTGGTTTAATTTAATTGGTATTTTAGACGAATTTTATACAGACTCAAAGCAATACAACGATAACATTACGCATTGATGAAAATCTTTTAGAATTTAGAAAGATATTTCGGAAAAGTTGTGGATAGGCGTAAAAAATACCCCAGTAATATTGGTGTAAACAAAATTGTTTACGTCTTTCCATTTTAGCATTCAACATTTAAAAATAATGTAAAAATATTTTTTTCTTTTTGTTAAATATTTATTATTGTTGATTTTTTTTTTATTTGTAAAACTTTTTCTTATATTTTTCACTATTTACTTTTTTCAAATATAAAAACCAGTATTTACTTTGATTGGTTTGGAATAACTTGATGCTAATATTGAATCACCTCTGGGATTTTTGTTTTTTATTACTAGGTGCGGGTTAAATTTTTGGTTCCTTTCCAGAATACACATAGTATTAGTATTATCTTTATGTAAACCTATACAACTCGAAACCAGACTTTTGCAAACCTTTTTGTGACTTTTTCATTGAAATATTAAATATTAAAAGAGTTGAATGCAGACAGGTTCGAAAGAAAAAAATTTATTCTAAGTTTGCTCGAATACTAGTTGATTGTTAAAGTTGGCTGCTTAACAAAAACTTATCGTAAAACCAGGCCAGCCAACATATTATGCATTGTGCTGTATTCTATTTGTATTGAAATATAAAACTGAACCGACATTGTAATGTTGACAATCCTGGTCATTCTATTAACTTTTTCTCGCTTTTCATTTTTACTTTTGTATTTATTCTATTTCGTTCATCAAATAAAACTTTTTCCCTACATTATCTGTTATGGTTAAATTGCAAATAATATGGTCGCTAAAAATTAAACAATATTGTTTGCTTGAGTTAAAAAAAAATTTAATTCATTTTGTATGTATCGTTTATGATCATATTGCTGCTTGTATTTCCGTATTTAATCATATATGCATTTATAATCAGAATATATAAAATTACAACGATTACAAACTTTTTGTTGTAATTTTATTTATACTTTATTTATTTTTGTATTTTTTACAATTTTTTTATAGCTATGAAATAATAAAATGGTTTGTTAAAAAAAAATTAGTTTTTACCGAGTGATTAAGTATCGCAGTATCATTAATATTTGTTACTTTCTCTTCCCCTATTATGTAAAATAGGAAAGGAATGTATTGTAACACCTAAACATAGAACCGTTCGGGATCTGGGTTTGATACATAATGAATACACTTCCTTAAACTTATAACAATTATTTATTTATTTTACAAAATTTTTGTTGTTTTGGTCATCAGTCAAAAGGCTGATTTAAACCTCTAGAGGCTTTACTAAGTAAAACGAGGAGTGAGGTGGTTTACAATTGTCTTCCTCACTGAGTAGAAAAGTATGCTTATCAGCGTGCCAGGATCTCTGAAAAGCATCTACTTTTTACCCTCAAATGACACCTTCACTTCATTCACCATGGGGTGTGGCTGTATAATGATGAAATTCATTTCTCTCAGAAGAGATAACTGTGATTAGTGTCTTTTACACCTCTACTTTTTGTGTTCTTAGATGCTTCAGTCATATATTTCGCTGATTATGTGGTAAGAAACAGAACTATTTCTTATAGCCCTGGAACTAGTAGATCGTGTGCAAATTATTTAACACTCCACCTGCTTGTTATGGATAATTAACACAATTAATGTTTAAACTTAATCTACTAACAAATACAGTTAGGTTACATAAAATACATCAATTATGAAACTTAAGCTTCAGCCAAACTTTACTAAAAAAAAAACAATATAATAAGTGTTTTTAAGGACGAAAACAATCGAGTTTTCTGTCCTCAATTGGTCCGTCAGCGCAAATGGCTTATATGCCAGGGGTATCGAGTTCGATGCCCGGTCAGGTCTGGCATTTTTTCATCACTCATTTTCATATATCATCCTCCAGCTGTCTGCAATAGTTTTTATGTTGTTGTTGTTTAGGTCATCACCCGAAAGGCTGGTTTGAACCTGTAGAGGTTTTACTAAGTAAAACGAGAAGTGAGGTGGTTTACCGATGCCTTCCTTACTGAGTGGAAAAGTACACTTATCAGCATGCCGGACCCTCTGGAAACCACGTATTTTCCACTCTGCAAATGACACCCTTACTTCATTCACTCCAGAGTCTGGCTGTATAATGAAATTCATTACTTTTAGAGGAGATAACTCTGATTAGAGTTTTTTACACCTCTACCTCTTCTGTTCTTAGATGATTCAGTCATTTAATTGGTTGACCATGTGATAAGAAACAGAACTATTTATTTTAGCCCTGCAACAAACAGATTGGGTGTAAATAATTTTACACTCCACCTGTCTGTTATGGGAAAATAGTCTTTTTATGAATTTTACAATTAGACGTAAAGAAAAACGATTCTTCGAGTAATAAGTGTATTTATATTTTCTAACACTTGATTGTATTCAGTTTCCCATTCGTGGAAAATGTTGATTTTATATTCATTTTATTGCACGATTCTTGACTTTTCTAGACTTTCTTACTCACAATATCTAAATATATCACGTTTTATTAATGATATTAAATAGGTTAAATTCTTAAAACCTTAATAATACTTAAACCGGACATTTAGTGTGGATAAACATCAATCTGATTGCAATAAAACTGAACTTTAATTGTTATATGAATTGTATCTATTGTGAAACTATGTGATTTTCCTACTACAATATTGAACTGTAAATGTCGGTACGTGTTGATTCATACGAGTGCACTTTATTTTGTTGTTTTTTTTACAATTCAGTAAGCAGTACAAGGTCATTTTATCAACCTCGTACAATTCCTGGTTTAATTTAATGTTAGGCCACAGTAACCGCAACGTGTCACGAACAATATTATATTGTATACAAATTCAAAACAAAATAAAGTTTTTTAATTATATATTTTTGAGTTCGTTTGATGGGAATTGAAAAAATAATTTATAATGTAAATTTTTTTTGTATAATTTAATACTGTCATTTAAAAATATGTTGTGTTTTGTACATGATGTATTTTGGTATTGAAAAGTCGAAGGGAAAAGTACTTTGTAGAATTATTAGAAAGTTTAAGTATTACATTTTTATTAATTATATTATTGAAATTATTCGTTATTGATAATGAAATGATTTGTTTGTTTCTTTTAATTTTTACTTTCTCTTGCCTATTTGAATGAATATATAGGAAGGAAAGTATTGTTTTCATGTCGATTTTTCGAAATCGAGTTTTCACCGGATCTACACGTTTTCAGACCCCCTGAACCCCAAAAAACATGTTTTTAGCGATTGGTCTATGTGTGTGTGAACAGAATATCTCAAGAACGGAATATTGTACGAACTTGAAACTTATGAGTTAAGTTACATACCACTACCGGACTCGACACGAACATTTTCATCAAAATCGGTCAACCGGAAGTAGTAGTTTACTTGTGTAATTTTTTACTTTTTTGCGATTTTCTCAAAAACTGAGTCTACGATTTTTTTTAAATCGCCTGGTTTACTAAATTTTTATGCTCTACATGATACGGTAGGCGCCATGTTTGCTGAAATTCTTGGTGAGGCTGTTTTCACGTAAAAAATGTTTTTTTTTTTAGATTACGGCTTTAATATGCATTTTAGCGTAAAAATTTTAATAATAAAAGTTGTGGAGAATTTAAAATCCTACAACTTTAATTCAAACATTTCTTTGTATAAAGCTTAGTGCAGCGGTAATTGGCGATTTTCTGTTTTTTTCTCACGAAAACGTGTGAAAAATCGATTTTATTAAGATTTCGGCCTTAGTATGCATTTTTTTCTCTCTTTAATTCAACGACAGAAGTAAGTTCTTTTGTTCTTTAGTTGTTCTTTTGTATGCATTTAACGACAAAAGTGTATAAAATCAAATTTAAAGGAAATTAAAAGATCTACAACTTTATTTTGAACATTTTTCTCTACAGAGCCTAGTTTAGCGTGAAAGAGTGGTTTTCCGTATTATTAAGCCAAACTGAGTTCGATTTTAATTTTGCGTCTTTCACTCATGATTAAAATAAGGTTATGTTTATTTGAGGTTAGTTTTTTGTTTATTTCTCATGTTTTATTACTAATTGTAGGTTATATTGGTCATTATTTGCATTGACAAGAGAGAATCCTGTGAGTGTTTCACACCAGATTTTTATTCTTGTTGATTTTATTATTCAATATTTATTGTAAATATTTTGGTAACAAATAGAGTACATACTTCGCATGTTACAATGAAATTATCGATGGTACAATTCCTTTAAATGTATTTTAAATCATCCGCGATTGTAACAGTGAACTGATAAAGTCATATTAATAAAAATATATAACCCAAAAAACAAATACTATTATTTAACATGTTTACATAGCACAGTTTGTAGGTCGTTGTAATGATGTTTTTCTTGTACACGCAACCCTGCATAAGTTTCCTCGTAACATTACAAAAACAAGGAGATTCATTTACAGCCATTATTTAAGTTTACAAACCAGATGTGCACAAAAACAAGCTATAAAAATTTGTAACACTAAATGGCGTATAAAATATATTATCATTTATTCATAAAAATTTTATGTTTCTTTTATATTATCAATCAAGATAGAGAGTGGTGTCTTATATTATGTACATTGTATCTCAATATCTTCAAAAATTTTGTTCAGTTTATGATTTTTATCGGACTTAAAAATTTAGAATACTGTTTGTTCTGAAAGGTATCTTAGTTTTATAGTACAATAGCAAAATGTGTATTTGTTCGGAGGGATGCGTTAAATTAACTGGTTTATTGATTTTCCCGATTTCACTTTGTATTTTACATTTTACAGTTATCGCTTTAAGAATATTAATGCCGATTTCCGGAATTTCAGCTCTTTGGTAATGTACGTAATATATATATATATATATATATATATATATATATATATATATATATATATATATATATATATATTGTACACATTAAGTGCAACTAGTCGAAATTTCAATACTTGACTTTTTTTGTAATACTTACACAATATATAGTTATTTTTAGAATTTTAGTTCTTCGTGAAAGGATTAAAAATATGTAGCTATTTAGCTTTAGCTTAATATATTTCTTTATGGGGGATGAAATTCATTTTATTGTCCATTTTACACAGTTACACCCCAACGTCGTCGCTAATGACCGTTGCAGTTGATGCGACGTTAAATAAATAAATAAATAAACTTGTTTTTACTCCTTGAGTTCAAGTGGTCAAAATGTAATTATTTTAATTTTGTCTGTAATGAATATTAAGGAATACATTTTCCAAATTTAACTCTCTTATTCAGTCTTTTCCATCTTACATGAACTCTTGGACCAAATATTGATCTGTAGAATTAGCGGTGCGACCGAGTTACCAATGAGGAAATTCGAAAGAAAATAGAGGTAGAGAGCTATGTTTTAAGTTATATTGAGGAAAAGGGTTGATATGGTATGGACATGTGAGAAGAGTAGATGGATAGACTGGTAACGGATTGAGTCCAGTGGGAATGTACAAGAGAGGTAGATCCAGGTGGTTCTTAATAGATCTGGTTGGTGGAGGAGGCCATGGAGAGGAGAAGACTTCGAGAGGAGGATTGGGTGGATCGAGACAAGTGGATGCATTGATTGAGAAAGGGTAGGCGGGGGCAACCGTGAGAAAACCTCTAAAATAATAAAAGAATTAGAGGCTGTTTTATAAACAACAGACGATTTAGGAAAACTAAAAAATTGAAAAAGATTAAAGGAGAAAACAAAGGTAGAAAACTTAGGAAGAACAGTAAGAAAGAAAATAGAACTGGGTCACATAGCCAGGGCAAAAGATGAAAGATAAACAATAAAGATACTGAATCGTTATCAGAGAGAACTCGAGAGAGTTATGGGAAGACCGCTACACAGATGGAATGGGAAAGGATGAAAAAAGTGTACATCAATGAATGAATGAATGTATATTAGGATTTGAAATGAATTTTGTAAGGATTAAGATTATGTTACTATCTAGTTTAAAGTTTAATTTCATCAGTCTTCAAAAATTACCTCTGTAAAATTTCGAATTGCTTAAAAGCAAGTTATGATATTTTATTTTAAATATTTGTTTAAAATTATACAGGTATAAATATTCAGTAAACTTGCCCATAACAGGCAGATGGAGTGTAAAATTATAGTTGCACTTGTTCTGGTAGTTTCAGGGCTACAAAAAGTAGTTCTGTTTCTTATCATATGGTCAGCCAATTATATGACTGAACTATTTAAGAACAGAAGAGGTAGAGGTGTAAAATACACTAGTCAGAGTTATTTCCCCTGAGAGTAATGAATTTTATTATACAGCCAGACCCTGTGGTGAAAGAAGTGACGGTGTCATTTGCAGGGTGGAAAGTAGATGTTTTTCAGAGGGTCTGGTATGCTACTAAGCATACTTTTCCACTCAGTGAGGAGGCAATTTGAATGGCTTAACAGAAAAACGTTGCAACTGACAAATTTGACAAAAGTGACGTTTCAGTGGAATACGCTCTATAAATCCTCTATTTGATCATAATGGTGAATTCTAAAGGGTAGAATTGTAACTAAAATCTCGGAAATTCTTGAAACAAAATCGTCATACAATGAAAAATCGTTATACAGCTAAGAATTAGATGGTATCTTTCACTTTCTGTAAAAATTTGTTTTTGTTACTCGAACGAACGTTTTTCCGTTGGCTCATTCATTTGTAAACCACCACACTCCTCGTTTTACTTAGTACCTAAAACATCTAGAAGTTCAAACCAGCCTACCGGATGATGACCTTAATAAAAACAACAATCAGTAAATGATACATTTATTTATTGGTTGTAATTGGCTTGAACCACAGGCCTGTCAGAGAAATTTTCGTTTTCTACTCCTAGAAATTTATAGCATCCTCAAATGGATCAGTGAACAACTGAAAATTTTAAAAATTTTCAAATTGGGATAATTTCATACGAAACAAATAACAATTTCCACAAAACTACATCACATTCTCCTTATGGAGGCCTCAAAATAATTTAGCATCGGTGTGGTAAATCTGTAATAAACTACGTCACAAAAAAATTCATTAGATTATTTATTTCCTGGGTTAATTCAAAGCCGTTGAATAGGGTCCATATTCAACGGCTCTGGGGTTAATTGAGAATTTTGAAACAATAACGTAAGGTGGTGACACATATGCAAGGGGGTATCTCAGATCATACTGAGCAAAATACAATTATACGTTTAAATATATGGATTTGTGCTGAAATTAATACATTAGGTTGTTTCAATAAGTCTTTCTTTGTTTTTATTACGTGTATTTCGATATTCGATGTCCCAGAATTTTATCTTCAAAATAACATCTTTTTTAATACCAATTCAGTAATGAATATATTTAGTCACAGTTCTATCTTTAAAAAAAGGAACAGGTAAACCTTTTCAGAACAATGTGTCATTCACAGTCCATTAGACCTTCAAGAACGTCGTGAATAATGTACTTTGTTGAAGTTTAAGTAAAAATACTCAAACAGAGTATAAAATGTACTTTATTTTACTGACGGACTACAGAATAACTTTTTCAATACAAACGGTTTTGTGTTGCTTGAAAATTTAAAAGGAAACTATAAGTTTAAAACTTTATAGGTTTGCGTTCTGTAGGTACTTATATTTATTTTATATTTTCATTTTTGTAGATACATAAAGTAGAATTTTCAAGTGATTTTTTTAAACGGAAAATTATTGGATATTGATATTTTCCAGATGTGTCAAGTAAATACACTGTTATTCAAGAAAACTTAACAAAACGTAACAGAAAACAGATATGTTCAAGTTTATATTTTAAGTTATAAACTTTTATTGTTAAGTAAATATTCTGTTTTATATTTTATAAAATTTCTCACTGGCTGACTCACTCAATTATCACTAATTTTCTACCTTCTCATTCACCTAAAAAGCTGAAATTCGGTTATTTGTTCTTTTGGGGTTGAACGTAAAAGCTATTATATTTACATTTCGTTCATTTGTACTTAAAAGGTAAAAACGTGATGATTCTAAAGCAGTGGTTGCCAACCCGCAGTGGTCTGCGGACCACTCAGCCTGAAAGTCAACTACCACGGACCACCCATTACATTATTGTATATATCTTATCAGTTGTAACCAAATTAAAAGGTGATTAAATAAAACAAATTTTCAGAAACAAACTATTATTAGGTCTATTAATTAAGAAACTATTATTGCAAACATATAATTGTTATTTTCATTGTACATCACAAAAAGTAAAAATATTTTAATTGTAAATTGTCTTTTAATAAAATAAGGAATACAGAATTTACTTAGTCGAAAATAACAATGAAAATTAAAAAATGAATTAAAAATGAAATGAAAATTTCAATGCGAATTTTGTGCACGAATCTTTCTGACTAGCTGAGGAATTCTAGGTTTTAGGCTCTTGCTAAGAGCTACTCTCAAACCTCTGCTTACACTTAGCCGATTTCGTTGTTTGGTTTTAATTAACAATAAACTAGAGAACCCCTGCTCACACAAGTAAGTGGTTGAAAAAAATCATAAGATACCGCAAAGCTACTTGCCGAATCTTGGGGAAGCCCATGGCTTTCTTACACCACAACTCTTCTACCTTTACGTAATCTGAATCTTGAATGTATTTACTTAATCTTGTTCAATGAAAATCGTAACTTTGGTTTAATCACTGGAGAATATTACTTTTTTATAAGTAGTCACCGGACTCTTACGGACCACCCCGAAGGCTCTCACGGACCACCGTTTGGGAAACACTGTTCTAAAGTAATTCGTATTCCTCATACGCCGTCCTAAAGAGTTTTTATTCTTCAGAAATGGAATACGTTTTCTCTAATACCTTGAAGAAAACTTAATTGTTTGGATCCTACTGATTTTTCCGCTTCCGGTATCACACATCCCATGGTCTTATATGTTCCCATTTACCCCATCCGAGATTCCCTATATCCATGTTCTCCGAAGACCACCTATTCTATTTTCTGAACAAGAACGCTGTTTGAGGAGATTTGTCCGGTACATTTGTCTGGTAGCCTACACCTCCAGGGTAGCAAATGTTACGTGCAGACAGGCTTCTGTTTTTAGAGCAGTAGTTTTATAATGAATTCAAGATACAATGAAGCGTTTTAGATATGACCACATACGCCCTCATACATGTGGTATATAAAGGTGGTCTACTCGACAAACTAAACAATTCTATACCTTCCTAAAAAAATTCTAAAAGTAAGTATTTATTTTTTAACACTAATAGTATTTTTTACTCCTCCAGTGACGTTTGCAAACACAACTTGTGTTGTTTAGGTCAACAGCCGAAAGGCTGGTTTGAACCTCTAGAGGTTTTACTAAGTAAAACGAGGAGTGAGGTAGTTAACCATTGCCTTCCTCACTGAGTGGAAAAGTACGCTTATCAGCATGCCGGGCCCTCTGAAAAGCACATATTTTCCACTCTGTAAATGACACCTTCACTTCATTCACCACAGGGTCTGGCTGTACAATGAAATTCATTACTTTCAGAGAAGATAACTCTGATTAGTGTATTTTACACCTCTACCTCTTCTGTTCTTAAATGATTCAGTCATTTAATTGACTGACCATGTGATAAGAAACAGAACTATTTATTTTAGCCTTGCAACGAACAGATTGAGTGTAAATAATTTGACACTCCACCTGTCTGTTATGGGCAGTAAACCCAACTTATGTATGCATAACCCCTTGAAGGCTAGTAAAACGTCCGAGTGTAGCGAGGGTACAATTGTTTGTAGATATATTGATAATATAGTATATACTTTATAACCTTGAATTATAAGAATTTTTTCCCACGTAACTAATTTTTTAGTTCCTATCAAAGTGATTATGTTACATACAAAGGATAAATTAGATTGTAATTGAGTTCACACTGTAAAAGCATTGATGCATTTTTAAATCAATTTTATTGTGTGTTTATAAGGTCGTACTAATCACAAGATAAAAATACTATACAGAGGGTTATTTACTGAAGTTTTTCTATTAAAAGTTATTTCTGATTTCCAGTTTGTTATTCTAGGAGTGCTATTATGTAAAAATTATTAAAATAAAGACACGTAACCGAAATTATACGCTGTAAAAAATAATTTTTTATTGAAATATTACATTTTTGATAAAGCAAATTTTTTATAAAGAAAATTATTAGCATAATTGTAGTTCGTAAAAACTAAATAAGAAAGGATGTTCTAGGTTTTGCTTTTTATCTTTAATTTCTTGTTAAAAATTTGTTAAAAAATTTATTTTATAAATAAAATATTATTGTCAAGTTAAAAAAATACACTTTTAACAGAGACACGATATAAATTTTGGGTAAGAAAGTGGGAAGTATACTTCGCAAAGACAAACAAAAGGTAACTGGAGGGACCTAGGAAACCCATGAAAAAACCTTATCCATGTTTTTGTTTTAACTTTTTTTAAATTTAAAAAATGAAGAAATATGACGCCTTCGTGGTGTAGTGGTTATCGTGCTAACGTACCAAGCAAAAGGTCGGAGATTTGATGATCCCTTAGTAAGGTGTGGAATTTATTATATACACAAGTAAAACCCACCGTAGTCTCTAATAACCGAGCTTTTGATACAACCTTATAATAAAAAACTTGAAAGAAGAACTAAATATAAATTAAACTACAAAATTGCACGTTTTTTTTTGTAATCCCTAATTTGTGTACGTTGCAATTGTTCAATTCAGAACAATTAGCAACCCCATGACCCAATGAGATGAGGATGATATGTATGACGTGTAAATGAGGTGTAGTCTTGTACATACTCAGGTCAACCATTCCTGAGAGAGTATGGTTAATTGAACCCCAACCATCAAAGTACACCGGTAACCACTGTCTAGCATTCAAATCCGTATAAAAGTAACTACCTTTACTAGGATTTGAACCAGAAACCTTCGTCTCCGAAGATCAGCTGATAAACAGCTGATTTTGGCGACGACTTTACCTCTAGACTAACCCGCACGTAACTAAATTGCACGTAAATTGAAATTTTTCTAGAAAGTAATATTTTAAAATTAGATAAATAAAATTCTTAACTGATTCAATAACATTGTTGTTGTTTAGGTCATCAGCCAAAAGGCTGGTTTGAACCTGTAGAGGTTTTACTAAGTAAATCGGGGAGTGAGGTGGTTTACCATTGCCTTTCTCACTGAGGGGAAAAGTACGCTTATAAGCATGCCGGGCCCTCTGAAAAGCACATATATTCCACTCTCCAAATGACCCTTTCACTTCATTCACCACAGGGTCTGGCTGTATAATGAAATCCATTACTTTCAGAGGAGATAACTCTGATTAGTGTATTTTACACCTCTACCTCTTCTGTTCTTAAATGATTCAGTCATTTAATTGGCTGACCATAATATAAGAAACAGAATTATTTATTTTAGCCCTGCAGCTAACAGATTGAGTGTAAATAATTTGACACTCCACCTGTCTGTTATGGCCAATCAATAACATTATTCCGAAAATTTTATAATTTTGTAATAGGTCTATGTCAAATAATGCGATGAATTTTCTCTCGGTTTCTTAAAATAATGTAATTATTGATGTATAATTTCTTTGTAATTGCCTAAAACGTTACAAATTTGTTAAAATTTTTTTTTATTATTTTTTATTGGGTTCTTACGTTGAGATTTCCCAGTTATCCGTTATTTTTGTTATGAAAAAGTTTGGTTGGTTACCTGCATGGATTAAGTAAAATTCTTAATTTTTCCCAAATTTTTTACATGATTTTAGTATTTTTAACAAGAATCTTTCGTAGATGTTAAATTATGTGCTATAAAATTATACTTTGGTTTTATTATTTCGTAGCGTATTAGTTGAGTGAAACTTTTTGCTGCTTTCCTTCACCAACAGATTCTTATATCTTGAGTGATTTATCAAAAAGTGATTAGTTTGAAATTTAATAAGTATAAAGTTATTAATAAATTAATATAAATGATGCTTTGCCAACTTAAATTATGTTCATATAATTAAAATAATTTAAGTTCTTTGGTATACTTAATTAGCCAGTACTTGCATGGAAGTTCATTAGCGAGTAGAAAGCTAAACTAGTGAGTACTAAAACTATTTTCTTATACAGTCATTTCGTTTGTTCAGACTCAGTTCGCCGTTCCGTTGTGAAAGTTCTATCTGTAAATGTAATACTATAAAGGAATAGTTACTTACTTAAACTTAACTTAGTTTACTTCGTTAGTAGATAAGTTGTAATAAGTTTAAGTTAAGGAAATTACTCTTCTTTGACATTTGACCTGGCTTGTTAAATCACTTTATTTCTGATACATTTTAAACTTTTTTTTCTTCTCCCACAATATTTAAAATTATCATTAATGTTCAATAAATGATGAATAAAATGGTTTTAACTTATTTTTAAATATTTTTTTCACTTAAGTTTCAATACATTAACATTCCAAATATTTTTTTCATTTAGTTAAGTAAGTATCTTTCTCTGCAGATACTTTGGGTACACCATTTTTCTATCCTTTTGCTCCATTTAAACTCATTTTTATATATTGTACCTTATATTTGTAACTGCTTTAAAGTAATGTATTGGAAACGAAGATAATTTTTAAAACTTTAAAATACCTTATAAAACTTTTCAAAATAATTATTTATTGTGGTAATAGTTGTAAGTTTTTCTTTCAACCGTACAAAAATGCTAAGTAAACTTTTCTTTTGTTCCAGGTATGTTGGTGACTATTAAAATTACTTGATAACCTCTCTTTACGTGTATAATTTCTCGACAATTCTGCATACGTAAGTAAAGGATATTTTAAAAATTATAATATTTTATTTGTAGTATATTTATAGGATGAAATTATTACATACGCGCTTCTGTGTGCGTACACTTACATGAACAATCTTCTAAGTTGACTATAAAACTGAAAAATGTAGAACATCAAAGTTGTCATAAGACATTTACAACTCTTCGGTTTTTCAACAAATTACAGTACAAAATAGAATTTCAGAACTTAAAAAAATTGGATCGGAATCTAAAAGGTTTTTTAACAAAACATGGATTCTATTCTGATCAGGATTTCTTAAATGAACTTACAAAATGCTCTGAATGTAATCCAAGTAAAATTTAGACTTATATAATGTTGTATGGTATAAATTCCAAAGTAGCGTCTTTATTAAAATTAAAGTAGTCATTTCATATATACTGAGTGTCCCAAAAGTCCGAGTACGGCAAAATATTTCGAATAGAAGGGAAATTTCAAAAAATATGCATATGTGAACCTCACGCGAATATAAAGTACCTATTTATGATGAATCAAACATTTTGTTCGCCATCTGGAACGTAACTTAATTTATTTAAATGGGAAGGCGGTCATGCGACACGTTTCAATGTGAAATTTCAAGACAATTTTAATGGCAAAAACCGCACATTGATATCTCATACGGTTTCGTTATCTCATGACATTCAATAAGGTGTTACTGAAATATAAAGAAGGCGAATATCTTCCAAACCGTATGAATTATAATTATGTGGTTTTCGCCATTCAAATTGTCTTGAAATTTCGCATTGTATTCATGTGTCACATTACCGTCTTCCTATTTAAAAAAATTAAGTTACATTCAAGATGGCGGACACAATTTTTTGATTTATAATAAATAGTATTTTGTATTCCAGTAAGGTCCACATTTGGATATATCTTGAAATTTTTACTTTCTCTTGCCTATATGAATATATAGGAAGGAAAGTATTGTTTTCATGTCGATTTTTCGAAATCGAGTTTTCACCGGATCTATACGCTTTCAGACCCCCTGAACCCAAAAAACATGTTTTTAGCGATTGGTGTGTGTGTGTGTGTGTGTGTGTCTGTGAGTGTGTGTGTGTGTGTGAACAGAATATCTCGAGAACGGAACATCGTACGAACTTGAAACTTAAGTTACATACCACCACCGGACCCGACACGAACATTTTCATCAAAATCGGTCAACCGGAAGTAGTAGTTTATTCGTGTAATTTTTCACTTTTTTGCGATTTTCTCAAAAACTGGTCCTACGATTTTTTTTAAAATCGCCTGGTTTACTACATTTTTTATGCTCTACAAGATAGGGTAGGCGCCATGTTTGCTGAAATTCTCGGTGAGGCTGTTTTTACGTAAAGAAATAGTTTTTTTAAGATTACGGCTTCATTATAAATTTTAGCGCAAAAACTTATATAATAAAAGTTGTAGAAAATTTAAAATTCTACAACTTTTATTTCAAACATTTTTTTGTAAAACGCTTAGTTTAGCGGTAATTTGCGATTTTCTGTTTTTTCTCACGAATACGTGTGAAAAATCGATTTTTTTAAGATTTTGGCCTTAGTATGCACTTTACGACAAAAGTGTATATAATAAAATTTAAGAAAATTAAAAGATCTACAACTTTTATCCAAAGAATTTTTCTCTACAGAGCCTAGTTTAGCGTGAAAGTGTGATTTTCCGTTTTTTTAAGCCAAATTGAGTTCGATTTTCATTTTGCGTCATTCACTCATGATTAAAATAAGGTTATGTTTTTGAGGTTAGTTTTTGTTTATTTCTAATATTTTATTAATACTATTAGGTTTATTATTAATTATTTGCATTGGCAAGAGAAAGTTGTGTGAGTGTTTCACACCAGATTTTTTTTACATTCGAAATATTTTGCCGTACTCGGACTTTTGGCCTAGTATACCTGTTTGACCTAGTATACGTAGCTAAATATATTTGAAAATGTTAAATTGTAAGTAAAATATTTTAAAAATGGTTCGAAGAATCGGTTTTAGCAAAAATTAAGCGTTTCCTATCAAAGTTTTTACTGAGTATAGTTAACGCCCCCTATTATGTAACAAATAAAACGCTACACTCAGATCTAAACGTACCCTACATAAATGACGTTTTCTTAAAACTCTATACAAAATTTAGGAAGAACCTCGATAAACACCGTAACCCATTGATCTCAAAACTGGGTACGCAGACTCTCCCAATCAATCCAATTAAACGTCTGAAACGTCGATGAAGCCGGGACCTCATCAATTAACGTAGTAATTTAATTGACTATCCATTACATTGGTCAAAATGCTACAATTATGCCAAAACTTACTTAAACTTAATGCTACACTTATCTATTTACGACGGAGTTCTGTCACTGGACAGAAGTGACTCCACTAGGAGTGTCTCCACTCACGTTTATTTATCATGTTATTTTTTCCAAATTTTGTGTATCACATTCACTGATTGTTTCCAACAGATTGTGAATTTCCTAAATAGATAAAAAAAGAATGGTTTGTTTAATTAATTTTTAATATGTACTATATTCTTGTTCCTTTTCTTGGTTGTTGACAAATAAAAATTTATTTATTTGTAAGGAAAAACCTTTTTGACTTCAATTGGCCATTTAACATCCTCACAATACTTTTGTGTAATATATTTTTACTTTTTAGGTACTACATTTGATCGGCTTGTTGGTGTAGTTGTCAAAACAACTAACTCTTATACCAGGGGTCTCGGGTTCGATTCATGATCGGGTTTGGTATTTTTTTATCACTCATTTCCATTTATAAGCTGTCACCGTCTGCATTAGCTTTAATGTACGCAACAGTCAAACGTAAAACAAAAATCATATTACATTGGAAAGTAAAAATTTATTTGTAATTATTAAAAGATGATATCGTAAAAGGTTCTTGTTTAAACCATTTTTAACTAATGGTTTTTTTTATTTATGAAGAAAATACAGTAGTGATGTTGAGCGGGTAAAGAATTAAAAACCTCTTTTCCATTATTCTTTATCACTTTAACTGTTTTGCTTTCTCTAAGTAACGCGAACAATGTCTTCTTATTTTCCTTGCTAGAATTTCTTTAGTTTCTTTCGCTTTTTCTAAGCATTAATATCAAGTACTGTACAGAAACATAGTTTTTTTCTTTAAGAACTAAAACGGTACTTACTTACTAGTTTTGTTATATAGATTTCAAAGAAACTTTTATGCCATTGTTTCTTTGAATATATTTTTGTCGCTTTCTTTTTTAAGGTTTTTTTTCTAAAAAAAACGTACTGTATGCAGATTATTTTAGAATTACATCAATGACAGAAATAAAATATGGAAAGCAGGTACGTGTTTTATTTGAAAAAGGTTTAACTTTTTTCTTTCAAAGTAAAATAAGGCAAAAGTAATGAATCTTTTATTTTTTAGTATTATACATTTCTTGTTTTTTAAAAGCCTTGTTGCATGACAAATCTTTGTAAATTATGTAAATAAATTTAAAAATCTAATTATGTTTTTTTAGAATTACATTAGTTTTCGGATTGATTAGATAAAAAATAATAAAAGGTTTAAAGTACTACCTGATTAAATGTTATCTGATAAAATCTTATTAGTAGTAAATTCTTTAAAGTAATAAAATTGGGTTAAATGATTCAAGTTTGGAGTTCAAAGTGATTATGTGATGCTTTAATCTTCCTATTACGAGAGATAAGCTACTTGATTATCTAAAATGTGTACTCATAACCAATTAAAAACGAAGAAAGGTTCTCAATTAATGATTTTTTGTTTAATTTTGTTTACACCGATTATTCTAAGATTTTTCGTCCGGTTTCATTGATTTTTTCGTTTTGGTCAACCTAAGTCAAATTTTAATTTATCTTCAGAGTTCTTTTTTTGGAGCTTCAGTTTTCTTTCATCGCTTCACTTCGGTATGGTGATTTTCTTAACATTTTCCTCTGGCTCTTCCTTTGTGTTCTTATGACTTTTATTTTGTACCGTGAAAATTTTATCTGATACGGATTAGTACTTTTCATCTTCCTTAGGGGCCTTTTCCTATGACGATAAATAAAAATCAACCTCTGTATGATTTAAAAATACGGAAATTCAATAATTGACGATAAACTAGGCTCTGTAGAAAAAAGGCTGAAATGAAAGTTGTAAGTTCTCAAATTTGCTATAAATTTTGTTATATGTAGGTGGTCTTCTTTTTTCGTAAAGGACCTACGGAGGCCGCAGTCTTAAAAAACCCAACATTTTACCAGTTAGAAACAAAATTAAAAAGAAACGTACAAACAGTTTTTGACCACGAGAGCACAGCCCCACAAAATTTAGCAAATTTTAGCACAAATTTTAGCAATCGCTTACCATATCTCGTAGATCGCGAACTACGTACAGTAGTAACCAAAGCGATTTTTTTTTTAAATCGAAGGAGCCATTTTTGAGAAAATTGCAAGAAAGCGAAAAATCGTACAAATAAACAACTATTGCTGGTTGACCGGTTTTGATGAAAATGTTCTTGTCAGGTCCGCTTTTCAGATAACTAACTTTGTTCACAAACAGATACATAGACCAATCTATAAAAATATGTTTTTTGGGTTCAGAGGGCCTGAAACGTATATTTCCGGTAAATTGTTAAGCATACTTCATGTGTAGAAAAAAAAATAAAACTTAAAAAATTAAACTTGATGACGTAGTTGAGACTATTGAATAGTAGTGGCCATGCATTTCTTATGGGAGTTTGAAACTACTATTCATGATGAAAACATTTAGCTATAGTACTACTGCTTTTGCAAACACAAGTAAATTGTGTATACTATTACTGTACTCTATTTATTTTGTGATTATTATTGTTATACCATAATCTCTATAATACATCAGCGGAAACTAACCACCAAAGTTTACGAATATTATTTTTAAAAAATAAGTTCCAAGTCTGCTCATAACGGACAGGTGGAGTGTCAAATTATTTTCACTCAATCTGTTCGTTGCAGGGCTAAAATAAATAGTTCTGTTTCTTATCATGTGATTAGCCAATTAAATGACTGAATTATTTAAGAACAGAAGAGGTGGAGGTGTAAAAGACACTCGTCAAAGTTATCTTCTCTGAAACTAATGAATTTCACTATACAGCCTGACCCTGTGGTGAATGAAGTGAAGGTGTGATTTGCAAAGTGGAAAATATGTGCTTTTCAGAGAGCCCGGCATGCTGATAAGCGTACTTTTCCACTCAGTGAGGAAGGCAATACCATTTGACTGATGACCTAAACAACAAGAAGTTCAAGTATAATTATAATAATAAATTTAATTTATAATGTTGTATGTCTAAATTAGGGACATTATGTCATACTGTTTTTATACCGAATGATAAAAGTTATAACATTAATAGAAATAGTATAAAAGTAAAGATAAGGAAAGAGAGTGAGGAAGGAGAGAATTTCCCTGAAAATTTCACTGTAATTTGTTCAGAACTGTTAGTAATTCTACTTTTGTCCATTTGAACAGTAGTCTCAACTAAACATGTCATTGAGTATATAGTTAAAATAAATTGCAAAGGAATAAAACGTAATTTTTTCCATTAAAACTTAAACTAGAATATACGATAATGCTGTTAATTATTCATTTGAATATTGTAGAACTGAAACATTATGAAATTTCTATGCTTCTTAATTACTTTTCATATCCATCTCAAGTGATGCTTTGGTTGAATTTTAAAAATGAAATACGGAAAGCTGCAGAAGAGTAGTATGATATGAAAAGAATTAATAGATGTTGAACTTAAAGGATATGGAAATCATTAAGCAATTTAAAATGGAAATATCTAGGAAAATTAATACTGTATTAATATAAAATTTGTACAGGAAATGACTAATGAAACTACTCGTGACTTTGTACATTCAGTTATGTCATTCGAATTTTTCTTTTATCTATTAATTTTTTTATTAAAGATATATTGCTGTCTGTATTTAATTAGTAAACTGTTACTGGAAGTTAAGTTTATGTTTTGGGTGGGGAAAATGCAAGGATCAGTTAAGTCAGTTTAGGAGACGGATTATTTATTAGCCTAAGACTAGACAGGAGAATGACATGGAACCAGTCATACACGATCAAAATGTATTTCGCTGAATCACAGGTTAAAGATTTAATACTCTCTACTCCACCATATGCCAATCCATATCTACTACGCCAATGTCGGTCGCATTGGCGTTGTTGGTAACGTGCTCGCCTCTCATCATGCGGTCTTGGGTTCGAATCCTATTCAGGCACGGCATATTTTCATACGTTACAAAGATGACTTCCAGCACGTTTTCCAACCACGGAAAATTCGCATGGAGCATTGTAGGGATAGAGAAGGAGTGTATATTGAAGGTGACAATAAGTGATTATGTATAAAATAAAAATAAAATTTCTTACAACGTCAGTCTCGTTATTTAATAGCCACACCTCGTACAAACATACAAAAAATATATTATAACATTTTCATTGAACCCTAAATGTTGTTTACCTTCCACGATCTTTGAAACCGTTCAGAATGGGTTCGTTATTTATTCATTTAAATATATTTAATTAATTAACGTGCATAGGAAGAAAACACCAAAGAGAGGGAATTTGTACACTTTTGCCAAATGAAGAAGTCTATAAATAAACGGATAACATGTTAGACGCGATGAGAAAAAAGAGGGTATCTTTTTCGGACACCAGAACCCTTCTTTTTTCAGAACACCAGAAACCAGGATCTTAAGACAGTTAACGGAAAAGTCACTAAACGAAAAAAACATGTCAAGGTTCGTAAAGGTCTCAGAGATTAAAGAAGATATGGACAGGCTTGGGCTTATACTACTCGACCTAAGAAACAAAACTGAAAAACTCAAATTTCTTCACACCCCTAACACCAGATTTTAAGAACCCCAAAAATCCACTAGAGTCTGTTCAGAGGCCGCAAGACTAGCAATATCCCAGAATATGGAAAACTACTGGGAAAAAAAGAGACTGCAGCAACAATGCAGAAACTAAGACTCTACATTTATTGGTTCAAGTGATCTACTAAGGTCTCAAAAGCAAAAAACAAATTAAAATTAATTAAAACTCGGGAAAAAGTTTGGCTATGATTTATAATAAACTAACTCCAAACGTAAATGAATTGTTAAAATATATTTTGTATAAATAAAACTAAAACAATTTATTTTTTTGTACACCCAGTATCGCACAACATAACACAATAGTATTTCGACTAATGAAGAAAATCCAATAATGAAAACGCTATTGTATGAAACAAATACAAATTCTACCCACCCCGACTGACCGTTCTTCACTAGACAATTCCACTTCAATAATAACAACAATATTTCGGTACTTATATTCTGTACCAGTCATTAATAAACAGTCCACCCGTCCGCACAGTCAACCCAGTCATTCGTTTAGTCATAATTCGGTTTCACGTTGAAATACTGCGGTTATACTCGATCATTATATTTAATTATCGTTTGAAATGTTTGTCCTTAGTACAAAGTTTGATTTACAAATGACTGAAATATTGCGTTAAAAATTACAGCTAAAATGACACTATACCTTTCTATATTTTACGTTCGTATATTTATTTATTTAAATTCCTAATGATTTCAGTATCATTACCTCTCTACATTTGGTTAAAAATTCACTTTTACAAATAATTCGTCCAAATAGTGTAAATTATCAATATCGTACCATTAAATTAATTGTTTTTGCGTTGCAAGTAATAAGACTAATAGAAAAGTAATTGTAATAAGTCAATTACTTAATTGATAGAATATATCAACATAAATTGGAATAACTTATAGGAATTACAGGTATTTTCACAAGCTATCACTTGACAATGAATACTTGCGCAGGTTTTCACGTATCATCTCTTATGCTAAAGTTGCATTAATAAGGATTGTTTTCGTTGTATCGTATTAATGGCCTTCGAGCCAGCCCAGTCAGTTAGCTGGTAGAAAGTTGTTATTATTTGTTAAGTAACACCGGTTGGGCAAGTAACTTCGTATAGTGACCAACTGACAGCTATTCCTGAACAAACTTTACTGGGGGTTCCTTGTTCAACAATTCATGCCGAATCACGTCAAAAAATACAGCAAAAAAAGCAGCGATCAAATTGGGTGGTTGTCTATAAGTACAGTTCCCGATAATAAAAAAAATCTAAAAAAAAATTGTATTATTATTATGATTATTAGCGAATTCTCCCAATATTGGAAGAGGTTAAGCAAATAGCTCAATTAACTTTTCTTTGGGTTTTTCCTGTTCTTCCAATAGACTTTCATTCTTTCTGAGAAATTTTGTTTACGTTCTTCTGACAATTTTAGCCTGACTTGTTTTTGTTGTGTTTGCTTAGGTGAAACCTCCCACTTTACTTTGTCTCGAAACGTGTTTTTTTTTACAATAACGGTTGAACTTGTATTTGCACGTTCGAGGTCCTTACGAATTTCCTGAAGCCATGGTGTTGAGGTTTTAAGTGCGGTTATATAGTCTAACATCTTCTTAGTCAATCGATCTTGTGATAACCTACTAAGATGACCAAATAATTTCAGTTTACGTTTCCTAAAGTCAATTTCGATGTTTGAATACTTCTCCGTTGTTTTGATTGATTGTACCCTGTAACCGTCTTCAGTAAGCACAGCCCCTAAGATTTTCCTTATGATTTTTCTCTCTTCCTTTTTGATTTCCTCAAGTTCTCGTTTTCCATTGAGTGTTACTGTTTCACTTGCATAGAGGGCTGTTGGTTTTATAACTGTGTTGTAGTGTCGCAATTTTATTTGCCTTGACCTGGAATTTTTGTTGTAAAGATGTTGGACTAGGCCTAATCCTTTTTTCATCTTTAATAGGCGACTCTGTTGTGAGATTTTTTCTCGGCGTGTTGGTTCAATGATTTCTCCCAGATATTTAAAGTAAGGGACCTTATTGGTTTTACCATATTTAGTTCTCAAGCTCTCTATTTCTATCCTAAAACACAAGAACTCAGTTTTTCGAATGAGATTTGCAGTCCGACCCTTTCTGCACATTCTTTGAGTGTCTCTATCTGCATGACGGCGATCCTCTCATCGTCTGCTAGTATTGCTAGATCGTCCCCAAAAGCCAGGTATGGTATGTAAAGTTTTTTTTTGAGAAAACCGAGTGTGATTGGTTTCCAATACTTATGTTTTTTGAGCTCTTTCTCCCATTCCTCTATAGCCGTATCTAGAACAACATTGAACAAAAGAGGAGAGAGTCCGTCACCCTGTCTCACCCCTGTTTGAATGTCAAGAGGTTCAGAAATGTCTCCCATAAACTTCACTTTGGATTTCGTGTTGGTTAAGGTTTGTTTTATGAGTTCTTTTGTTTTGAGATCTAGTCCCCTTTCTTCTAAAATTTGGAAGAGTGAAGGTCGGTCTACCGAATCGTATGCCTTTTTGAAGTTAGAAAAGTGCATAAGTGATTATTATTATTATTATTATTATTATTATTATTATTACTGTATTTCTTCGCCTAATATTCCTAAGAAAAGGTGCTCGGGAAAAGAAAAGAGGTGTATGGAGAAGAAGCATTGTCTTCTTCCAAGTTTCACGGCCATACAAAAGTATCGTAGCTGCCATTACATTACAAAATCTCATCAAAGTAGGTTTGTGAACTATGTTCTTTGGTGTACTTTTAATCGTTCCGCATATTCTTTGGAAACAATGTATTTGTTTGTAAACATTAAACTCTCCGTTAAAACCAATTTAAAGAATCTTATGGTTAAAAACACTTGCAAAACTAGTACTCTGTGACTACTACACGGATATTCAGGGCATCAGTCAACAAAATACTGATACATTGCCAACAATTGAAACGAATAGTAACTTATAAACAAAATAAGAAAATCGGAGGAATTAAATTAATGCGGAATACATATTTTTATGAAATGTTATTTGGATTTAAGCAAAATTGCTTTTCGATAATTTAATTAAATTAAAATATAAGATAAGCAGATTGCCTCAAAAAGCGTTCCTTTGATATCCAGGAAACAGGAGAAGAGGTTACCCTCAGAAAACATGGATACAAGGAGTAAAAAACGCTATCTTTTGGAGGGTATCTACGAAGACAGAAGATGATAAGCTGGGAGATGCGGAAGAGGAAAAATTCACAGCAAACCTGTAAATATATGAAAAAAGAAGAAAATAACTTTTATCTCCTCACCATTATCTTTCTTTAATATTCAAAACAAATCTTTTGGTTTTCTTTTTTGTGTAAAAGGAATTAATATCAAAATTATGATACATCTGGGGCATGTAAAATAGTTTGATATGTAGCCCTACGCAAGTACATCTTATAGTGAAGTCGTTATATAACTCATCAACTTATAATATAACGTTGATTTTAAATAGTTATTAAGAAAGATAAAAACACTTTTCACAGCATTATTGATCATTTAAATGCAGTGCAAAACGAGATCAATAATAAATTTTTCACAAGAACCAGTTTTCAAACTACGTCATAAGTTAATGAATAAAATCGTGTATTTTATGACGTTTAATAAACTTGGATTTAGATTATGACTTGAAAATCAGGATATTCTTCAACAGTATCAAGAGAATTGTAAAATTAGTACATGCTAACTAATGATTCTTCTTGTCTGTACAAAGATTTAAAAAAAACTTTTAATCGCAATTCTCAATGAACTTTTAACTATTAAAAAAAATCTAGTGTGAAACACTCACACAACTTTCTCTTGTCAATGCAAATAATTTAATCAATATATCCTAACATTAGTAATAAAACATTAGAAATAAACAAAAAACTAACTTCAAAAAATATTACCTTATTTTAATCATGAGTGAACGACGCAAAATGAAAATTGACCTGTTTGGCTTCAAAATACGGAAAATCACTCTTTCACGCTAATCTAGGCTTTGTAGAGAAAAATGTTATAAATAAAAGTTGTAGATCGTTTAATTTCCTATAAATTTTATTATATATTTTTTTGTCGTAAAATGCATACCAAGGCCGAAATCTTTTAAAAAAATCGATTTTTCACACGTTTTCGTGAGAAACAAAACAGAAAATCGCTAATTACCGCTAAATTAAGCGTTATACAAGAAAATGTTTGAAATAAAAGTTGTAAAGTTTTACATTTAAGTTTATTTTAAGTTTCTATTAGGCCTACTTCTATTACATTTTAAGTTTCAAGTTCGTACGATGTTCCGTTCTTGAGATATTCTGTTCACACACACTCACAGACACACGGACACACACACAGACCAATCGCTAAAAACATGTTTTTTTGGGTTCAGGGGGTCTGAAAACGTGTAGATCCGGTGAAAACTCGATTTCTTAAAATCGACATGAAAACAGTACGTTCCTTCCTATATATTCATATAGGCAAGAGAAGGTAAAAATATTTAATCATTATTTTGTAAAATTTTTCAAAGCGAATTCTGTAGTATATTCTCTCTTACACAAAAAAAATTAACCTCAAAATTTTAGAAAATGTTTTACAGTATTATTCTAAGGATTAAATCCGATGTTTCATGTTTCAATATTTGATGATGTCAATATTTTATGTCCACCTTTGTACCTTAGTACTTAAACCTACTTCTATTTTGGAATTCAGACGGAATACTTTATTAGATTTTATTAAAATTTTAGATATTAACTCAAATGTGGCAATACTGTATTCATGAGAAAAAATAAATTACTTTCAAACACATTTTAGTATGCAAACGTATTCTCATATATGAGATTTCAAAAAGTAATTTTTTAAAGGTATACTTTTTAAGATTTCTAAGAATCTTCTATTGATCTTTTGAATCTTTTCAGATCTATTGATCTTTTTTAGAATCTTCTATTTCTTTTGATGAATGAAGTGAAAGTGTCATTTGCAGAGTGGAAAATATGTGCTTTTCAGAGGGGCCGGCATGCTGATAAGCGTACTTTTCCACTCGGTAAGGAAGACAATTGTAAACCACCTCACTCCTCGTTTTACTTAGTAAAACCTCTACAGGTTCAAACCAGCCTTTCAGCTGATGACCTACGCAACTCATATTAATTGAACTTAATATCATTTATTTAAAGCAAAAACCAATACAGTAATAGAAAACCACTTGGATATAAAAGTCAATTAAAAAAATTAAACAATTATTCGCTTGGTAGGTTTTGTGAAATTCATTGACGGTTGTTTGCAGTAGCTTATTTATCTTCTTCTTTTCTACAATCCAATGTATTGTTAATTCGTGAAATATGTATTCTGTATTAAATTCAGACACAATAATTGGTTGGCTCGTACAAAAATAATTAAATCTAAATCTTTTTAATTTGTTTTCGGCCGGTATTTAATACTTTGTTAAAATTTCATCATACACCTAAGTTGATAGAATTTTGTTTCACCACATAGAATATTAAATGTTTAAATTTTTATTACAAAAAAAAATAAATTAAAAAAATACCTGTGGGAGTATTATTACTGAGTAATGTTCTCTCTTAAGTAATCTATCTCATTTTTTCACGCACCATGGCACGAAAAAATCCTCTAATTTACTGGTTTCACATGTGTATTCATTTGTAAATAATACTAATAAATTTAAAAAAACAGAATATTATTAATAAATTTCTTGTAACAAACTTATTTTAATATTTTTTTATTTATAGGTAAAAACTCTTGAAGGTTTGAAAACAAGGCAACCCGCCTTTGTATGATTTCACCCATTTTATGTACTTCTACAAGATGTACTCACTTCTTTTATTTTCTTTCTGCGTTTGTTTTCTTTCTTGTTCCCTTCTCTCCCTGCCGCATTATGCCTTTCCATCATCTCTTTTCTACTCTTCTTTTTCCATCCTCTACCAGGTGAACGAATTTAATTTCCGTTTTTGGGCTTTCCTTTTCCTTTAACTCGTATGAAAGGAAGTCAGATGTAATAAACATCTAGAGGGCGTCTCTCAGTCTATTAACGCAATTGTTTCAAAACAATATACCTTAATTTACACGTTCAAATAAGTAATACATTTTCTATTATTCATAATTTTCCTCTTTAAAAATTATGAATAATGATTAAAGTAGAAGTAATTAATGTAACAATATAAAATATTACTTGATTAGGTTCACAGTATTTAATTTTAATCATATCAACCTTTAAAATAATATTGGACAATATTTTTTTAAGTTCTTTCACGATCGTATTTTTGTTTACGGAATTTACCGTATTTACTCGAATATACTACGCATATTTTTCGAAGGAAATCGATCTGATAAAATGGTGTGCGCGTTAGATTCGAAAAAATATAAATAAGTGGCAAAAAGAGGCATGCTGGTCCTTGACAGTTTTTGGGGACACATGACAGATGATGTGAAAAATTCATTGTAGCGCCGGAAAATGGATTTAGTGATCATACTGTGGGGTTAACATCTCTACTACAACCTTTGGACGTTTGCATAAATAAGCCATTCAACGTTTTTTTTGAAGGAATTGTGTACTAAATGGATCCTAAATACTGAGCACACAAACACACTTTCGGGGAAATAAATTTCCGGAATATGAAACAATCTACAAGTGGATTACAACTGCATTAGCACAAATTTTACCAAAGTTAGTTTCAAAAATATTTCTGCGGTATTTCCAATGCGCTCGATGGCTCAAAAGACGACACTCTTTGGGGCGAAAATCCAGACGCGGATTCTGACAGCGACGGTAATGACGAAGATACCGACGACAGAGAGTTCACTTTTTATAGTTCATTGTATTTTTTTTAAATTTATTTATTTAACGTCGCATCAACTACAACGGTCATTAGCGACGACGTTGGGGTGTAACTGTGTACAATGGAGGATGAAATGATTTTTTTTTTGTAACGTATGAAAATATGCCTTGCCTGAGTGGGATTCGAACCCAGGACCGCATGATGAGAGGCGAGCACGTTACCAACTGCGCCAATGGGGCCGGCAGTTCTGCATTTGTTTTAGTTTATTGTGATACGTATAATGAGAACGTACACTATCCTCGCTTGTGAATTATTCAAGGTTACGAAGATTTTCTAATGTGTAAATTGGTAAATTTTCGTTTCAATTTTTTTTTAAAGTACCTTCGAAAATTTGGTGCGCGGTATATTCGAAAAAGTACGATAATTCTGGACGATTTTTTATAAGCTTTTTTACGATACAAAGAAGATTGTATTTTCGTTTACGGAAATTATATCTCCTTTAATGTACAATCACTATTCTACAACACAATACAACTTCTGTTTTATATTTTTTAATAAAAAAAACAAACGTAATTGCTGGTAAAAACAATTTAAACGTACAGAAAATCCTAAACGTAAGGATGGAACAAAGCAAGGACAAGATCATAAAATGTTACAATTTTTATAGATGGTATTGTGGAAAGGTTTATAAACTACCGTCTCAGATTTTCAAGGTTATTGAAGTGAAGTAGCCGAGATGAATTTAGTAATCTTTTGTAGGATTTTTTTTCTGGTTATTCTGTTAATATAATTGATTTCAGTTCCTGTTTTTCTTTTTTAATTTTTATAATTTCTAACTTCTTTAACTTTCAAGATATAAAAATAATATGATTGCCTCTTTCATTTAATTGTTTCCTTTTACGCTATAAAACAGTTTTTACCTTCTTATTTTTTACTGTGTTCGAATTTGTTTTTTTACAATAAATCTTTTGAAGTTCAAAAAACTAACGTTGTTGGTTTTTTCTTTTCTTTTAGCGTTATATCCACAACGTAAGGTAACTAAAATTTCTAAAAGGTGTTTTTGTAGCCCTTATTTTTTTTAATATCCTCTCTGAATTCTTTAAATCATTATCCGGCATCTATTGTTTCGTTTCTTGAAATTTCTTTGTCTACAGTGTGTGATCTATTCTATTTTGGTGTTCATACAATTTTAGTATTAGTTTTCTTATGGGTTACCGCTTTGGGGATCAGCTGCGAAATCGAATCTTATCATCCAACGATTCCAGTCGAAAGTCTTACGGATAATAACAAATGCTCCATGGTATGTGACAAATGATGCATTGCGTAAGGACTTTTGTGTCAACATCGTGAAAGAAGAAATTACGCAGCTAAGTTTTAAATATCAAGAAAAATCTGGTGTGAAACACTCACACAACTTTCTCTTGCCAATGCAAATGATTAATAATATACCTAACATTATTAATAAAATATTAGAAATAAACAAAAACTAACCTCAAAAACATAACCTTATTTTAATCACGAGTGAATGACGCAAAATGACAATCGAACTCAGTTTGGCTTAAAAATACGGAAAATCACGCTTTCACGCTAAACTAGGCTCTGTAGAGAAAAATGCTCTAAACAAAAGTTGTAGATCTTTTAATTTTCTATAACTTTTATTATATACACTTTTGTCGTAAAATGCATACTAAGACCGAAATGTTAAAAAAATCGATTTTTCTCACGTTTTCGTGAGAAAAAAAACAGAAAATCGCAAATTACCGCTAAACTAAGCGTTATACAAAAAAATGTTTGAAACAAAAGTTGTAGGTTTTTAAATTCTCTACAACTTTTATTATATAAGTTTTTGCGCTGAAATTTATATTAAAGCCGTAATCTTAAAAAAACAACGTTTTTACGTGAAAACAGCCTCACCGAGAATTTCAGCAAACATGGAGCCTACCCTATCTTGTAGAGAATAAAAAATTGAGTAAAATAGGCGATTTTAAAAAAAATCGTAGGACCAGTTTTTGAGAAAATCGCAAAAAACTGAAAAATTATACGAATAAACTACTACTTCCGGTTGACCGATTTTGATGAAAATGTTCGTGTCGCGTCCGGTAGTGGTATGTAACTTAAGTTTCAAGTTTCAAGTTCGTACGATGTTCCGTTCTTGAGATATTCTGTTCACACACACACACACACAGACACACACACAGACCAATCGCTAAAAACATGTTTTTTGGGTTCAGGGGGTCTGAAAACGTATAGATCCGGTGAAAACTCGATTTCGAAAAATCGACATGAAAACAATACTTTCCTTCCTATATATTCATATAGGCAAGAGAAAGTAAAAATTAGCAGATCACCCGAATTTATTGGCGCTTAATTTACTTGATAATAGCGAAGACGTGACACGACTGAAACGAATAAAATTGCTTGACTTTTCATTTAGATTTACCGACTAACTTACGTTTTAAATAATTGAAGTCCATATCAATATCAACATCATTTTTTCTCTCTACGCATTCTACTATCACCGTTATTAATTTGGTTACCTTTTCTATTACTGTTATTCATTTTTATCTAGTTAATGTTTTCAAGTATTATACTTAATTTTTTTTTCTTTTCCGAAGCAAAACCATTGGGTATTGTCTTCGTCATAAGAAACCGTTCATGCTATTTACTTATAATTTTTGTTTTTAAACTGATTGTAAATAATCTTAGGTGTTAAAAAAAAAAATTTCTGATCATTTCCATTTACGTTTGTTTTATTGAAAAGTTCTTGTTTCCGTGCACTACCTCCGCATTTATTATCTTGCGGAGAATCTTCCTCTAAAATTCTTCGTACTTTTTCTTAAAGCAGCCTATAAATCTAATGCATTTACATGAGTACTGATATGCATATTTTAACATAGTATTATAATTTCTGATCATAGTTTGTCTCAAGAGTGCTTTCTTGTTATTCAAGTGATCGAGGGATGTTTTTATGTTCGTGTTGTATTTAGTTGTGTTTTTCGAAGAAACTCTGTAGTCCTGCTTTCTTTGCTTGTTCTTTTAATACGTTGAATTGTTCAATCACTGTTTCCGTGTTCCTAGAAACGATTGCCAGGCTATCTGGAAAAGCAAGACAATTGAACTTGATTTAATAATTCTTTCCATCTTGGCAAGTTCCATTTTCCATTCACGAATAACCCCATTGCGCAGTTTTTTTTATTTTAGTACCTTTATTTGCAACTATATACTAAGATACAACGAGCAAATTTGATAAAAGTAAACAATGGATGACAAGGAAAAAAATAAATGAAAAAGAAGTGATACCCATTGGTATATGTTCTATGAGATAAAGTTCATGATACATGAATGATAAATAACAACATTACAAGAAAAAAAGAAGAAAGAAAAATAAAATAAACCACTTTATAGAAGAACTTGGGCCTATTGACGTTTCAATCTGGGTTGCAGATTCCCTGGTAGTGTTGCATCCGATAGTTTGGTGATCAATTCGTTGGGGTGTTCATGCAATTTTCTGTGGAAAACGCTGTAGCAGGACTTAACTACTTCACTTATGAACGGAATATTAAGGTCGTCGTGTAGAATTTCGTTGTTGACATAAAAAGGTGCGCAGGTGATTAAACGTAGGAATTTTGACTGAAAGGTTTGTAATTTTTGTAGGTTGCTCGGTTCAGCTGTGCCATAAATTTGTAGTCCATAGGTCCATATTGGTTTAAAATAAACTTTGTATACCAGTAATAGTTTATATTTTAGAGTTAGTGAAGAGCGGCGTCCAAGTAGTCGGAATACTTCTTTCAGTTTGGAGTGCAAAGTCAGTCTTTGGTTTTTATATGAGTCGCCCAGGTGAGTCTCTTGTCAAGGTTAAGTCCAAGGTATTTAAATTTTTATCGTTGAGGTATCGGTTTATTGTCGAGGAATAATTGAGGATATTCGTCTTCTTGGCAGGAAAAAGTGATGTGCTCTGATTTTGAAGCGTTGAATTGGATCCTCCAGATTTTTAACCAATAATTTAAAAAGTTGATGTGCTTTGTAAATTATTACTCGCTGCTTCTGGCTTTACATCAGAAGAAAGGATGACTGTATCAACAGCATAAGTAGCTAATGTGGTGTTAACATATGCAGGTAGATCTGATGTGCAGATGTTGTAAAGCAGTGGCGACAAGATTGATCCTTTTGGAACACCAGCGACGATTTGTGTGTAATCAGACAGAGCCGTGTTATGTTTCACTGGAAAAATACTGTCCGTTAAAAAGGAGCTAATGATTAAAAAATAGGCATCTGGTAAGAATGTTCTTAATTTATATCGCAGTTAAAAAGAAAAAGTGACAGTTTATCAACCTATATAAATAAACGTTTGTTTATTTGGTTATAAAAATTGCAATTCAAATTTTTATGCTGATTTATTTTTTAATTATAAATCATAATATTTAAAAAAAAGAATGAAGTAACATATTCTTTACAACACAATTCCAATATTCATACGTATAATCGCATTTTATTATTTCACTTTCCATATATTTTCACAGTAGAATATTTGTTATTAAATTTCATTTCATCTTAAAGTGGGTTCTTAAAAGGATTTATATAATGGAAGTTTTTCTGACAAACGATGATGGTTTATACATATTATATTGTATCAAATCACAAGAGGTGTATTGTATCAAATTGAAGTACTTTATTGTATTTAATTCTAAAATTAAAATTTCTTATTTTGGTTACATATATTCTCAAATAATATTTTAACTATTTTCTTGCTTTTAATTGTGTACAGCTTGTTTTAATTTTATTTTAAATCTTTAAAGATTATTATTGGTGCATAATTACCTACCATATTTTATAATGTATTAAAAAACTAGTTTTTAATTTATTTAAACTGTTAGAGATGTTGTTTTAGCAATAAAAAATAAAATTAAGATCCATCTTTCTTTCAAAAAAAAACTTGCATATTTAAAGTTTTTCTTCAAAATTATTCTCCATTGTTTAATTTTGGCCGGGTTTTTTTCTAATTGTTTTTGTTTATTGTCAATTGAATGTTAATTATGTAACATCTCACCTTCAATAGCTTAAAAATACAAAGAAATCATATTCTAATGTTCACAGGTGTTCATTGTTTGTTCTTTTCTCTTTGTAAAATGTAATTTGTAGTTCATATGAGTTCGTTGTATATCAATTCGGTTTCAAGGTTAAATAATAGCATATAAAATACTACACACTGAGTTAAGTCACGTGCTCTTTTAAGTTCTGGATACACCTGTCTGGTTTTACCGGTATAATCTGGCTTAAGGCTATGAAATATTTTAAAGGGAGGTTCGAATCGGTGGTAAGCAGTAGAACAATTTTATGATAGATGGTTTTGTAACTACCGGTTTCGCAAATAACAACTCTTCTGCAGTACAAATAGCAACTACATTTATTATTGTCTACAAGAAACAAATGTTCTTTTAAACCAATTTTAAAAGAATGTTTTTTTATCGATTTTGTATTGCAGTTGTTATTACTGTATTCTTTTTATACTAATTCTTTTACATTTTCTATTTAATAAGAAAATTTACTTTAAGTTAAATTACATCAAGAATTTTTTTATTTTAGCAACCTCGTTAAACATATTTAACAATTTCGAAATATTTCTTAATTTAGTAAATTTTAATTGTAAGATTTGTTTTTTTTTCTTGATAGGCTAATATGTACAAAAACTAATTTTTCTGGTAGAAAATACATTTATAAATTATCACAAACTATATATAGTTTGTCGTATTCTAAATTGGTTAAGAAACTTAAATTTACTTGATTGATGAAATATTTTATGGTGCACAAGAGTTCCTTTTTAAAAATAATTTTTTAAGTTAACGCTGAGGTATATTGTGAAGTATCTGGCAAATGATTAGATCACACGTTTATTAAGTAAGGTATAATTAATTTAACGTAGTTTTAATTTTCAGATTTGAGGTTTTACCTTCAATTATTATGAAATCTCTGTTTGGAATCTCCTCGATCAAGTTATAAAAAAATATAAACATTATCATCATCCAAAGATTTCAGTATAAATTTTTACTTATGATTATTTGGATTGTGTCAAATAATATACTTTATAAGAACTTTATTTCTTTCCATAAATAAAGAAATTGTTAATTTAATTGACGGATGTCAAGTAAAATTAGATCACCTAAGTTTTTTATGGAGATATGTCTTCTTCGTAATGGTGAAGAATTACTGGGAAAAACTTTTGTAACATTTTTTATTAAAAATTTAGTACGTATCTTCTACTACAATATTATAACAGTTTCTAAATATGAAGCTATAGGTTTCAAAACTTGAATTACTCTCCAAAGCTTACAGTCCTGTAATTGACTAAGAAGATCCCTTGGCCAGAAATATTTTCAACGTCTGGGCTGAGTACCTGGTATCTCCCTATTGTATGTGTTTTATACGAGAGGGTTATCAATAACGATGCAAATTTGTCGTGCATCGTCTTGTATTGTTGTTTTGCTATGTCAGTTACGTATGGTATTTGTCTTTATGTAACATTAGGTTTGTAACGTAAAAGGGGCATTGCGTTATCGCACCTAAATTCTTGTTTTGAATCGCTTGTATATACGTTCCGTGTATGAAGGTTTAACAGATTCCTGAATAATAAAACAACAAAGACTTGAAAACTTTTTGCAGAAAAAATAAAAATACTTGATTTCCCATTTAGATTAACTGAAACATTCACCGTTCATATAAGCCTGATGTTTAAACTATTATATAAGTTCGTTTTTGGAAACGATATCGTTGGATATTGAATCTGTCATGTAAATACATTCATTATATCTATTTATAGTTATTTATAAATTTATTGAATAGAAATTCACGTGTTGTTGTTTAAGAAAACAGAATGATATGAATAATAAAAATAATTAAAATTATAAAGTGGTAAAACATGCCCATTAGTGGCCATGAGTGGCTATACTGAGCCGATATTCTATTGCTGTTCTACTGTACCACCTCGCATCCTTGCGACCAGCCATAGTAGTGGGTGGTGATGGCGGGCTGTAGGGGAGTTTGGGAGCCCCCCCCCACTTAAAAAAAATAATAATAATAAATTTTGTACCCATAAAAGGCAGGTGGAGTGGTAAATTATTTGCTATAGATCAGCTAGTTCCAGGGCTACAAAAAGATAGCGCTTTTCTTACAACATGGGCAGCCAATTATATGACTGAAGCATTTAAGAACATAAAAGGTAGAGGTGTAAAAGACACTAATCACAGTTATTTGCTATGAGAGTAATAAATTTCATTATACAGCCAGACCCTGTGGTGAATGAAGTGAAGGTGTCATTTGCAGGGTGCAAAGTAAATGCTTTTCGGAGAACTTGGCATGCTGATAACAATATTTTTTTACTCAGTGACGAAGGCTAGGTAAACCACCTCACTTCTCATTTTCTTAGTAAAGCCTCTAGAGGCACAAACCAGCCCAGCCCTTTGGCTGATGATCTAAACAGCATAATATAATTTGTGCAAAGTTTTTTTTTAATTTCATTATGTGATAAAAATACTTCATATCTACAAACTTACTGTGCATTTTTTCAAATTGAATTTTTAGAAATATTTTTATCCAGAAATATAAATTGCATAATTTTTGTTGTATAAAATATAAATTAATTTCAACAAATATATTGTTCATTTTCTGTAGTACTATTACAATCAATATATTTGCAATAAATTATGTCGTTAGTTTAGATAGAATACGAAATCTCTTGTAATTTCAGTAATTTTTCATAGCGTGTTTGCAGCATTTTATCGTCCTCATACTAATTACATCATTATTTTCATATTTTGGCGTTCCAAATAGAAGGGATTTTTAATGCGGTTGATAAAATAAAATAAACGTATTTATTCGAATTCTATTATCCGTTATTATTTGGGGTAATGATTCTTATCTGCTTAATAACGTACATTTGATTTATGGAATTTCCTTAAAGATAATACAATAATAAGTATATTTAAATTTGTATTGATTGAAAATTGATTTTAACCGGCCTTTCAGGTGAAGTGGATGTATTTATTCATAATAATAGTTTAGAGCATGTAGAAACAGTGAAGTTCCCTGGAGTATCTCTGGATAGATTTTTGTCTTAGGACTTCTATACTAATCAAGTTAGTAGTAAAATTTCATCGGGGTATTTGCACTAAAACAAATTGCCAGATTAAATGATAAAAAATTACTAATGGCAGCTTATCATGGCATCATTCTGTCTCATATCCGTTATGGTACCTTAGTATGGGGTAATTCTAGCATAGGTAATATTAGTAGAGTTTTTAAAATACAAAAGAAAGCTGTTAGGTATATGGTGGGAGCTAACCAGCAAACCTCATGCAGGCCACTATTTAAGGAGCTTAAATTGCTTACAATTCCCTCTCTCTACATTTTTGAGGTGATTATGTATGTTAGGCAAAATAATTTTATGCAGAATTTTAATGTTCACAATCATAACACGAGAAACAGAAATGATTATTATGTGGCTAATCACTCCACAAAATTGTTTGAACAAAACCCTACTTATGCAGGGAGAAAATTTATGAATAAATTACCCCAATTTTTAAAATGTGAGGATTTGAATTCCTTTAAAAAAAATTAAAAAACTACTTAATCGGTGAAACTTTTTATAGCGTTCAAGAAATTTGTTTCTTGATAGAGAAGAAACATTGTGTGATTTTTATATGTATTTCAGGTGTTATAACTGACATGTCCTTTACTCCTGGAGTCTCCAGGACGCATTAAAAAAAAAACCAAAAAAAGGTGAAGAATCTTCACCTATTTTCTGAATAGTATCCAGATTTATTTTTCCCAGAAATAAGTATAATTTCTGTTATAATTATTTGACGTACTGAAACTTTTTAAAGCTGTCCAAAGCACCCTCAGAAAAATCTTCGAGATATCCGGAACATCAACTCGTAAATGCAGAATGTTGTAAATGTATAGAACTTCCGTCACTTTACGCCGCGTGCTCAGACTCTGAAGCCCGTAGAATTTTATTCATTGTAATAATGTTGTTTATTCTATATATAATGTTAACTTCATTACCTTTTTTTTGTAATTCCTAATGTGTGTACGTTGCAGTCTGTTCAATTCAGAACAATAAGCAACCCCATGTCCCAATGAGATGAGGATGATGTGTATGAAGTGTAAATGAGGTGTAGTCTTGTACACACTCAGGTCGACCATTCCTGAGTGAGTATGGTTAATTGAACCTCAACCATCAAAGTTCACCGGTAACAACTGTCTAGTACTCAAATCCGTATAAAAGTAACTACCTCTACTAGGATTTGAACCAGGAACCTTCGTCTCCGAAAATCAGCTGTTACACAGCTGATTTTGGCGACGACTTTACCTCTAGACCAACCCGGTGGGTCAACTTTATTACTTAATGTTCTTTTTTTGTATAAAATAAGATATTTTAATTTTTATGATTTAATAATAAAACAAATTCATTACCTAAAGAGCGCTTACAACCCAGAAATCCCGGATTACAAATTTATACGCCTTTTCGTTGTGGAAAATTCATTATGTAGCGAGTCAATATTTATATACTTTATTGATTTAGGGTTTAAAATATTTTTGGAATTTTAACACCCACCCTTTGTAAGCTGTTTATTTTTATTCCTATAATAAACATTTTGATAGAATATTATTAAGTTGATTCAAATTTGTTTTTTTTACCATAAATGTTTACTTAAAAAGAACATATCGTGGGGGTATATAACTACGGTTAAATAAACTCAGATAATAGTGATAAAAATAAATAAAATATTGGAATACTTCCGTTGGTAGATCATAATCAACGGATAATCTATTTGAGCAGCAACATCCGCTGAGGATTAAAGCTTTACAGCTTTAATTCTGCTGTAAAATTGTGTGGCCATTGAAATACACGTATTAATCCGCTTCTGACATTTTGTAGAATGAATTTCACTGCCTACTTGATTGCTTTGTAATTCCCGATCGGGAACGTTTCGTTAATGTTTGTTTACAAATAAACTGCATATTTTATTGTATCTCTAATTTCTGTGGAACTTCGGTGCACTGGTAGTTAAGTTTGTTCTCATTTTTTAAAAATATACATTGATAAAATTTTATTAACTAGATATTTATCAGTATCTTGAAATTCTGTAAATATATTATTATTGTTAAATAACTGGTCTTCGATTTTAATTTCCTTTTTTATATAAAATGAAATACTTAACTTGACATTTCTTACTTTATATTTCTAAAGATTTTCCTGTCTTTTCATTTTTACTAATAATTATTTAATTTCCGAATTATTAAAATATATGGTCACACTTATAATTAAGTTTACTTTAACAGTAAATCTTTCGTCCTTCTTTATTTTTAAATAAGTTTCAGTCAACTTATTTCAATTTAATTTTGTTTGTGTTATAAATAAAAAGTCACAAAAGGTGTAAAACAGTCACACGACTTTCTCTTGCCAGTCTAAATAATTGAAAAATATAACCTATGTTAAGTCATGAAAAACGAAACACATAACCTAATTCTAATTATGAATAACACTAAATAAAAATAAACTTCTGCAGAACTTAAAAGTATGGAAAATCAATAATTGACGTTAAACAAAGGTATGTAGAAAAAAGTTGTAGGATTTTAAATTTTATATTTCTTTCTTTATAGCTTAACATAGCTTAAATTAAAAAGAGGTGTGGAAAGATAGAATTACCAAACTCTTCGGAGGACAGCGAATCACAATAAAAACACGTGTAACAAGAAATACCGTTCTACTCACAGCAATTAAAAACATTACAAAACTACACTTAGATTTCAAGCACTATACAGTAGTGAAACTATCTTCAACTTCAGTCGAAGAGGGAAAGCTGAAGACACTTGAAAAATAGAGTGAAGAATCTTGAGAAATTGTATAAATGAACAGAACATGATGAGCAACGCTGGTTACGATAAAGCTATCTCCAAGGAAATAGAACCCATCACAGATGCGATGAGAAATAGGAGGATCTCTTTGCTTAGACATATACTCAGAAAAGAGAATAACAACGAAGACATTGGAAGAACAGTATAATTTCAAAAACTTAAACATGCAGTGGATAAAACAAATTAAAGAAGATTTAACAGAACTCGAACTAACAATAAAAGACCTTAAAGAAAAATTTCCCAAAATACAAGCAAGTATTTAATGACAGAAATAAACAACTACTTGTTAAAACAAGAAAACTATAGAATAGGGTTTATTCAGATGAGGAAAGACAGAAAAGATCTGAACGAATTAAAAAAATACTATAAATGGAAATTAAAGAAAACCAAGAAGAAAGTAAGGATAACCCAAAACTGACTTAAACGACCCAGTGCGGTAGTTGTTGTTTAGGTCATCAGCCTTTTGGCTGATGACCTAAACCTGTAGAGGTTTTACTAAGTAAAACGAGGAGTGTGGTGGTTTACCATTGCCTTCCTCACTGAGTGGAAAAGTACGCTTATCAGCATGCCGGGCCCTCTGAGAAGCACATATTTTCCACTCTGCAAATGACACCTTCACTTCATTCACCACAGAGTCTGGCTGTATAGTAAAATTCATTACTTTCAGAGGAGATAACTCTGATTAGTGTCTTTTACACCTCTACCTCTTCTGTTCTTAAATGATTCAGTCATTTAATTGGCTGACCATGTGATAAGAAACAGAACTATTTATTTTAGCCCAGTGCGGTTATAGAAGCAAAATAAAAACTCTTAAGGTGTAATTAATTGATGTAGGGTTCACCAAATTTAAAATGACTTTAATTCTTTGCTAGAAACCATTATAAAATTAATTTACGTTGATAATACAACCTATAACAAACAATGGAATTAATTATGAAACTTAATCTATGATGTATAATTTAAATTAAATTACACATTTAAATTCATTGGTTGTTTTGAATTTAAAGTAGATGTAAAAATGGTCATTTATTATTTATACTTTTATGCATATATTAATGAGATAGGTGTATGTATGTATAAATAAGTTAAGAATGTTGATTGCCTTGAAACTCGCCAACAATTGTAACGTTGACGCCTTCCTGATTCAATAGAACTACAGTATGATAAAATTTAACTTCGTAGAAAATGAAACTTAATGGATTATTATATTATATAATAAAGACATTCGTGATCTTTATAACCTCCAAAAAATTATATCAAAATTTTAGAGGAAGTGATGTTACAATATTGTTCATATTAACCACTACACCTTGTGTGGGAGTTTTATTTTAGAAAATATGTATATTACACTTATGATAGTGTATTATAACATTGTGAAGTTCTTAGAAGAATACAATTCACAACGTTTCAAATATTTTCCAGTGCGTCACTTTAATATCCTTACTTCGTAATACCTTTAAATCACTCTCATTACGTTGATGAGTAAGTAAATCTCTTGTATCGTGACATTTAGTTGATCGTTACTAAATTACTCATAAAACTTTCTATGTTATTCTAGATTGCAGTTTGTTATGTAATAATAATCTGCCTATAACAGGCTGGTGGAGTGTTAAATTGTTTGCACTCGATCTGCTAGTTCCAGGACAAAAAGATTGTTCTGTTTCTTATTACATGGTCAGTCTATTATATGTTGAAGCATTTAAGAACAGAAGAGGTAGAGGTGTAAAAGACAATAGTCAGAGTTATCTCCTTTGAGAGTAATAAATTTCATTATATATCCAGATCCTGTGGTGAATGAAGTGAAGGTGTTATTTGCAGGGTTGAAAGTAGATACTTTTCAGAGGGTCTGGCATTCTGATAAGCATACTTTTCCACTCATTGAGGAAAACAATGGTTAATCACCTCACTCCTCGTTTTACATAGTAAAGCCTCTAGGAGTTCAAACCAGCCTTTTGGCTGATGACCTTAACAACTTGTAATATAGTAATTAAATTTTAGATAATTTAATTTAAGAGGACCAGATTATTAGCAGGATAAGAAAATCAAATGATTTTCTACAGGTTGAAAACTAAGATTGGAACGTTCATTAGATATATCAAATACAGAAAACCGAAATTTTTTAAAATAAATGTTTAAAGTATCTTCTTTATCTTAACTCTTGTGTTTTAACGCTTTGGAGTATCCAGCGAAAACACGAACTATCTTCCGTCTAAAGATATTATTTTCGATAGTAAGGTTTTAGTATTTATTTGGTTATTATAATCAGAGCTACAAAAAATAGTTCTGTTTCTTATCACATCAGCCAATCAGGTACCAATTAATTAGTTATTGGTTATTATTATAATAATTAATGGTTATTATTATTACAATTAATAATAATAATCGTATTAGTATTATTATTACCAATTATTAATTTTTTTTATTGAATTATTAAAAACAGAAGAGGTAGAGGTGTAAAAGACACTAGTCAGAGCTACCTCCTCTGAGAGTAATGAATTTCATTTTATAGCCTGACCTTGTGGTGAATGAAGTTAAGGTATCATTTGCAAGGTGGAAAATTTTATGTGCTTTTCAAAGGGGCTGGCAGGCTGATAAGCATACTTTCCAATTCAGTGAGGAAGGCACATTCTTCATTGTGTTTCCAATTATTGGAAACCACCTTAGCCGTCATTTTACTTAGTAAAGCCTTTAGAAGTTCAAACCAGCCTTTTGGCTGATGACCTAAATAACAGCAATATAATTTATGAAAGAGTTTCCATCAGAATCATACCGAAATTGTTATTATTATAATAATTTTCTGTGCTCATTCACCTACTTATGCAAACAACATAATGTACAAATTTACTGTAACAACAGTAGCAGCAATATAATGAATGTATTATCATGAGTTCATCTACAAACGGGGAAATGTCCACCGAACAAGGCAAAATGTTCGCCGGATATATTAAACTATCAACCCCTATTTATTAACAAATCGAATTTCAACCTGTAATATTATTACTATTATTATTATTATTAGCCAAAATGAACCCTGTACATGGCATACTCTAGTAAACTATCACATTTACATCCCTAAAACAAGTTTGCACGTTGACTCATTACTTATTCACCTCATGTAATTTATAGCTACACTGTACATTTTACATGAAATAGTTACCATTATGTACTAATCGAATTCAAATAGTATTCATTTACACTAAAATATTTTATTTTTACTTTCTCTTTTAATGTATGAATATATTGGAAAGGAAAGTATTGTTTTTATGTCGATTTTTCATAAAAATACACGTTTTCAGGTCCCACGAACACAGTGAACATGTTTTTAAAGATTGTTCTGTGTGTGAACACTTTTTTCAAAAGTGAAGAATGATTTTTTTAATTAAATTGCCTATTTTACTAAATTTTTGTGCTCGAAAAGGTAGGATAAGCGGTTTGTCTGCTGTAATTCGTGGCGGGCTGTGTTTTCGCGGGAATTTTTTTTTAAATTGCGGTCTTTATATGTATTTACGACGAAAGTATGTATCATGAGACGACAATAAGTTTTTTTTGTAAGATTGTGGTATTTTAAGGTAAAGGTGTATATAAATAAATTTGAAGGAAGTTGGAAACCCTAAAACTGTAATTTCAAGTATTTATTTCTACAGAACGTAGTTTAAAGTCAATTTAAGATTTTTCTTATTTTTAAAGTTGGGAACTGAGGTTGATTTTCAGAGGTTAAACGCTAATTTTACCTAGTATTAGCTTCATTTCCTCATTATTAAACATAGGTTATATTTTCATTATTTACATTGGTAACAAAAAGTTGTGCGAGTGCACACCAGATTTTTTTTATTCATAATATGTTTATATGTACGAGTGAAACGGAATCAAGGATGCTAAAAATGTGGAATATAGAGATTTTCTCTTGGGGCCCGCCTAAAGGAAAAAGACTGTCATATCCCAATTTCTGTCTTTATCCTTTGTGTTTGTTAAGCGTATACATTCATCTCATTCTATTTAGAGCCTACAACATTTATTCCAACAAGGTGGAATCCTTTCTACATTCCAAGTGTCGTATTTTCATGCGCGCGCGCGCGCTAAACTGCTTGAAGCGTTAGAAACTGGCCCGTTGGGGCAAATTCAGCAATGTTTTGTAGTGTGGAGACACATTATGGTATTCTACTATCAAAAAATGAAATACAGTTGCAAGAAGAAAATGTCATATATTCTCCAACAGTCAAGATTGCCTTATCAAGGTACTATAAATTTCAGTTGGGTCTGCTTATAAAATAATAAACGAAATAACGTTCTTACACCACGGTAGATTTTAAATTCATTTTTTTTAATTGTTAAAACTGAAATAGTGTTTAAAGTTATGAATAAATTAATGTTATTCGCATTTAAAATTTGATATTTATTAATAGATTCCTAATCTCTACAAATAAATTTTATCAAGGCCGCCTCTGTGGCCCAGTGGTTAGCGTGTGTTTCGCTGCATAACGGAGGTTCTAGTTTCGATTTCCGGCCAAGGTCTGGAAAATTATTACAAGTTCAAACCCACAATTTCTTAATCCAGAGTAGTCGCTGATAACCAAGATTTGTTGATGCGACAAAGCTAAAATAATTATCAATGCCGAATGCTATTTTGTATTTTAGACAACTTTCTCGTATTTCAAGTTCAAGTTATATTAAAAACTAAAGTTCTGAAAATCGCCCTGCCTTTATTGCTAATTCTTTGTCAGTTTTACATCCATTTATTTCATGTCCGATTTTGATGTTGGGTCCATAACGGGTGTAATTTACATAATCTACAACTACAGTGTAGAAAAACAGTATGGAATGAACCGATTTTAATAATACTATTTTCTTGTATAAAATTACAAATATATGCTACTTTATGATTATGTAAGCATTGAATCCCTTCACGACCATTAAACAATTTTAACCGTAAAGAAACTAGCAGAGCTTTATTAAGTAAAACGACGGGAGGTGGGAGGGAGGTGTTTTACTAGTGCTTTCCTTACTGAGTGGAAAAGTAATCTTATCAGCATGCCGGGCCCTCTGTAAAGTATCTATTTTCTACCCTACAAATGACACCTTCACTTCATTCACCACAGGGTCTGGCTGTATAATGAAATTTATTACTCTCAAATGAGATAACTCTTGACTAGTGTCTTTTACACTTCTACCTCTTCTGTTCTTAAACGCTTGTCATATAATTGGCTGATCCTTTGATAAGAAAAATAACAATTTTTGTAGCCTTGGAATAAGCAGATCGAGAACAAATAATTTAACACTCCACCTGCCTGTTATGAAACGTCTTTTTATGTACGTCGTTTTATATACCTTGAAAAAAAAACAGAAACAATATTTCAAATCTCATGTTCTTTTAGAGACTTGCAAACAATAAGTGAATCTTGGATAAAATGTTATTTTTCAATATATTTTCATTAAATTGTGTCGAAAAACTAATACTATATAAAGAAAATAATCTTGTAAAATTTTGGAATCCCATTTTTTAAATTGTTTCTTCATAACATTGATGCTGTTGTCATTTAAAAAAATGTATTATTTAGAAAAATACACTATAGAAATTTTACTTCTGAATCTTTTTATATATATATAAATGAATTGTGTAGTTATTTTTTACAGATCTTACAATTTTTTATTCTATTTATTCCAACTTTGGTTTTTGAAAGAGAGCCGAGAGGAGTAAAATGAATTGAACGTATGCTTCTGAAACTACGTATTGATATTGCGGATTTTATTTTACTGTGCAACAATACAAGTATATTGTACATTATCTTTAAAATGTGGATGTATCAAAATATTGATGTCGTTGATTTTGTTGTCATAAGATTGGTTTTATTCAATACCAAACCAGAATCAATCAGTTGTAGTTCTAGTTTTATATTTACTTTTTATACTTCTCTATATCTTTTTTCATTATCTTCCATTCCAATTGTTGTTTTTAGTGCATGTATTCTTGAATACTCTTGAAAGATGTCCATTTGAAAATGATTTCCAAGGATTACTAAAGATATTGAATATCCCAAAGATTAGATGACGTCGCAAAGTGAACTACGATAATTAAATTTATGTCCGATTTCACAATTCTACAATTTTTTTTTCATTTGATCTTTTTCTTCACCAATCAAGGATTAGGTCCCATGACCTGTTTGTGCATCCATTTCTAAGGTTTTAAGCTACTACATTGAACAATTGATTATAAAAACTTTTCATAAAAGTTTCGTCTGGTACAGTTTCTATAAGTTTGGAAGTTCTTTGTACAATTTGAAGGATATTTTTATTATTTTTAATGCCAGTTAATGCATGCCATTCAACATTTAAAGCTAAAAAGGAAAGCAATTAAAAGAACAGATTAAGGTAGTTTGTAAGAATTAATTTTTATTAATATATAAATGTTATGACATTTAAAAATCATACAGATTCAGCTTTGTGTTGAGTGATGTCTTCAATTTAATATTATATGTTACATATATTATTTTTGACAATTTAATAGAACTGTCTTTCGTCATTAAAGGATGTGGTTCATTATTATTCAGTCAAAGAAAAAAAATCATTACAGGTTTTAAAATACCTTGATATTTAAATTTTAATATGACGGTTGTTTATTTTATAATATTATGTAGTTTATTAACTTATTGACATTTTAGTTGCGATCAATCATATTTAAATATCAATTGTAAAATTAAAAGTTATAATTAATATTTATTGATAAATATTTGTTGCTTATTTTCGTACGATTAATAATTTAATGATTATTTACTCGACCACCAGTCTCACCGTAGTTGTAATCTAAATTTTGTGATAAAAATTCACCGCTAAATTTCATCACATAATCGTGAGGTAATTCCGAAGCTATCTGCCCACACATTCAGAGTTGTTCCAATATAAACGTTTCTTTTTTCTTCCATCGATCCAGTATTTTAATTTTTTTCTTCATGGAAGCTCGTGAAGTCTGAATTAGTTTCGGAGCAGGGGCGTTTCTGTTCAAATTCAAGAAATGTAAATAAAACGGATGTAATTTAACAAAAAAAAAAAAATTGTGGTGTATGTTAAATATTGTATTATTTCATTTTGTTATTTTATTTTGTTTTCATTTTTGAATATATTTTTTTAGCGTATTATTTTGTTATATTACCTATAAAAGTGGTATTTGAAATTAATAATTTAACATGCAGTTGTAATAAAAATAACAAAGAATATTATCAATGTATAAAAAAATTTAAAAACGAAGTATTTACAGTCATAATAAAAATTTTATACACTTTTTTTTATTTATCATGGGTGTAAGCATTTTACAAAATTTTATAAATAGTCTATTGATTTAAACGCGTTGTAGTTATCATTAAAACTTTCACGTTAACTGAATTGTAATTTAAATTTTATCCGAAATGTTTTCAGCATTCAATGTAAAGATATTGTAACTTTATTCCAGGTTTCTTTTGGGATCTGGTTATATTTATTTACACATTAATTTACTTGACTTAATAACAAAGTAAATGTTGTAAAAATTGTTCTAAAACTTAAACTAAACTTAACTAAAAAAAAATACGGCCATTTACATTTAAATCATTAATTGACTCGCATTAAAAAATAAAATAAAAATTGTACACTCACTTCTTGTTAAGAAGAAACTGCTTTGATACGTAACGTGTTATGTACAATCAAACTCACTTCACCACTGTTCTAACAACAATATAGAAAAAGTAGCCGCCGCTTGTGTAAAAAACAATCACTGAACATTCTCGAAAAATAAATAACAATTCACAATAATTCATAAATAAATAAACAATAGAACATTCTACTTTATTCCAGAAAAACAAGTGATGGTGCCCAAAAAGCAATTAAATTAAAGTATCATAGCTTGAAGACCAGTCACATACAAACGCCGTTTAGTCAAAACACGATATTGTCCCCGGCATATGTCGCAATATTTTAACGTACTGATTTGAGTGTGATAGTGATTACAGTTGTTATGAGATTTCCTTGTAAGTAGGTGTCCATGTGTGATAAATGTATATCCTTTCTAATATCTGTTAGGAGTACTGATATGTAATGACGAGATGAACCCGGCCGGGACTTAGTGTGGGCAATGCGCTGCTGCTAGCGTAGTATAGGTATCAGACGAACTAATGTCCCATAGTTGAGCGAGTGAGAGGAAGATATGTGGCATAACTACGCATGCGCTCAAAGGTCTTTACCGTTATAATCCAAATCTGAAAACATACTATAGTCGTTGTCTTGCTTGTTAGTTTACTACATGTATAAACGCTTGTTCACATCATGAGTAAAATTAAAGACAATGTTTTTGGAACGGCGCGTATGGCTTGTGCGAGTGAGAGCGTTATGCATTCTCTCACTCCCACGGCTAGGGGACATTAGTTCATCTGAATACTGTACGTACATTTCTAAAAACATGCAGCTGTGAAGTATATATAGTTAATTTTTTGCTTCTTCTTTACAACACTTAATTACATTTAAAATAACATTCCGTTCCGCACTTTGAATTGTTTTACACTGCTTTCAAACGGTCGACATGTTAAACTTATAATACACGGATAGATAACAACTAATTTATAACAACACTACAGTATAACGAATAAAATGTGAAGACTTAAAATGAAAAGAAACGGAATGAGTTTTAACGAATTAAAATACTTTTATTTTTGTATAATTGTAGCCTAAACCGTAAAAACAGAATAGCCAAATCAAAACAATATTCCCTGTACCACTCATCGCGTAATAAAATAAGGACTGTGTATTCCAATGAACTATGAGTGTCAGTATGTTTTTTGGATTGTAATAGAGAAACTGCCCATTACAGACAGGTGGAGTGTCAAATTATTTACACTCAATCTGTTCGTTGCAGGGCTAAAATAAATATTTCCGTTTCTTATCACATGGTCAGTCAATTAAATGACTGAATCATTTAAGAACAGAAGAGGAAGAGGTGTAAAAGACACTAATCAGAGTTATCTTCTCTGAAAGTAATGAATTTCATTGTACAGCCAGACCCTGTGGTGAATAAAGTGAAGTTGTCATTTACAGAGTGGAAAATATGTGCTTTTCAGAGGGCCCGGCATGCTGATAAGCGTACTTTTCCACTCAGTGGGGAAGGCAATGGTAAACTACCTCACTCCTCGTTTTACTTAATAAAACCTCTAGAGGTTCAAACCAGCCTTTCGGCTGTTGACCTAAACAACAACAATAGAGAAACTGGGCATGCGCAGTAGGTTATTCTCCTCTTCTACTTCGTCTCAAACAAAGTTCATTTCGTGACTAACCATCAGTACCTGATTACGTCGGATTGTGAACTGTGTGTGTTAATTAAAAATTAATTTTCTCCGATTTATTGTAAAGTTTATTATGTCGTAGGTTTTTCGAAGTGCAGACCCACAATCCTATTTTCGATGTTGATTTTGTTTAATTTATGGGTATTACTTTGGAGTATCATTAAAATGGGTCAAAATATTGATAATAAAGTTTAAATTTGATTGATGTTTGTGATGATACAGTTTTCCATGCCATTTGTTATTCAAGTATTGTTTATTTATATTTATTTAAATAAATATTGAGAACATCATCTATCTGTAAGTTCGTGTATTGGTTTGGCTGTCGTGGGTAGCCGGGGTATGAATTGTACATCTAACTTTGTTTTAGGGAACGGTTGGAAAACTAATTTCCCCAGGTAATCGAGCTACCTACCCTCTGTTACCTCTTATAATTCCCTCATTCACACCCACCCCCTCACTCCTTCTCTTTGTATTATTTTCAAAAGGACAGTAACTGTAGTCACGCTGAATTTGGTTATAAAAGTTATATGTTACAAACGTTTATACGTGTACTATTGTAACAAAAAGATATATTTTGTTCATTTTCAACAAACAATTTTAGAACATTCTCTGATAGTTTATTACGCATTTATTTAGTTAAAATTTCAATTTGTTTAAATAAAATTCAATTTATAGCTGCTGGGAAGTTACTTCTGTGATAATTACACCGCAGTTTGTTTTAAAATTTATACTCCGTTTTTAATAGTTATTCACCTGAATGTAAATTTACATGTTCTTTCATACCTTTATTTAAAATTTATAATATAATTATTATTCAAACAACGAACCTGTTTTAATTAATCTCGTAGATTCATCTTTCTAGGAATCATATTAATAATGTATGCATCAGAAGATATTGTCTGATCCTCGATTTAAAATACATTAATGCTTGCTTTTCTATGAGAAAATACTTTTAATTTTTTATTTATATTTCTGACATATTTTTGATTTCATTATGAAGTATTGTATATCGTAGATTGGTGTTTAGGTCATCAGCTAAAAGACTGGTTTGAACCTGTAGAGGTTTTACTAAGTAAAACAAGGAGTCAGGTGGTTTACAATTGCCTTTCTCACCGAGTAGAAAAGTACGCTTATCAGCATGCCTGGCCCTCTGAAAAGCACATATTTTCTATTTTTTAAAGGACACCTTCACTTTATTCACCACAGAGTCTGGCTGTATAATAAAATTCATTACTTTCAGATGAGTTAACTCTGTTTAGTGTCTTTTACAGCCTCTATCTCTTCTGTTCTTAAATGATTCAGTCATTTAGTTGGCTGACCATGTGATAAGAAACAGAACTATTTATTTTAGCCCTGCATCGTAGATTATTATAGAATAAAATGACATGGTCTTTATTATTTTTTGTAGGAACAGGGTTTTTCTGTTCATACTCATGTTCAAGAGCAAATTTTTCAAACAAATACTTATTGGTACACTCATATTAAATATTGAGAAAGAAAAAACCTTGTATTTTTGGATAATTCGTGGTTAGTATACCTACATAATATGTGTGCATGTGTGTCCAAATATTTTTTCCTGTTACAAGCGAATACTAGGAACACAAGTGCTACTGATTCAGCAGGTCCTACTCCTACTGCGATCTTTGGATTAAGCCCGTACCCGATCATCTGCACTGTTCAACTTCACCTGGGATTTAGTAAGCACGTATTTAATAACAATAATAAGTTAGGTGTAGTGATCAGTGCAAGTGGTTTCTATGCCAAAGTCCCGGGTTTGATTCCCATTCAGGTCTGGCATATATTCATCAGTCTTCGCATATGAACTAGCCTTAATATGCATAACAGTCGAATTGAAAATAAAAGAAAACAACAAAAAAAAATACTTTAGTAGTTACATTTTAAACATTATTTACTTTTTTAATTATGTTTTATCAATATTTTTTCGCTACAAGCTTAAAAACTGATTTATGTATGTAATTATTTATACATTTTTTTGTTGTGTAACTAATTTTAGATAACGTGAGGTGAATTTAGACGTTCCTAATAGCTCTTTTTGCAGCCACAGTCTCAGCATTCATTAACTGGGCTTTTCTCCTTTCTTCTGTATACCCGGTGTTCTGTTTTTACTCTTTATGGAAGCCCTTAGAGCCGGAATTAGTTGTCTAAATTTGGTTCGGTTTGTTCCGTTCGGTTTATTCCGGTTTTCTCAGTAACCTTTCTGACTTCTTTAATCCATTTATTCGACACCTTAAGTCTATTGTTTAGTATCTTAGAAATTGTTTTGTCAACCGGTTGTCATCCATTATATACAGATGTCTGTAAAACTTTAGTCTTCTTCTTTTTTAAATCGTTTCCATTAATCTTTCATTTTCCATATACAGTTCTTCTCGACCTCGTAACGTATATTATCCGTCTACTACATATATGATACATAATGAACAGCCAAAACAAAACCTAATTAAATATAACTCTCACCTCAGAGGATTACATTCATTCGAGATCTTTCGTCTCTCTCAGAGACATCCTCAGGAATACTAAACACATATAACATTTAAAACAAATATGTTCAAAGACCACGTCAATTATTAAACTATTGCACCAACCATGCCGCGAGCGGTTATTCGGCCGAATCTATGGTGATTCGGGCGATATTCGGTGAAATAGTAAATAATTGACGTGGTCTTCGAACATGTTTGTTTTAAATGTTATATGTGTTTAGTATTCCTGAGGATGTCTCTGAGAGAGACGAAAGATCTCGAATGAATGTAATACTCTGAGGTGAGTGTTATATTTAATTAGTTTTGTTTTGGCTGTTCATTATATATCATATATTGCAGTGTATGCAAACAAACGAAAAATAATGTTTAATAAAATAATATCCGTCTACTATCTTCGGGCTCATTTTTTTGCAGATGATCTTTCTCTTAAATTTCTCTGCTTCTCTGAGACCAGCCTTTTCGGTTATTCTAAAACACTCACTCGCGTACAAATACACAGGATTTATCACAGTATTATAATATCTAATAATACATATACATACATTATGATTTAGTAATTTATATTATAATACTTAAATATTTAAGACAATAAGACAACGATAATTAGGCACTCGATAATTCGGCACCCATCAAAAGACAGGGTTTTTCCCGTAGTTTAAAGGATTTAGCGATTAACACGTTTAGAGTTCATTCAGCTTTCGGATTATATTGGAATCACCGAATATAACAAATCCCGTCTATTAATTTTTTTGGTTTTCCGTTTGACTGTTTTGCAATTGCTGCTAATGCAGACAGGGAGAAGGATGATAATTGAAAATGATTGATGAAAAAATGCCAGACCTGACCGGGAATCGAACCCTGGACCCCGTTGTAGAAACCAGTTGTGCTAACTACTACGCCAACGGGCCGGTCCGGTCTATTAACGTGATGTTAGAAGTAGATAATACCTGTGTAAATATGAATTTCGTCAAATGATATGATTAGCACTTAAAAAGTATTAAATTATATTAGTTTACAAGTAATTTTTAAGTAATTAGTACTTATTCGTAGTACACCGGAATATCAGGTACGAAGTATCTGTCTCTTACAACTCTCCCCATAGCGAGTTTGTATTCATCTGTGACTGTAGTCGGGTTCAGGTAGAAAATAAGTTTGGAAACCTGAAGTACAACATTCATGGTTTTTAATAATAAGGGTCCGTTTGCGCATGCGCCAACTCCGCTACCCCATACCAACTTACGGACTGGAACCAGCACGAGTCAGTGAGTAGCTAGTGCGTGAGTGAGATAGTGCTGTGTTCAGTGGAAAGGGAAATCCAGCAGTCCGGTTCGGTAAGTCTCCCTCCACATTAGCTCTTTTCTCGGTAGTTTACCTATTGTGCTAAGCAGTAGTTCGTACCTTTCACCGTAATAAGATAGGTTATGTTAAACTACCTCATTTATCGTTAACCTCTTACAACTTGAACCAAGAATTTATGTAGTTCTTAATTTGAAAAATATTACAGAATTTTATAAAAAAATCGAAGAATTTTTCAAATGATTTTATATACCGTTATCAGTTAAACAATACAGTTTGTCGGATATAGATAGTCGATCTTCATAAAATGTAGTGTCTTGAATATTATTGCCAATGAATTTCTTCTTGTGTTTTTCTTTAGAAAATTTATTGCGGTAGTCTTACTTTTTGCTTTTTCTAAAAATCTACTTGTTCATTTTGCCTCTTAAGTTAAATGTTTGTTGTTTTATAAAAACATATGTTAAAGAATAAACGGTTGTTAAAGTTAAATTGATGATGTTTTAAATTAATAATGATTTTGTTAAACCTCAATGTGAATTTATTTTGTAACGTATTTAAAAATTAATTTTGCAAATGTATATTCTTCCCATTTTCTATTCCAAAAGATTTTTGATTTGTCATGAAATATAGTATATTTATTTTACTTGACAATAAAGTTTACTAATTTATTTACAGGACACAACCCAGTGACAATTTTACTGGTTTTAATATTAATGTTATTTTCAATTACCACGTCTCTCCTCTATTGGGTTCATTTGTCTTTGTGGGATTCCAAAAATTTTGATTACGGTCTGCGGAATTACTATGATCCTAAAATCTGTCTCAGAACCTAAAGTTACAATGTCTAAAATTTTATTATTTCTGAACAATTTTAAATTATCATTAACGTTAGGCGTAAGATATCGTTTAATGTTTTATTTGTTTAGATATCGTTTTAAATTTTATTATTTCGGAACAATTTTTAAATTATCATTAACGTTAAGCGTAAGATATCGTTTAATGTTTTATTTGTTTAGATATTGTTTTAAATTTTATTATTTCGGAACAATTTTTAAATTATCATTAACGTTAGGCATAAGATATTGTTTAATGTTTTATTTGTCACGTGTCTTTGGTATTCCTAATAATTAGCCGCTGGAATTTACTTTTGCTGGAAAATATATTTTCGTAAAATTACTGAGAGCTTTGGCTCAATTCTTGTTTCCAGTATTAATTAACTAGTTTTATTTTTACAGTAGTTATTTGCATTGAATGTGTAAAGGTTGGGTGAAAAATTAAACTTTTTTGGTGTTGTTTACCATGAAGCGCATTGACGGAGGCTTGCTAGTTTTATTGTAAATCTGATAGATATAGGAATCAATTTTTTTTTATTCCTAGTATGTGTACGTTACAATCTGTTCAATTTAGAACAATAAGCAACCCCATGACCCAATGAGATGAGGATGATATGTATGACGTGTAAATTAGGTGTAGTCTTGTACAGACCCAGGCCGACTATTCCTGAGAGAGTTGTGTTGTTTAGGTCAACAGCCGAAAAGCTGGTTTGAACCTCTAGAGGTTTTACTAAGTAAAACGAGGAGTGAGGTGGTTTACCATTGCCTTCCTCACTGAATGGAAAAGTATGCTTATCAGCATGCCGGGCCCTCTGAAAAGCACATATTTTCCACTCTGTAAATGACACCTTCACTTCATTCACCACAGGGTCTGGCTGTATAATGAAATTCATTACTTTCAGAGGAGATAACTCTGATTAGTGTCTTTTACACCTCTACCTCTTCTGTTCTTAAATGATTCAGTCATTTAATTGGCTGACCATGTGATAAGAAACAGAACTATTTATTTTAGCCCTGCAATGAACAGATTGAGTGTAAATAATTTGACACTCCACCTGTCTGTTATGGGCAGGGTATGGGCAGGCCTGAGAGAGTATGGTTAATTAAACCTTAACCATCAAAGTACACCGGTAACCACTGTATAGTATTCAAAACCGTATAAAAGTAACTACCTTTACTAGGATTTGAACCAGGAACCTTCGTCTCCGAAAATCAGCTGTTAAACAGCTGATTTTGGCGACGACTCTTCCTCTAGACTAACCCGGTGGGTTAGGAATCAAGTTAACAAGATTAACTTGTAGAAATACTTTATTTTTTTAATTTATTATTAGTTTATAATTTATTTGGCTTATTTATTTGGGTTCGCCTTAATACGACAACTGGTAAGCCAATCCTGTATTAGTAAAAGATGTCAAACTTGCCCACCGGTGGTGCTGAATTAACGTTCATATCCCCCTGGCGAGAGTGGTTTTATATCTTAGCTTGTGGCTTGACGGGCGACTTACTTGGAAGCGTACGAAACGTTTAGCCGCCGCCAGAAGCTACTCTTCTGCTTAATTAACCCTCGATCAAAATTAAACCTCCATTCCAAAATATTAATATACAGAACTTTTTTGAAACAAATCTGGAGTTATGATGTCCAGCTGTTTGAAGTAGCGGCTGAGTGGAACTTAAAGTCGATCCTGGTTTTTCAGTAAACATTTTTTAAACTTGTTTCTGGCGTTCCTTTTAATATAAGCAATAAAACCCTTTACGACGATTTCAAAATTCCGACAGTAAAGGAACTAACCGCGTCCTTGTATAGTAAATTTCACGAACGACTAGATGACGATCGAAACCGAATTGCCCGTGACCTATGTACAAGGAAATTCCCAACTTTGCGACTTCTAAAGCGAAAATGGAGCAGACCTCTTGGTCTGAATAACGGACAACACCCGTAATTCAAAATGGAGAATGGTACTGGGTATCTCTTCTGAAAGTAAAATACCCCACCGCCCATTTAATATTAAATATCATTCTACGGAAATTTTGCAGCTCAATGTACAGTACCGTAATAAAAATTAAAGATAAAAATATATAAATTTAGCTTACAAATCCGATCTAATTTAAAACAGTTATAGTAAGTTATAGTAGTTTTACCTACATCCAATTAAAAAACTCTTTTATTAAATAATTTTTTTTATTTGATATGAAACAATATCCTTATTTTCTGGTACTTGGTAGTTATTAAGTAAGGAAAGATATGATCCCGTAGGAGAGGAATTACTGTCTAGTGGGACCACTGGATAATCCCCTCATATAAGCATACAACCTGGTTTTACCATTAATCTTTAATAGGTTAGAAGATTAAACGATGTTACAGTTCAAGGGGCAGTTGACAATGCAATCATGAGGGTCAGTCAACCCTCAAATGAAACTAGAAGGGTTTGCAGAATATAAATGATAAAATAACGAGACAGTAAAATGAATAAAGGAACAGTAGTGAAAGAAAGAGGTAAAATAGATAGGCCTTTAAGTAAAAGAGAGATGGAGAGAGAAATTATAACGATATATCGGTAACGACAGTTGACGTACGTCAAACCTTTAATGAATTTGTTGTAGTTAACCCTATCCTTTAATGAAACCTACTAACTTCACTCTGTCGTAAAATATAATGAAATTTTTGACAAATAAGTCATTCATTTTCGTTCAAAGGAGTTTCAAATATGCTGCGTATTTATTATATTCATCAATAAAAAAAACGAATAAAAGAGGGTCATAAATAAAAAGGTTCACTTAAAAAGCTATTTTTTTTTTCAAAAATGATTTCTCAAAGGTGAAATAAATTATTTATTATGTATCCATATTCTCTAGAGTACCGTTTCAATGTAAATTCAAAAATATATTTCCTAACTATTATTAAAAAAAAATTAGAATTAGAATTGACTACATTTTGTTGTAAAAAAGATGTAATTTTTCAATTTTTTAATTAAAACTGATGAAAAATCTGTGTATATAAATAGTAAAGTTATCGTTAGAAATTAAAACAAAATAACTTTTTAAGAATGATATTCATTATTGCATCAATCCTCCTAAAAAAACCTTTGCTTTTCCACCCTACAACTGGAAACCATTCAACACAACAATGTCTGGCTGTGTAGAGGAATACATTATTTTCTGAAAATATAACTCTGGTGTAAATTACATCTTTAGCTTTACTATTCCTTTTTTTGGTTAAAAATGCCTTAATCCTAGAACGCCCAAGGAAGGGTTCCTCGAACCCACACTTTTGTATTTTTTTTAATATCTCCGACCCTGATTCCGGAAAATTTTTGAAAAAATGTAATTGTTCTTCATGAATTGCTCTTTAAACCATAATTAGTACTATTAGTTATCAAAATTAATTACGTTATATTATATTACGCTATTTATATACTAAAAGTGAACAATATACCTTGTGGGTTTGATCGTCCCCCTCCTTTCGGCTATACTTAGAGCACCTTTTTATTTTCCATACTACTGTGGTTTGAACATGAAAATTTATGTAATGACGTAGTAGATTATATTCAATTTAGAGTCAATTTTTATTGATATATAAATCTCAGTTTTATTCACCACCTGGTTTTATGGTATATTTAGTACTTTAGGGTTGACAACACAAAAAAATTAAGATATAATTTTAATCTTTTTAAACTTCTTATTAAATAAAATAATATAATTAAATATAATAAGCATGTACATAAAGAATCACAAAATCGCGGTCGTTGTTTTTTTTGTGCTCACGAGATGCACCTACCAAAAATATAAAATATTCATCTCTATCAAAAGTGAAGCAATATTGTGAACAATGTAAAAAACGTGATTGCAATAAACTAGAGGATAAGAACTGGAGGATGTCTTAAATGGAATGGATGAGATCTTGAGAAAGGGTTACGTCATGAAAATTATTAAGAACAAAACGAAAGTGTTGTGCAGCAGCAAGAGTGGTTTAGAAGAGATGGGAAATTTAAAAGTAGGCAACGAAAACATACAGGAAGTTGGGGAGTTCTGCTGTCTAGGGAGTAAAATAACAAAGGATGGTAGAAGCACAAGTGATATCAAAAGTAGAATTGCTCAAGCTAGAAAAGCCTTTGAAATACAAAAATCAGCTTACTGACTACAAACATTGATTTACAGAATAGGAAAAATTTCTTAAAACATTATGTTTGGAGTGTAGCGTTATACGGGAGTGAAACGTGGGTGATAGTGGCTGTAGAAAAGAAGAAAATAGAAGATCTTCAAATGTGGTGTTATAGGACAATGTTAAAGATTAGGTGGGTGTACAAAATAAGTAATTTAGAGGTTCTTAGGCGAGTGGATGAAAAAATAAGTATATGGAAGCATCTTACTAGAAGAAGGGACAGGCTAGTGGGGCATATCTTAAGACATCCAGGTATTGGGCTATCAATAATGGAGGGTAATATTGAGGGAGTAAATTGTAGGTGGAGGCAAAGATTAGAATAAATAAAGCAAATTACAAAAGATGTAGGGTGTTACAGGTGTGTAGATATGAAACGACTTGCGCAAGATAGAACAGCTTGGAGACCTGCATCAAACCAGTCGAGAGACTGATGACAAAAAAAGCATATAAAATAATTTTGTATGATATTATTACGGTAGGGTTTAAATAAAATTTTGGTACATTAATTAAGTTAACAATAAAATTGTTTGATAATTTACATTGTATGAATGGCCAACTAACAACACATGTTGATGAATTTTAATATTAACTTAGTTTGAATAGGCCTACGTATTCGGATGTTACATAAATCATTTGTGTAATATTTCATTCCCAGTTTAATACATTTTAATATTTATTTCAAAATGTATTTTTTCCGTTTTTAAAAATTCAACTCAAATTATATAATCCTTTCGATATAATCATAATCGGCAGGAAATAAAGTTTTAGATTGGAAAAGCAATATTTCACTCGAGGGTTAAATCCATATTCAAAGACAACATTTCTTGGTAGGTGTTAGCAGTAAGCGGATTATGGGATTTGTGGTTCCCACAAGCAGATACGGGGCCCCGCGGTTGATCACCGAGGAAGGGGTGTAGTAGAACTAGGAGAATCGGGGGCAGTCTAGCTTACTTGAACTGGCAATGGCATATGATCTTGTCTCACGGTGTTGTCTTCCATGCGGGCACCCATCCTGCCTTCTTCTTTCTTCCTGGTTTCAAGTGTAACCTGTTCTCCTTTTTTCTCTGTACTGTAATAATCTACTTTCCACACCTATCAAAACAAGTTCATATTTTTATAATGTGCCTACCATTATCTCGGCTTATTAAGAATGGAATAATTAATATTTCTTCTTAAATGTTTTAAATTTTTATTTACAGTTTATATCTTTTCCTTTTATTCTATTTCACACATATTGATGAATTTTATATTAAAAAATCATTTTTTTATTGTTTGATTAAAGTACAGTATGTTCTTGTTTAGGTCATGTGCCGAAAGGCTGGTTTGAACATTGTAGAAGCCTCACGTTGGGCGCCAAAATGTAAGGTGCCTCGTTTCCAAATAATTAACTGCCCTAAATTTAAGCTAGCCAAAAATGGAATTAAATAAAAAAACAGAATTTTAAGGTTATGCTGAGAAAAACAAAATTTAATCATAAAGAATTTAGAATAAGATACAAAAATGAGAGTGTACTTAGTAATACATTAAATATATTTTTTAAATGATTTATGATTTGATTTGGCGTAGTTGGTAACGTGCTCGCCTTTCATTATGTGGTCATGAGTTCGAATCCCATTCAGACGCGATATATTTCCATACGTTACAAAAATAATTTTCATCTTTCACCTTCTGCAGAACAGTCGGACGTTAAACCCCCACCCAAAAAAAGATCATAAACATCATTTAATAATGATTAAATTTAATTAACAACAAATTTTTTCATGTTGATTATAATTAATTAACAGGTTGACTCCCATGAGACACTTATATGTCTCTCACCAGATCTGTAAAATTTACTTTTGAGAGACTGATTCGTCTCTCACATAATAGTGTTTTTAATGGAATCGTGAGACGGATTAGATGCTCGTTTGCATTAAATCGTATACTGAGCTCTTAAGAAATGAGTTCAAAAAACATTTCCCCAGTCATGGTTCATGATTTAATTGACCGATTTTGATGAAAATTTTCATGTTGGGTCCGGTAGTAGTATCAAACTTAAGTTTCAAGTTCCTGAGATGTTCCGTTCTTGAGATATTCTGTTCACACACACACACACACACACACACACACACACACACACACACACACACACACACACACACACACACACACACACACACACACACACACACACACACACACACACACACACACACACACACACACACACACACACACACAAAGTAGATCCGGTGAAAAATCGATATGAAAACAATACTTTCCTTCCTTTATATTCATATAGGCATGAGAAAGTAAAAAAGCCAAGGAACCATAAAATAGGTATCGGGTTTTTTAACTTGCAAAAATTGCCTTGGGAGTCAACCTGTTAAGGTACTAGAGAATAAAAAGAAAATGATTTTACAATGTGATGTTAGATAAATATGAACTAAGTCTTTGATACTGTACCCAATTTTTTGTGTGGATTGTTGGAACTTATTGGTTTCCGTTGTTTGGGCATCATTAAAACGTATATAGTGTATATTTATGTGTGTGTTTGCTCTCGTATGTAAAGTGCCCTTATCGATTGATGTCGTTTAAAATATGTTTGTAATTAACGTACATTATGAAGGCTTTTGAGGTAAATCCCTCTTTCAGTGTGATCAATAAGCTAGTATAAACCTGGGGCTCTGAAATACAATCAAAACCGATACACTAAATCAAGAATCTCGATTAGCTTTCTAATTTGACATCATGTATCGACTATTGTGTTCCAAATATTCTTTTTATCCCGTTTGTATAGATGAATTCATCGTTTATGGGGAACACTCACCACCCTTGTTCAATAGCGATCACATAAAATCACCGTATATGTAAGACGAATCATTTTATATGAAGGGACTTTATCCTATTCATACAGTCTGTGCAAAATATATTCCATATTTTATATGCTATATTCATGGACGTAATATTCTTTATGGAAATACATGTTCACTTAAATTACTTTGTTATAAATATGATGTAATGCAGTAAAATCGGAAAAAGGTTATAAAATTTTGTTATATACCCCTTGAAAAACCGGGTTCAATTGTCTAGTTCTGGTGGATACCTTCATCAAATCAGTCTTTGGTAATAAAGTTAAATATATTCTCTTTCCAATTAAAATAAAATATTCTTTGACATTAGTCAATATTATTGTTGTTTAGATCATCAGCCGTAAGGATGGTTTAACAATGCCTTCCTCACCGAGTGTAAAGTATGTTAATCAACATTCCAGGCCATCCGAAAAGCATCTAATTTCCACCCTGAAAATGACACCTTCATTTCATTCACAACAGGGTCTGGTTGTATTATGAAATTCAGTACTCTCAGAGGAGATAACTCTGACTAGTGTCTTTTACACATATCTACCTACTCTGTTCTTAAATGTCATGTAATTGGCATATCATATGATAAGAAGCAGAACTGTTTTTAGTAGCCCATGAACTAGCAGATCGAGTGCAAATAATTTAACACTCCATCTGCCTGTTATAGGCAGATTAGTCAACATCAATTTTTAATTTATCTTTACAAAAAAATTATAAATAGTTCTTAAAACTTACGAACAAAAAATTAATCTTTATCAGAATATAGTTTAATAAATTCAAGTGTGCACAAGTCGATCTTAAGCATCTTAAGATTATTTTGTGTATACCAAACGGAATTGGTGTGAATTTCTTTTGAGAACTTTGAAGTTCTATATTTTTCAATTCTGAAGTTATATAAGTAGACTAACCAAAATATAGTATTTTTGTTTTGAAATGTACAACTTTTTCGTTCCTTATCCGTTTAAATATTATTTCAAGAAAATATTTTTGAGTGTTTTCAACACCTTTATCGTGGGTGTGAGCACCAATTATAAGATTTATCTTTTTTTATTTATGTTGAGAGGTAGCTACTGTACAATTCAATTATTACTTGTAAGGTGTGATAAACTATTCAAAATGTCATATATAATCGTATTATTTGCATACAAAAACTATTTGTATATAAACGGAAGTTAATTATTAAGTTTTTTTCTTTATGCAGTAGATAAAAAGTCCCGTATTAAGCCTGTTTTAAGAAGTTAGGGCGTTGTCTATGTTGTGTTCGACTACCTACTGTTCTTTATACTTAAAGTTCATTTCTTTTGTAATATTATTCTAAGATATACGTGCAACTACCAGCAACAGCTTAAGTCACTATTATGAAGTGCTGTATCTACTTTGAAGGGTGGAGCTGCACAACCCACGCTTCACAGCCACACTTCAACTACCTACTCAATCTTACAATGCGTTTATGTTGTCTTCACCTATTTAAGTTATTTCAAATGTACGTTGGTTGGTTGAAGAGGTCACTGGATTAATATCTCCTTTATAAACTATTATTGCGTCATGAATTCATTTTTGTTTCGATCATATGTTCTTATTGTACTTTATAACAATAAATAGTAAAGGCTTACTTGTTAGAATCTTGAACCAGAGTGCTATTATTTCTTCCTTTGTTTTCTATTTGGCATCGTACCAAAGTTGTATGTTCCTTAACTTCTTAATTTAGTTTTATTTTTTCACTGTTTTTGTTAAAAAAAAAATTGGTATTTTATTTTTTACCACTGTATTGCTTGAAAAAAGACAATCGAAAAAATCATAATAGCTTGTTTAGGGCTACCTTGTAGCATAACAAATGTACAAGGTGTTAACCGTGTGTTTATAACCTGACTGCTATTGATAATTATGTAAACATTTATAATTAAATTCTTACAATTTGTAAATTATTAAACTGGCTAATTATAATTAAAATCTTGTTTCTAAATTGTTGTGTAGGTCATCAGCCGAAATGCTGGTTTGAACCTGTAGAGGTTTTACTAAGTAAAACGAGGAGTGAGGTGGTTTACCATTGCCGTCCTCACTGAGTGGAAAAGTACGCTTATCAGCATGCCGGGCCCTCTGAAAAGCACATATTTTCCACTCTGCAAATGACACCTTCACTTCATTCACCACAGGGTCTGGCTGTATAATGAAATCCATTACTTTCAGAGGAGATAACTCTGATTAGTGTCTTTTGCACCTCTACCTCTTCTGTTCTTAAATGATTCAGTCATTTAATTGGCTGACCATGTGATAAGAAACAGACCTATTTATTTTAGCCCTGCAACGAACAGATTGAGTGTAAATAATCTGACACTCCACCTGTCTGTTAAGGGCAGGTTTCTAAATTATTAAATTAAATAACTTAATAATCTCAGCTAATAATTAAAAATCAAGTGTTAATTTAGTGTTGGAAGTTTTTATGTTTAAATGAATCAAAAGAGTGTTTAAAAGTTACAAAAAACATTTATTAAATTTTTAAAATAAAGAAATATCTACGGAGATCATCAAATAAGTTTAAAAGACATATTTGCAACAAAAATTTATGTTTTATTTGAAAGTTTTAAAAATTATCAAACAAAAAGTAATTAATATTAGTGAATCCATATTTGATGTGGTGGCTGTTGACCGGGGCAGTTTAAAGAGAAAGGTTGTGTTTGTGTGTGGTTTGATTTGTGGAATGTGTTAAGTAAATATAAAGTGTAATTGTTATATAATTCATAGTATAAAGTCACAGACAGACCTGTATATTGTTGTTATTTAGGTCAACAGCCGAAAGGCTGGTTTGAACCTCTAGAGGTTTTACTAAGTAAAACGAGGAGTGAGGTGGTTTACCATTGCCAACACTGACTGAGTTGAAAAGTATGCTTATCAGCATGCCGGGCCCTCTGAAAAGCACATATTTTCCACTCTGTAAATGACAACTTCACTTCATTCACCACAGGGTCTGGCTGTATAGTGAAATTCATTACTCTCAGAGGAGATAACTCTGACTAGTGTCTTTTACACCTCTACCTCTTCTGTTCTTAAATAGTTCAGTCATAAGTGGCTGACTATGTGATAAGAAACAGAACTATTTTTTTTTAGCCCTGGACCAAACAGATAGAGTGCAATTAAAATAACACTCCACCTGCCCGTTTTGGGCATACAGACAGACCTATAAAACAAAATTGAGTGAAAGAACATTAGTTAATTGAATTACGGCAAAAATTATATTAAATACCATTTGAACATTGAACGAAACTCTTAAGGCGAGCGATGGACTTCAGAAACGATACGAATAGAATAAACGAAATATTATCCATTTGAAACGACCACTGGAATTTATGTAGAAAAAAGAAAAACGTGTATTAAGATGGATTCTTCATTATCTTACGAAAATGTAAATTAAATATAATGCTTAAATTTAATAAATATATATAGTGGCGACTATTTACAACACTATGGGTCGTTTGTCGCAGTCAAAACGCCATTTTTGCCTGTCTTGCCATGACTCCTCCTCCATGTTTCTTCTTCCCATGGCTCTGTCAATACCTTCCATCCATCTCCCTCTCGGTCTTCCTCTTTTTCTATTTCGCTGCGGTCTCCAGTTCCACGCCTTCAGTGGGATTCGTACGTTGCTCATTCTTCGCATGTGACCATACCAGTGCAGTTGTTTTCTCTCAATACGGTCTATTATTGAGTCTTCAATGCCCATTATCTCTCTTACTCTTATATTCGTTACCCTATCTCGTAACGTCAATCTGCAACATCTTCTCCAATATCTGTTCTCCACTGTACTGATTCTATTTTTCATGTTTTGTGTAATGGTCCACACCTCTGCCCCATATGTCACCGTACCTTCCACTATTGCTGAAAATATTCGTTTCTTTATGTCTTTTCTTATGTTGAGACTCCACAGAATTGAGTTCAGTTGACCAGTTAATGCCTTTCCTTTCACAATTTTATTAGCTATGTTTAATTTAATAAATATCCATATAATTCTGCATTAACGGTGTTTTTAAATCTCCTTAAATATTATTATAACGATAATAATTAGGCCTATATATTTTCTTTGGAAAACATAGTTGATTAGCTAATTTATTTATTATAAAGTTAATTAAGAACGAAATGTAATTTATTTGTCTATAGGAAATTTCATGTGTTGTAATAACTGTCAGAAATATATGAAACATTTTTATTGGGTATCGATTTATAAAAATTAAGTTTTTTTGATATTAAAAGTTGGATGAATTTATCATTTACAATTTCTCTAGGTTATGAAACGGTAGAATTAAACGTGTTACAATTTTCTCAGAACTTAACCGGGAATCGATCTAAGTAAGATTTACTTATCTTTATTAAAGCAATATTATTTATTTATTTATTTAAGGTCGCATCGACTACGAGGTCATTAGCGACCACTTTACATAAATACATAATGAAAAATTAGTTAGGTTCAATTAAAATTTAGACAACTGAGAAATAAAAACTAAAAAATAGAATGACACAATGAAAAATAACGAATGCAATTTTACAATTATATCAAATCTGAAATTTTGTTAAATTTAAAAAAAATTATTGTGTTCTGAACCGCTACGTGTCTACTAAATTAAGTGCTAAAATGTTGTTAATTTTGAGCAATATTAATTTTGGTATTTAACAATGTAAACAGATATAAAAGTAGCAAGTTAAAAATTAAAAGTCTTTTAAGTATAAATAAAAAACGTTTTTGCCGTGATAGTTTGTTATATGGTCTTTTTGCAACTTCTATTAAATGGCTTCTCTCTTCGTATTTTCGTACAATTTCCATGTTTTATTTTTATTGTTGTTGAATTGTGTAAAAGGAATTTTTATTTTTTGTTATTTTTTTCTTTATTTGTAGTCGTCGTGATACTTGATACTAATACGTACTAGTGGAAGTATTTTGTAGTTTTTATATGTCTTGGAAGCTAATTACTTTCTCCCGCATAAAAATAGTGTTTTACTTGTTTATCTACCAGTTCTTTAATTTTCTTTTTTATGTTACTAAAATACTAAAGTGCTCTGAAACAGTGATAATAAATCAGCTGCTTCTGAACTAGACTAATTTGTAATTTTTAGTTTCTTTAGCCGCACGTGGAGTAAGTTCATTGTTTTAAAAGTAGTTTTAATTTTTGTCATATGAAATTTATACACATTATTTTTTTGCCATAGTAAATTTTTAACTAATTAATATTACACATTAATGGTTAGTATAAATTTTTAGTTTAAAACACTATTTATTTTACAAGTATCATATGAAAATTGTAATTTATTACCAGATAATTAAAATGTTTAATTATACATTTATGTAAAAACAAACGTAGAATTTTACCCCAAGATAAATTAACCCTTTCAATACCAACGTCCGGAAAAAATGACGTCGATATTTTTTACGTAGTGATAACATCCGGTTTACCGGGACGCTCGTAAGTTATGCATGAAGTTCCAACGTCCGGATAACTGAAAATTTCCAAAAAAACTTTTAAACAAAAATTAATGGAATAATGTATTTTGAAACCGCCTCCGTGGCGTAGTAACTAGCACGCTAGCCTTCAAAGCAAAAGTTCCCGGACGATTCTCGGCTAGGGTCTGGAACTTTTAACACGTTAAAACAACCATTTAGGTACTAATAGGCTACCCACAGTAGTTGCTAATGACCTAGCTGTAGATGCGACTTAAAATAAGTTAAAAAAAACATTTTGAATATTTTTAGTGTTAGAACGATTTCTTTTTCTATGAACACAATAAAAATTAATTTTTAACAGGAAATTTTATTTTTCTGTAACGTTGTAATTTTGGTCGGCAAGGGCAAGCTTACGCCTGCGCGATTTTGAAATAAGGGCACTTTTTGTACACCGTTATTCAAATTAAATGGCACTTTAGATTAAATTTTTAAATATTTTTCGGCACTGAAAGGATTAACTGATTTACATTTATGCTTAATATATAGACATTGAAAATATTTCATTAAATTAATATAGTGTATAATTTTACTCAGTTACTCTCTGCAGCGGCTAACTTTAAAGAGTAACTTTAAGTCGATCCAGGCTTTTCAGTTTAAATTCTTAAGATTTTCTTCTGGAGCTCCGTTTTTGTAAGCAATAAAACCCTGTACGACGATTTTAAAATTCGAAGAGTAAAGAAACTAACCGCGTCCATAGTAAATTTTGCAAACCACCGCAACCAGCCCGTGACCTAGCTACAAGGAACTTTCAAACTGTATGACGTCTAAAGCGAAAATGGAGCAACTGTTGGTCTCAACAATGTACAAAAAAAATGTTTTAAATGAAAGTAAAATTCCACAACCGCCGTTAAATAAAATATTTGAAAAATTGTTAAATACACTTGTTGTTTAGGTCATCAGCCGAAAGGCTGGTTTGAACCTGTAGAGGTTTTACTAAGTAAAACGAGGAGTCAGGTGGTTTACCATTGCCTTCCTCACTGAGTGGAAAAGTACGCTTATCAGCATGCCAGGCCCTCTGACAAGCATATATTTTCCACTCTGCAAATGACACTTTCACTTCATTTATCACAGGGTCTGCCTGTATAATGAAATTCATTACTTTCAAAGGAGATAACTCTGATTAGTGTCTTTTACACCTCTACCTCTTCTGTCCTTAAATGATTCAGTCATTCAACTGGCTGACCATGTGATAAGAAACAGAACTATTTATTTTAGTCCTGCAACTAACAGATTGAGTGTAAATATCTGATACTCTCCTGTCTGTTATGGGCGTAAAATACATATAATAGTTACATTTAAATATATAGTTGAAGTTTTTCAAGAAAGTTATGGTTTCTTTTAAGGTTTTGTAATTTACAGTTTCATTTTAAGATTGTGTGTATTTTTTTAAAATAATAAAATAGATTATATTGACCTACTTAATGGTTAATTCGAGAGTAAATTAATTAACGTCTTGAATTTTAACGTAAAGTGAATTAATAATTCCTTGGCGAAACGTAAGAAGAAGGAGCTAGTTTCTGAACATCAAGTGTACCATGATAATCGAATTGACATGACTCTAAAATGAAAGAACATTATATAACATTACACATTGTATAAACAGTCTTAAAAGCAGAAAGGTCCAATATTTGCAGATACTTAAAACAGATTGCGTTTGCGATCAAGTTTGATTCGAGTTGTAAATAAAGGGGGTTAAAATCGGAGAGGAGATGAAAACGAAGATAAACGAATTCATCGATAAAAAGGTCTAGCGCATTGTGTGTGTGTGTACTAGATTTTAGTAGAACCTACTAAAGTACTATTTGAATAATGCATCAGGATGATCCCTACCGTTCTAAACGGTATTAGAACATCATTGAAGTCGCGTTAGGATTTTTGTGTATGCACCTTTACGGGGGTTGATTCCTTTATGTTGGACAGATGAGAAGGAAAATGTAAGTTTAGAAATTCAAGAAAAAATATATACAGGTAACAATAAATATACAAAGGTAACCCAGAAGACCCTTGCCCTAAAGACCGAACAGTAAAAATGAACACGCTTCAATGGTTTCCAATAATATTAACAATAATGACGTTTGAAAACAGCCCCGTTGAAGAATTCCTAAATGGGATACAACCTCACTGCTGGTCTTTTTGATTGAAAAAACAGAAATACTAAGAAAAAAAAAACTCTTGTCCACCTTTCGAAATCTGAGCTGCCCAATTTAAAATCAAACCGCCACCTTTTATCTGTTGAATTCTACAATAAAACCCAAAAAATATATTCCCAGCTGTCTTGTATTTTTTCATATTTGTAAGTTATTGAGATCATCTTTTACACAAGACTAACAAACATATTTCTTTCGTATATTTTTCGAAATTCTTTCAATAATCTGCTATATTTAAAAAATTATGTTAAATTTTTTCCCGCGGTTTTCTTCCATTTTTTTCATTTATTCATCCAAGAATTTTCTACAATTTTTTTTTGCGTGAAAATATAAAATCTATCTCAAAAATGATAATTTCAATTAATTTTATTTTCTCAATGAATACGTTATTTTTCATAAACAATTTTATTTCATTTATTGAAAGTTGCTTCAACATCTTGGTCATTAGCCACTACTGTGGCTTTGAATTGTAATTACTTACAGATCCTAGTCGGGTTCGAATCCGCTCGGTATGTTAGTGAGCTACCACTACACCACGGAGTAAATTTTTATGTATTTCCAATTAAGTCTGGTTGTAATTTCACCGTTAATAAAAAAAAAATTTCTAAAAAATATTCTTATAAAGCACACGAGAGATTTAAGAGTAGTATGGAATACACACTTTATACAAACGAATCAGTTTGTTTTTCCTGTTTATAAATATTTATGTTGCCCATAATGGACAGGTGGATTGTCAAATTATTTACACTTAATCCGTTCGTTGCAGGGCTAAAATAAATAGTTCTGTTCTTATCACATGGTCAGCCCATTAAATGATTGAATCATTTAAGAACAGAAGAGGTAGTAAAGGTGTAAAAGACACTTAACAGAGTTATCTCCTCTGAAAGTAATGAATTCCATTATACAGCCAGACCCTGTGGTGATGAAGTGAAGGTGTCATTTGCAGAGTGGAAAATATGTGCTTTTCAGAGGGCCCGGTATGCTGATAAGCGTATTTTTCCACTCAGTGAGTGTTGGCAGTGGTAAACCACCTCACACCTTGTTTTACTTAGTAAAACCTCTACAGGTTCAAACCAGCCTTTCGGCTGATGACCTAAACAACACACAACAAACTGTAATGAGACAAATTTAATGGACATCTGGACTTGTTTATATTTGAGTATATTGAAATAAATATAAATACTTCCAGCTGATTAAGATAAAATATTTAAAAATTATTTAATTTTCATTAACAAAATATGGTTACTAAGCAACTAAGCGGAAGAAATATTATTGTAAATTATTTTAATGGGGCGTAAAACCTCAAGATAACAACATGTTTTTTTTATTAAACGTCCCATTCAGTTATTCATTTATTCATTCATTCATTCATTCATAATTATTTAGAAAAATATGTATTAGAAGAGGAGTTGTGTGCTTATTATATTGAGTATATGAGAAAATGATAAATGTACAAAGATTAGTTGAATTTTGTTTATAAATAGTAACTTATTTTTATTGATAAATTAACGATTGTTAAGTTGTTTTATATTTGATTATAAATATACATAAAAAGAAAGATTTACGTAACAAATAAACTATTTAATGTGAATAATGTTTTATTGAATGAAATAGGAGGCAAGGTAAAATGGAAAAATAATAAAATCAAACTTGAAAGCTGATGCAACACCAATAAAGAATACAATATTAATTAAATCGTTTTATTACAAAATTTGGCTAATCCCTCGTGGGAATAATAATAATCTTTTAACAAAACATTTATGCCGAATCATGTCAAAAGTACAATGCCCATTAACAAATGAAATTTAAAAAAAAATTCGTTGAAAATTTTACATGCTTAATTTATTGTGTAGGCTATATATTAATTTATTTGTAATTAACTCTAGTGACATTGTTGTGTATTCAATTAATTTATATTTGCAATTTTTTTAATCGTTTAATTGATTACTAAGTCCACCACGTAAAATAAACAAATTTTAATTTAAACCACAATTCAAATCATAAATAAAAAATTAATATCATTTGACTGAAAGGGTATTATCAAATATTTTTTGTGTATCCATTTTGTATGGACGAACAAATGTGTACTTTGTCCTCCTACTCTTTATACTCTTGGTGTAGGCCGCTTCGTAACAATCCTGATTACAGTAAATATTTACTTAATTTAAAATTCTAAGTAAAATGAATATAAATTTTATCAATAAAAATCTTTAAGGTTAAATTTTTATATTAAAATTTTCACTTGTAAAGTAAATCATTTTTGTAAAATTAAAAAATGAAACTTAATTGGTTTGTTAACTTTTAAATAGGGTTACAGCTTAACTACTTAAACAAATGTTTGTAATCTGTAAATGTTTGCTAGTTACCCTTGTTTTAACTACGGAAGGTAATGTGTTCGTTACTGTATAATCGTTTTAAACTACTGTTATTAAATTTTTAATGAAATATCTCATAAGCGTTAAAGAAATACTTTATCGGACACTAAATGTTTTTAATTAATTAATTTTTGTATTTATGTATGGCAATTTTTTTAATATTAAATACTATACTTTATTTTACATTTATAATTAATAAATGTTTTGTTGTTTTAATATAATACAGTAAAATCTGGTAGATGTAGTCGAAACTCTTAAATATGTAGTCGAAATAATCAGATATCATGTGGGGAGAGAAAGCAACATGGGAAGAACGAACAGGAAAAAATGATAAATTTACAACAATCTACAAGAAATATTTACAATAAAAAATCCATGGCAATAAACACAAAACGTAGACATTATTAATTAAACTGTAGTAAAACTAACAGTAAAATACTGTAGTGAAACTCTCAAAATTAAAACAAAATAATTTTACAGAAAGGGGCGTAAAAATGAAAAGAAGAGTTTTAAGGACATGCATAGGTAAAAAGCATCAGAATAATGGTATATTTGTACTATTTTTCGTTTACGTTTCTACTAATATTTTCATCGTTTTAATTTTGAATTTACCAATAAATCTCTTTTCCAAACTCTCTGATGACATCGTGGTCCGGTGAAGTAACTGAGCTAAACTATGTTTTATAAAGAAAAACTACTATGCTTAAAAATGACTAGAAATTTAGAGTTTTTTTATATCAAGTCTGGCTTGTGAAAGAACTTTTTTATAAAACATTTGAAAATTTGTGGGAAACGGAATACCTAGAAGATGGCGTATTTTTCTCATAATTTCTTGAAGCTTCACTGATATCAGTAATTCGTGTACAAACGCTAATGTAATATTTTGTATTTCCTAATAAATGTTTATTATTATATTCATAGAAATAATATTCAAGCATATGTTGATGTTTTGTAATTAATTATTTTTATTAATAAAATTAATATTTAGTTTTCTCATTTATGCACTTAAATTTAATTGCAAAAAAATGTACACAATATTATTGTGTACTATTGTACGTAATTAACAGACATAAAATATGTGTTATTACATAAACCGTTATTCTATACAATGATGTGTTTAAAATCTTCTTTCATTGTTACTAATCGTCATTGTTTTTAACTGAACAATGTACTAGGAAGTGCATATAATATTCCTTCTCTATTCAGATTGTAAATTTTCCTTCACAATATTTTTATGACCGTAGTGGTTGTTATTTAAGTCTCGTGCTAAAAATATTATAATTTTATTTTAACGTTTTGTTTAATAATAGAAATATATAAAATAAAAGGTTATTGACTTTAGTTCTTAAAATAATATACTATAGAAATTAGTATAAAAAAACCCTACAATTGCGTCCACACTCCGCGCTAAATAAATATCAATATAAAACTATGTAAGCGCTTGTCTTTATTGTAAAAAAAAGTAGTTACTTAAGTTTTTACAAAAACAATAATCTTTTCGCTTCTATAGTACACGAATTGTACAATTGTAGTAAAATTTAAGTAGTAATTTATTGTCAAAGTTTTTTTTTAGTGAATATTTATATGAGATTGTAAACAAACAAAAAATTGTTGAAAATGAAATTCTAATTACAGTATTATTTTATAAGATAATTGTGTGGAATTAAAAAATTAGTAAATAACTTTTGTAGCAATCCACGGATACCTTTCAAATGGAATTGTTTACGAGTATTTAGTACTAGCGGTAATTACAAAAAAAACCCCATCTTGTACTAACACCCACCGATACGCGAGTAAACATAATTGGGCGGTACCATCGCACCACACATATTTTTACTTGCCACCAATTTTGCAAAGATAAAATTGTTAAATTTATACTTAGCCTATATAAATAGTAACACAGGTATTAAGAGACTTTTAGTAAATCCAAATAATTTTCAAAAATATATGAAGGAATGCGGTAGTAAAACCCCAAACTTCCACCAGACCATCTGATTTTCGTGACCTACCGAAACGGATCTACTGTGCGGGTGATAGGTCACGTCGAATCATTCAAACAGAAGATTATATTATTCTTTTCAACAATCTAATGTTAAAAAACAACTTTGTTTTTTATCTTAAGAAAAGAAGATTTTTTTGTGGTTTCTAAATGTTAAAATATCACTCTTATTTCTGTTTTCTTTTACCAGTAGTTAACGTTTTAACATTTAATTGTGGTTGAAAACGATCATTTTTACTGTGTACTTAATTCTCTGTACATTTTATACTAGTAACGTTTAAATATTACGTTAATTTTCCTTTTTTTTAGTGTTTTTCTCGAGGTTCTTTCTTACTCTTAATAAGATCAAGATAACGATTAATGATAATTGACATTAGACTTAAGGAGATTTTAACTCTAATGTGGGACTGTAAATGTATTTAAAATAATAAATTTAGTTAAAATTAATTAGTTGCGTATTATAGACTCTTTCATTTACCAAAAATTATTGTGTATTGAGGTCTCTGCTCCAGGAACATCCCAAATGTTGAGATGGGTTATCGGGTATATTACTTGTTAAAATGTGTAATAATTTCGTCCTGAAAACTGTGTAAATTTGTAGGAAGTCATCATTTAGCTATGGTATTCTTAGATCATTAAACAGTACGCCGGTAGATTCATGAAAGGGAGCGACTACAATTTGTCGTAATGTTTTAGACTGGAGTCCTGATTTTTTTTATTATATTGAGGATAGTTTATTTCAAAGTTGTGTAAATGTTATCTTCATAATAAATTTAATTATATGCTAATTCTGTAGTAAATATTTGTTCCTTTTTTCTTTAACCTCCTCTGGGGAACGTCAGGTAGATGAAGTTTATGCATTCTTTTAATTACGTTATTTTTATGTTTGGCAGGTTTTTTTGTAAAAGAGTCGGTAATACTCTTTAATAATATTAATAACATAAGGGATTCGTTTGCCCATAATAGACAGGTGTAGTGTTAAATTATTTGCACTCGATCTGCTATTTCCAGGGTTAAAAAAATAGTTCTGTTTCGTATCATATGATCAGCCAATTATACGATATTTAAGAACAGTAATGGTAGAGGTTTAAAAGACTTTAATCAGCGTTATTTCCTCTAAAAGTAATGAATTTCTTTATACAGCCAGGCCTTGTCGCGATTAAAGTGTTGATGGTGTCATTTGCAGTATGAAAAATATATGCTTTTCAAAGGACCTGGCAGGCTAAGCGTACTTTTTAACTCGGTGAGTAAGGCACCGGTAAACCACCTCACTCCTTGTTTTACTTAGTAAAAATTTTTAAAAGTTAAAAACCAGCCTTTCGGATGATGACCTAAATAACAACATATAAATTACATTTTTGTATATTCATATTCATTTTGTAATTATTATAAAGTGAACAATTTTAATTATTAAATATATTTTTCAATCTATTGTCCTTTTACTCATTTAGAAAAACAACCAAAGTGCTGAACAATAAGGCTTAAATAACCACGTTGAAACAATTTATTCACACTTTGTTTTGTACTTAATGAAAATACAATTTAAGTACATGACTCATCAACATGTGTCGTGTTAACTTTTTTTTTATTTGTGTTCGGTGTAGTGATAAAAATTTACTTAACAAAAATACAACTTAAAAGGACTTTTTAGAAAAAATAAAATAAAATGTTTAAAATAAAATACTGTCTGTAAAATGTAATAGAGGTTTTCTAACATTATCAGGTCAGCTTAATGTTTATATTAATTGTACATTTCATGTTAAATATATTGTTACTTCATAAAAACATATATAGTGCAGTTAAGGTACAAAGTGTACCCTTTTACGAAATTAAGTAAATTTCTCTGATATAAAAGAGTCTTCTGGGAACACTAGACCGCTTCAGAAAGACGAGTATTTTTTTTGTATGTATTATAAGTTAAGTATAAGTTTTTTTTTGGTATGTTCTCTTTGATAAAAGAACATGTTGTCATTTACTTTATTACATTATGTTTATGTAATTGTAGTTAAAACTCATGGTTACTTGCATCGGTAGCATTACTATTCAAAGTTTTGTTTTATTGTAATTTGAAAAATATTTCAAACAAATAAAATAAATGAATGTTCTGTACTGTTCATTTTCAGTAGTATAAACAACTATATTTTTGGCTTCAAGAATTTTGTACCCCATTAACAATAAAAGTTTTTAAATAGTCCGACCAGAAATGTTCCCACCTATAACAATATATGGATCTGTAATTCCTCAAAATACGTGTGTAAAATATCTCGGGTTATGCTTTGACCGAAGACTAACCATATCATAATCAAAAGTAAACATATCAAAAACCATATAAAAAACAAAACGACTATAATTCAGCTACAAACTCTTAACTACTTTTGTGCTTCGCACGTTTTCTTTTCTGTATGACTTATATTACGACAAAAACTACGAATGTAAAAATTTATGCTAGTGTACTTAACAGTTTTTGAAGTCATAAATTTGGAAACTGTCTCTCTGAAATTTTTAATAAGTTTTGGTAATGCAACTTTTTGCCCCTAACAAACAAGGGGAGTGTTAAATTATTTGCACTCGATCTGCTAGTTTCAGAGCTACAAAAATAGTCCAGTTTTTTATCACTGGTTAGCCAATTATATGACTAAAGCGTTTAAGAACAAAAGAGGTAGAGGTATAAAAGACTACAATCAGTTATTTTCTCTGAGAGTAGTGAATTTCATTACACAGCCAGACGTGGTGACTGAAGGGAAGGTGTTATTTGCCGAGTGGAAAGTAGATGCTTTTCAGAGGACCTGGCATGCTGATAAACATACTTTTCCACTTAGTGAAGAAGGCATTGGTAAATCACCTCACTTCTCATTTTACTTAGTAAAGACTCCAGAAGTTTAAACCAGCCTTTCAGCTGGTAATCAACAACCTAAAATACTGGTTAGCCAATTATATGACTAAAGCATTTAAGAACAAAAGAGGTAGAGGTGTAAAAGACTATAGTCAGTTATTTTTACAAAGTTATGTGTACACCTAATTTTCCTGAAGATAGTAAGAAATGTTCATTCAATTATTTTCGAGATACATGCTTAAACACCCTTATCATCTACAAAATATTAACAAAAACATTTAATTTCATAAAGTTACACTGAAAATTTTATCACAAATTTATGTTTATTATTATATAAATTATATCTATACATTTACAGAATATTTTTATTCAACCATGCAAAATGTAGTTTTAGAAATATTTCGTTCCGTAGGTTTGTGTATAAACTTTTGACAAATCTTTAAAATGTATCAATCAGACGTGTACGCTACCTATTCACATATAAGAACGCTTCAATCCCTCTATTGTTATCGACGATACTTAGGAAATAATATGCGTGACTCTGATCTTGTCATCTGTAACGACGCGACGTCTTCGTCAACTTAACTTTTCTTTTGTAGTATTTTTATATACGTCACTGTATCATACATAATAACGCATGGTAAAAAAAACCCTAATAAAATACTGTTTGTATAATACTCTGATACTTACAAATATGAACTTGTTATATATTCAAAAGGTTAATGTGATATTTATTTAGAAAATTTATCAAGGAAAATATTTAAATGTATTGAATGAATAAATTTTTGAAATATTACATTTGAAAAATTTCTATGTAACCAATAAAACGCTACACTCAGTCCTAAACGTACCCTACATAAATGATGTTTTCTTAAAACTCTATACAAAATTTAGGAAGAAACTCGTGAACCACCATAACCCATTGATATCTGGCTACGCAGACTCTCCCAAACAATCCAGTAAGACGTCTAAAATGTCGCTGGAATCGGGACCTCATCAATTAACGTAGTACTGTAATTGACTATCCATTACAGTGTTTGTTCTAAATGCTGCACTTAATGCTACACTTATCTATTCACGTCGGAGTTCTGTCACTGGACTGTCTCCACTCACGTTTATTTACCATGTTATTTTTTTCCAAATTTTGTTATCACACTCACTGATTGTTTCCAACAGATTGTAAATTTCCTACATAGAAAAAAAATTCTTGCAGTATATTTTCCGTTTATTATCTATCTATAGAATTTTTTTAATCCCTAATGTGTGTACGTTACAATTTGTTTAACTCAGAACAAAAAGGCTGGTTTTACACCGAACCAGTCAAGTCCAATCCAGTCACGTCCAGTCTAGTCGCGTCAGACGCTTGTAGACTCAACAGATATTTTTAACGGTTATTTCAATGGAAGACGCCTAGTTGGCTTTCACACCAACAGCGTCAAATTCAATCCAGTCAAGTCCATTTTAAACTCGACTTATGAAGACTCAGCAAGTTGAATTTCTAACAGTCCGACTTAAACATTTTGCGAAGTAACATCGTTCATTCCTACTTACCAATATAATTTGTTACTACTTAATATCTGCCAATCTTTCCTGTGGCAGGATAGCAAGACGGTAATTTGTATTTTCTTTCTTTATTTCCTCCTTTAGCACATTATTAAGTTGAAAGAAACTGTTTGCTTTCATGTGAAAAAACCTATAAAATTTCTCCGGATCCGTAATTAAATCAGGAAACAAATGACTAAAGTTCCCGAAAGTTGGTCTTCTTACGTTAATAGGGTGAACCCAAACTGTCCTATTTTTCCTTCTATTTTTTTTGTCTACGAATAAGTCTACGAAGAATAATAAATTTAGCGATCTCGACTTCCATATCGAACCAAATTTACTTAGTAACTGACGACTTGATAGTTGACTGCCTCTGTGTGAAACCCCCTTGACTTGACTGGACTGATGTGACTGACGCGACTGGACTGGGCGTGACTTGACTGGTTCGGTGTGAAACCAGCCTAAGCAACTCCATGACCTAATGAGATGAAGATGATCTGTATGACGTTTAAATGAGTTGTAGTCTTGTACAGACCCAGACCGACCATTCATGAGAGGTGTGGTTAATTGAACTTTAACAATGAAAGTACACCAGTAACCAACCTATTATTTAAATCCATATAAAAGAATATTCAAACCTTTACTAGGATGTGAACCAGAAACCGTTGTATCCAAAAATCTTTGGATGTTAAAACACATGACGTGCGGCGACGACTTTACATTTAGACCAACCCAGTGGGTTATCTTCTATACAGTTAAAGGTGAATGTTTTTTGTCGAGTTAAGTCTCTCAGCTCCACTAGACTAGCTCTGGTCAACTTTTTTTTTAATTTTTCGATATTCCCAATTTAATCGAAAATTAACTTTTTTTATAACCCGATTCTTTGAACGATTATCTCACCGATAAAGTGTTTTATCAATTTGTGGCCTTCACAATTTGAAAATAAGTTTTCTTTGTTTCGAATGAAATTATACTGTTTTGAAAAATGTGGAAATTTTCTGTAAAGATTTGAGGTGTTGGTCGATTTTTAGGCGGAGGAAACGAACATTTTCTTGCCAAGTCTGCCTTTTCAGTCCTTACCATAAAAATGCGACTGGAAATTTAAAAACGTTGTGTTAATTCGTGGGTGAATTTGATTTTGTACATATTTTTTCTCTAATATGAATTTTTACTCTTGAGTTACTGAAATGAGTCCTTTTAAAATTCCGACTATGATCGTTTACTATTTTATAATAATTTTATAATGTCTATTGGTTTATTCGTAGAATTTTCTTCCGGCTAGTACAATAGTGTAGACAATCCGTGTAGTATATAAAACCGTAATTACTGCAGCACAGTGTGCAATTCCATGTTTGTGCTAAATACTATTTTTTAGTTTATTTTAACTTTGTTCATTGACAAAATCTATAAATATTTTTATAAATTTAACATGTATGATTTTCTTTTGTTTTAGGTACGTTTGGAATGAAAAACGTTTTCATAGTGTCTCTGATCCTTTATGTTTTCATGAGTAAGTAAATGTCATATACTTATTTTAAATCAATTTATTTTTTAAATTCACTTAGATATTTTTTATTACTAAAATAATTTTACTTGCTGTAATAAGTTGTAAATAAATATATAGGTTATTATTTACATATAATATTTGTATTTTTCCTCAAATTTTATTATGTTACTATTACAGTACATATTTTCTGACAGAATAAAATATAACATGAAGTTTTCTCATAAATTTTTCATTTTGAATAAATTCAACAAAAGTTGTGTTTCAAATAATGTTGGATATATCATTTTTGTTTTTTTGTATATTTTTTGTATATTTCTTTTCCAAGCAAATAATGGTCGGTATGTTGGGTTGATTTTAGAGACGCGGTTGACGTAAATATACACGTCAACCTTAAGCGAAAATTACGAGATTACTAAATGACAATTTGAAACAGTTATATGTAAAGACTTTTTAACAAGCGATCAAAATTACACGTTGTTGTTGTTTAGGTCATCAGCCAAAAGGCTGGTTTGAACCTGTAGAAGTTTTACTAAGTAAATCGAGGAGTGAGGTGGTTTACCATTGCCAACACTCACTCAGTGGAAAAGTACACTTATCAGCATGCCAGGCCCTCTAAAAAGCATATATTTTCCACTCTGCAAATGACACTTTCACTTCATTCACCACAGGGTCTGGCTGTATAATGAAATCCATTACTTTCAGACGAGATAACTCTGATTAGTGTCTTTTACGCCTCTATCTCTTCTGTTCTTAAATGATTCAGTCATTTAATTGGCTGACCATGTGATAAGAAACTGAACTATTTATTTTAGCCCTGCAACTAAAAAATTGAGTGTAAATAATTTGACACTCCACCTGTCTGTTATGGGCATCAAAATTACCTGTAAGTTCAAAACTCTTAACAATGTAATGTTCAAATCGATCTAGGTATTTATAGTGAGATTTTTGGTGCAGTAAAACCAAGATCATTTCACACGTACAGGGTTTCCAAAGTAAATGCCTGAGACTTATTACTAACTCCCCGAGTTACGTATCCAAAAGAAAAAAGCTGAACTAAATTTTATCAAGGTCCGGCCAAAATTTTGATGAGAATGTTACTGCCCGGCCAATTTTTTACTTAAGTCTACATTATCAACTGTAAAATGTAGATATGGTTATCATGCTCTAAATCTTTATACTAATTGTTTATTTTGAAAAGGTTTGGGCAATAAAATGTGACAATAGTTTCAAACTACTGTTGGTCTGTTTACTAAAGTTACGATTACGAGTTACTATCAGCGTGATCGCTGCTGTAAACTTGTCCAGCGAGTATCAACTCTCATCAGAGAGACTTACGTACGTCTTGTTGACATCACACACGAAATTAATATCGTATATACAAAAATCTGGTGTGAAACACTCACACAACTTTCTCTTGCCAATGCAAATAATTAACAATAAACCTAACATTAGTATTAAAACATTAGAAATGAACAAAAACTAACCTCAAAAACATAACCTTATTTTAATCATGAGTGAATGACGCAAAATGACAATCGAACTCAGTTTGGCTTAAAAATACGGAAAATCACGCTTTCACGCTAAACTAGGCTCTGTAGAGAAAAATGCTCTAAACAAAAGTTGTAGATCTTTTAATTTTCTATAAATTTAATTATATACACTTTTGTCGTAAAATGCATACTAAGACCGAAATGTTAAAAAAATCGATTTTTCTCACGTTTTCGTGAGAAAAAAAACAGAAAATCGCAAATTACCGCTAAACTAAGCGTTATACAAAAAAATGTTTGAAATAAAAGTTGTAGGTTTTTAAATTCTCTACAACTTTTATTATATAAGTTTTTGCGCTAAAATTTATATTAAAGCCGTAATCTTAAAAAAACAACGTTTTTACGTGAAAACAGCCTCACCGAGAATTTCAGCAAACATGGCGCCTACCCTATCTTGTAGAGAATAAAAAATTGAGTAAAATAGGCGATTTAAAAAAAAAATCGTAGGACCAGTTTTTGAGAAAATCGCAAAAAACTGAAAAATTATACGAATAAACTACTACTTCCGGTTGACCGATTTTGATGAAAATGTTCGTGTCGCGTCCGGTAGTGGTATGTAACTTAAGCTTCAAGTTTCAAGTTCGTACGATGTTCCGTTCTTGAGATATTCTGTTCACACACACACACACACACAGACACACAGACACACACATAGACCAATCGCTAAAAACATGTTTTTTGGGTTCAGGGGGTCTGAAAACGTATAGATCCGGTGAAAACTCGATTTCGAAAAATCGACATGAAAACATACTTTCTTTCCTATATATTCATATAGGCAAGAGAGAGAAAGTAAAAAATCTATATCCTGTAGAGCTCGCAGTCCGCAAAAAACGAATCGGTGGTCAGCCAGTTGGTGACCATTGCAATAGAGCATTACACAATGACTTACGTTAACGATACATTTCTAAAATTGTACTTTATATTCAGACATACTTCAAAATCATAATATTCGTTTAATACAACAGAAATTCTTCCGAAATATCGGAAATTTCACAAACGACTGGATCGCTGATGGAGTACAGACATGTTACGTTATGGGGGTAGTCAACCTAGAAAATGAAAATGAAAACTATTGGCTATACGGTAATTTATCAATATATATTTTAAATGAAAGAGTAATTTACTAGTAATGATCTACCTTTTGAACCAGGCAAAAAAATTAATTACAGCCCCTTATATAAGGATGGGGTGGAAAAGCAGGCTTTTACGGGGAATTAAATATCTCAGGGACCAAGAAAAATATCAATGTGATTCTTGTGCCAAAAAATACAGAAAATTCTGTCTATTATGTGTTGTATGCTCTTGTATGTTGTGTTTCTTACAAGAAATTAATTGAAGAAAAACCATATTTTCAAAAAAATCTATTTTATTCAAAAATTATTTTTTCACTAAATCCCTATCTAGTTTTTTTGTAATTATGATTCAACAGATAATAGAGCAAGAATTATGAACAATTAAAAAAATTCAACCAGATATCTCCAATACAAACCAAAATATTTCCCAAAAATGTACAATAATGCAAAAACAAATTTTCGGAAAACTTAAAGTTTAAGGAATAATTTCGCTCGCTTTGCTTTTGAGCTTTATTTATTTTTTACAAAATGATTTATTTATCTGATCTTTACGTAAATAAATAGTTTATTTATTTACAAAATAAACGTACAGTAACTAGTAGGCCTAACAAAAAATTTCTGACTTATAAAGATTTCACAATAAAAACCTAATAAACCGTTGTTATGATGACAAAACACGTAGACCTATATATAAAACATGTTTTATAACTTTTTGTCAACGTACAAACAGAGTAAAGACATGCTGTGATTGAGAAAATTTAAAACTTCAAAAAATTTCAAAAAACATCGAAATTTAAAAAAAATCATCGTCTTAAGTTGACTACCCCCTAACACTAAGTAAAAATTTTAATTTAACACATTTTAATTTTCTTGAGGATTGTCACAATGTTGTGCCCTCATTTTAGCCATTTACGCCATTTTATTTTATAAACATTCTGATAATTTTTAACAGTTATTTTTGCACAGTTACAATATAAAATAAGTATACGTAACTTTAATGTTTGTTTTATTATGAAGAATGTTTGCAATGGAGTTTTAGCCGTTGTAATTTTGTATATTAACAATTTGTAAGCAATACGTGTATGCATGCGATTCATTTAAGATTATGTAATATTAAGTAGATTTGTATCGCTCATCTGAACTAACCTGTTTGTTTAGTATTTAGGCCTACTTGCATTGTATTCATGTATACATGCATATACATATCATTCGTAAGTCGAACGGAAGCTCTTCCATGAAAGACCGTTTCGGTGGGATGTGCTAGAGAATGGGACGGGACGAGACCGTTGGAATAATGACCAAGCTAATTGCAATCAGAAATCCGAGTGTAGGCACCTGGAGTCAACTTCCGGTCCACCTGCTACTTCCGTACCTTCTCGACCTGGCCGCTAGGTTGCGCCACTATGTTATCCATTTGATGGTCTATCAACCCACTTATTGTTCATTGAATTATTATACTGAATATTTTCTTCAGTTTTCTATTATATTGAACCAATGAAAAAGGATTATGTCTTAAACATGACGAAAATAATTTTCCTTTTGGAAAATGTGTATCCAGACATGATCATATTTTGTAAGAATAAATTTATAATAGTTAATTTTAAAATAAATTATTTTATAAATTTTTTAAATATAACTTCCAACTCATCCGTTCTCAGGAAGAACTATATAATTTTGTTACAGTGTTACGTAGACTAAACGGTACTTAAAATCTAATTACATTTTTTTGCGTTTTTTTAATTATTTATTTATTTAACGTCGCATCAACTACTGTGGTCATTAACGACGACTTTGGGTTGCAATTGTGAATGATGAAATGATTTTTTGTAACGTATGAAAATGTCGTGCCTGAGTGGGATTCTCGAACCCAAGACCGCATGATGAGAGGCCAGCACATTACCAACTACGTTAATGCGGCTGGCTTTTTGCGTTATTACCTCTAGAAATTACGTTTACATAGTTCAGATTTTTTTAAAAAATTCATCAATCTTTCTTTCATTCGGTTTTTTTCTTCCTCTCGTGTCCATTTTTGTGATTCATAATTTTTTCTTAAAATTTCCTCGTCTTTTGTTGTTTATTCAAAGTATTCAGTATTCGAATGTCCAATTTTTCTAAACCATTTTCGTTATTCTATTTTCATAAAAAATAATTATTTCCTTTATTAATCTTCTTTTTCCTGATTGTATGTTTTTCACAATCTTTATCAATTCTTCTGTTTCTCTTGTTTTATACACCCATTTATTCATACCTCGGTCCAAGAATATTTCTTTTAATTAATCTTCAAAATATAGAAGATAAAGTTCAATTTTTGGAAGGCCTCTCGTGCCTATAATATCTTCTTCTTCTTAAGGTGGATATCCGTTATGAATGTTGGCGATCATCATGGAAATCCTCACTGTGCCAACAGCAATACGAAAGCGTTGTGAGAAGGTTTTGTTGAACTAAGTCCTAAGATTTTTTAACCACGAAGATTTTCCCCTGCAAAATACACTGAAACAAGGCATATCTGGCTTCATTCCACATAATATGACCACCCAGGCACTGCAGTTTACGTGCTTTGATAGTTTCCAAAATTTCCAGGTCCTTTCGCATCTGTCGCAAAACTTCGGCGTTGGTAACTCGCGCTTTCCAGGGAATTTAAAAATTCTTATTTATCAAGAATCCTATAAATATAATTTAATACAATTTATCATAATCATATCTAGTTATACAATTTTTACATTTGTAAATAAACCATTATAGAGAACAAAATTTTCAAAAAAAAATTATGAAGTATTATGATTACGATTTCACCGATAAAATGTCAGACTCAAAAATTACCTAATAAAAAATATTCTCTTTATACCTACTTCAAAATAAACGTAAGCGTAGGTACCAAAATATGTTTTTTCAACCGATTTTTGAAGTTCGTGTGACAAAACAATTCGGTAAATTATAATGTTCGGATAAACGATAATCAATTACCAGAAATTTGGTTTAAAACGTCTATGACATCTATTTTTATATGTTAAATTTAATTTAATTTTTTTATGCTTGTAAATTTTTCGTATAAATTTATTACTGTGTTTAATAAATAATATACCTGTAGTAATTATTAGCTTCAGGTAATGCAGATTTAATTGTTAAAATTAATTAGTCTGCCAACATTTGGATACCCTATGGGCAAACGATATTAGTACTATTAAATTATGAAATTTATATGAATACGTGTGTATGTGTAACTTGTCATATACAGTTCCATAATTTGTATTATAAATAAATAAATTGTACTTTTGGTTGTTATTGTTATGTATTTTAATTTTAAATATTTTATTCTCTACAGACGTACAATGGAACAAAAAAAACAATTCAAGTGTCTGTTGTTTTTTTTTTCATTTAAAATGGAAAACAAATAATAATTACTCGTTTCATTGCCGTTGGCTGAGAAATTTTCATTAAACTGTAATATTTTTATACGTCTAAACCAAAATTTTTTTTGTGAATATTTGGAGTAAAAAGAAGACACTAAATTTTCCGAAAACCATAAAAATAATATACATATTTCTCTGAACATATTATTTTAGATCGTATTTTCGTTTAATTTTTTTTCTTTTACGTTTTAATTTGTTGTAGATTTTATTGCAATGATAAAGCGGGGACATTTTAAATTGTTTCAGATCATAACCAAAAATTAAAGGTGTATTTTATAAAGTTTAATCAATCAGATATAAATGCAACCGCGCTTTGAACATGCTTATTGCTTGTCTCAGAGGATTGTAATAAATAAAATAATTTACCCATCTCTATTGCTTTTCACATATTTTTTAGGATACAATTGACGATTTTCAGATTTGGTTATCTTTCGGAAGGTACAGAAATAATGTTTATTATTTAAGGGTAGTTACCCCTTAAATAAAAATAAGTAATCTTCTTCTTCCTCTTTTTCACTTCACGGATTTGGGAAAGCTGCCTGTTCCGGAAACCACCTTCCTCTCGAATGACCAACCCCTCTTCGACCATTTGGCTTATAATTCATTGCCAATCTAGGCAAACGGCTTCCCTTCATGCATTCCAGATAACTACTCCAGTTGATTCTGTATCGCAGGGTCTGGCTGTATAATGAAACTTAGTTACTTTCTGAGGAAATAACTGTGACTAATGTTTTTACACCTCTACCTCTTCTATTGTTGAATGTCAGTCGTATAATTTGCTGACATTGTGATGAGAAACATAGCAATTTTCGTAGCCCTGGAATTAGCAGATCGAGAACAAATAATTTAACACTCCACCTGCCTTGTGTCATGGGCAATAGTAACATTTACTTAACATAAATCTTTTATCTTTAAGTGTTCCTACTTTTGTATACTCTTAGCATAAATTCTGAAAATTAAATAGGATTTTTTAAGCTTTTCTGTTGAATCAGCTAATAAAACTTATAATTTAAAAAACTTGTTTTGTTAAGGTCATCAGCCGAAGGACTGGTTTGAACCTGTAGAGGTTTTGCTAGGTAAAACGATGAGTGAGGTGGTTTACTATTGCCTTCCTCACTGAATAGAAAAGTACGCTTATCAGCATGCCGGGCCCTCTGAAAAGCACATATTTTCCACTCTGCAAGTGAAGGTGTCATTATGACACCTTCACTTCATTCACCACAGGGTCTGGCTGATTAGTGTCTTTTACACCTGTACCTCTTCTGTTCTTAAATGATTTAGTCATTTAATTGGCTGACCATGTGATAAAAAACAGAACTATTTATTTTAGCCGTGTAACGAACAGTTGAGTGTAAATAATTTGTCACTCCACCTGTCTTAGCAGCACCTGTCTGAGCAGTTAAAAAACTACCAACTTAAAAAAGTAGGTTATGCTTATCAGCATACCAGGGGCTCCAAAAGCATGTATGTTCCACTCTGCAAATCACACCTTCACTTCATTCACCACAGGGTCTGGCTGATTAGTATCTTTGACACCTCTACCTCTTCTGTTCTTAAAGCTTTAGTCGTATAATTGGCTGACCATGAGGTAAAATAGAACTATTTTTTGTAGCCCCGGAACCAGTAAATCGAGTGCAAATAATTTAACACTCCACCTGCCTATTATGAGCACCATTATATGCGAATGCTCAAAATGTAAATGTTCTAGTTCTATTTAACCCTTATGCCTTTACTAGACGTGGTGTCCAGGCGACGTCGCTAGCGACCCAGCTGGCTTCTCAGCTCGTCATCGGGCATTGATTTATATGGAGGTTATTACTCTAGGGTAGCCATCAACGTGGCCAGACTTTGGGCACCGGTTGGCTACCGAGCCCCGTAGTCACTCCGGACGCCACTGGCTACTTAGACTGGCGACGCTGCGTTGTAACATACGATACTTATTACACTGAGTCGCCAGTCACCCATCGCCATTCGGTTTGTGTGCAATATCCCAGATATATCATCCTTTATCAGCCCCAGTAACTCAAAAAAACTGAATTTTGACATACGTAAGTAATTAAAAAACTTATTTTCGTCCGCATAGAGTTCATTAAACAGAGTGTAATACAACCCTTTCGATTCCCTTGAAGGAAGAATAGAATGGATTTGCATTTTGCTCTTTCTTTTCCTCCTTTTTTCATAAGTAAAAGGAGAAGAACATACGTCTTATAATCATTCATGTTATTCAAATTGAACACACTCAAAACCACAATCAACTGATCTTCTCTGTAGTTCACAGCAAACTGAGCTGTGTGTTATATTAAACGGAGAAAGTAAGGTAACTGGCCACTCCGCTAGCGACTGGGTCCGGTAGCCAGTTGCGTCGCCAGCTACGTTGCTACGTGGCCTGGCCTCCTCGTCTAATAAAGGCCTTAGGAACAAATATACCCAATTTCAGTTATCAGATTATCGGAAAGTTAGAGAATTATCGATAAATAACTGAACGAATCAGTCAATGTGGACTTTTGCATTTATGTGTTGGCTAGATAAGATTTTGGATTGGTAGTTTTACAATCAGTTAGGTGTCTACATGAATACTATTTGGTTGATGTTTTTTTTTTGGAAGGGAGTATTTTAAATAGTTCAACGCAGCTGTTCGTTGATATTCGTTTATCAGGGTCAAGACGGAAAGTTATAAAGACAACCAGACGGAACACACCTGTCGTTAGTTAAATTTTTAAACTAGACCCAACATGTTGGTCGTTATTAAAATAGGCTCTACTTCTTACTAAACAACTTGTGGTTTTTACATAAAAGGAACTATTCTCTTGTTAATTATACTTTATAAAAATTCAAGACCTACTTTTTTTAATAAGTAAACCCATCTTTTATTTTGCAGTTTCTATTGTATTTTTCAGTAATAATTATACATGAATGCTACCGTATGGTCAGTCATTTTAAATTTTAAAAGTATTTTTAAATTGTTTACGAATTCCAAATTCTTTTTGATAATGTTGTTAGAATTTCTTTTGTCATTCTTTTTATACATTATAAACCATTACTTCTAACCATTTCAGTACCATTCGTTGTACTCAATTGTATTTCTTTTTAACTAGAGAATGATATCAACGCATACGCTATTACTGTTACGTACTACATAATTTAAAGTTTATTTACGTTGTGTCTAGATTTATTTCTAACTAAATTTAATTTATGAATTGCCCAAAACGAATAGGTTTATTTTTAAATTCTCACTACAAACAGAATTTTTTCATAAAATATATTTTTTCGTTTTACGAAAAATGAAAATATCGTTGGGATCAAAATTCAGTGAGGAGATCTCAAATTCGAATCCTTTTTTAACAAATTAGAACTTTGTTTTTCCTGTCCCGTTTTTTGTATAGTTGAGTATTACATGTTCTTCTCAAGTATTCTTTAAATAAGGGAAGACCTTTACAACTCTAAAATTACAATAGAAGAGAAACGAAATATTTAAACAAATTCCTTTGCATGCGTGACAGTACATTGGTATTCACATACTTTTGGCGTCACAAATATTTTCAATATTATACCTTGATATAGACAAGTTCTAGAAATTTAATATTACATACGTTTTCAAGTTAAAAATTCTTTTATTGTTGTAAGTAATAGATTAATTTCTGTTTGCAATATTGTGAATTTTTATTAAATGAGTTGTTATGTTTATTGACAGATAGTAAATTATCAAAAGTAAATTTTTACCTAATAAATAATTTAACTTTTAGGACACTAGATAAAAGATCTACGGTGGTGTTGAAAATGCAGGCTACCAACAAACTTCCAAAAATGTTAAATGTCGCTTAACATGGTGTGTTGTTGTTGTTTAGGTCATCAGCCAAAAGGCTGGTTTGAACCCGTAGAGGTTTTACTAAGTAAATCGAGGAGTGAGGTGGTTTTCCATTGCCTTCCTCACTGAGTGGAAAAGTACACTTATCAGCATGCCAGGCCCTCTGAAAAGCATATATTTTCCACTCTGCAAATGACACTTTCACTTCATTCACCACAGGGTCTGGCTGTATAGTGAAATTCATTACTTTCAGAGGAGGTAACTCTGACTAGTGTCTTTAACACCTCTACCTCTTCTGTTCTTAAATGATTCAGTCATTTAATTGGCTGACCATGTGATAAGAAACAGAACTATTTATTTTAGCCCTGCAACGAACAGATTGAGTGCAAATAATCTGACATTCCACCTGTTTATTATAGCCAGTAACATGGTGTATTATGTACTTAAAAAGTGAAAGTAAACATATTTTATTATTACTTCACATTTTTAATTTATTTAAACCGAACGAAAATTATAAAACGTTTCGAGTTAACATTTATAAATAAAATTTCATGTACAAATAATAAGCGTAATGTTATTAAAATGAAACGAAGAATATACTATAACATAATTTCTTATATTCTCTTCTTATAATATTTCCGTTTAAAATTAAAATTATTTTATGTAGTTATACGAAAATTTTAAGAGCAATCATGAAATTAATCTCATTAAAATTTCGAAAAAGATAAGGGCGAAAGAGAATCATTTGAGAAAGAGTTACGGGGTTGATTTAGGGGGTGGAGTAAAAGTTATTTTATGATTTACTGTTTAGAACGTAAACTCTGCTCCGTAGTGGAGGGATAATTGTTCTCGGATGCAAGAATATTACTCAATATAAACGGAGACCATTTGTACAAATCTTTTATAAACGAATTAAGCTCACTGAATTAAGTATCAACAGAACCTACTATTATTTCATTGTATAGTATGTCACAGATTTTTTCTCTTTAACTTTAGTGATTTTTGTTATTTATAAAAATTGAACTTATTTGGTTAGAAAAAACAATTAAATCAAATTTAATTACTTTCGATTTTTTCTGGAATTTTATTTAGCCTATCATGAAATTTGAAAATAATTTATTTCGTTACTTACTTTGAATGATAGAGTAGGCCAAATTCGAGGTGTGGCTATTAAATAACGAGACTGACATTGTAAAAAATTTTATTTTTATTTTATACATAATCATATATTGTCACCTTCAATATACACTCCTCTGTCCCTACAACGCTCCATGAAATTTTTTCGTTGTTGGAAACAGTGATGGAAGTCATCTTCTGTCAGTTCCTAGAGGACACGTGCTGCTTTCTCTTTTACAGCTTCCTTAAACTCAAATCTTGTCCCTTTTAATGCAGATTTCACCTTAGGGAACAGGTGGAAGATAATAACATGTAATGAAACGTGGTTTTTTACTTATGATCCGGAAACGAAGCGCCAATCCATGCACTGGAAGAGCCGAACTTCACCGAGACCCAAAACAGCTCGAATGAGCAAGTCAAAATTTAAAGCAATGATGATTGTTTTTTTTTATATCCTAGGTATTGTGTACCTTCACTGGGTTCCTGTAGGTCAAACAATTAATTAATATTACTCCCGTGAGGTAGTTTCTAAACTACGTCGAAGAGTAAGGAAAAACGCCCTTAAATGTGGAAGGACAAATCATGGGTTCTCCACCAAGACAATGCGTCAGCTCATTCCGCGTTATCTGCCAAGAGGTCCCTAGCCAAGTACAGCATCTCAGTGTTAGAACATCCACCTTATTCACCAGATCTTGCACCATGTGACTTCTACCTGTTCCCTAAGGTGAATTTTTCATTAAAAGGGATAAGATTTGAGTCTGTGGAAGCTGTAAAAGAGAAAGCGGCACGTGTCCTGAAGGAGCTGACAGAAGATGATTTCCAGCACTATTTCCAACAATGTAAAATTCGTATGGAGGGATAGAGAAGGAGTGTATATTGAAGGTGACAATAAGTGATGATGTATAAAATAAAAATAAAATTTTTTACAACGTCATTCTCGTTATTTAATTGCGACACCTCTTATAAGTACTTTTTTTAACCCTGGAATTAGTCGATTGACGTTAATAATTTAACAGTCCACCTTCCGGTTGTAGGCACTTACATTGGTTTTAGAAAAAAATTTTAAAAAATTACTTTCAGATTAGGGGGTAATTTTTCCGTTAGAATAGATTTCTGTTCAGCTTTTGCGTCGACTATTTAAAGCTTAGCGTTTCACGTTTTCTTATTCGTTCCACGTTAGCCTTTTGTGCACTTGCAGTTCTGAGTAACTTTAGTCTCTTTTCTGTAATGCTTAAAGAAAATCTCTATACACACTCCATTTGACTGATTCATTCATCATTATATCGTAATTTCTCGATTACTGTAAGAGCTGAAATTCAGAATCGGTTAATTAGGGGTTGAACAGAAATCCTAAAGCATTTCAATTGTTGAAAATGTTTAAAGCAATTACTTTTAAGAGATTAATCGATAAAACTATTTTAAATTCGTAAAGTATTTATTTTTAAATTCATAACGGGGTAGTAACAAATTGAGTTTTAAGTGACAATAAGTGAAGAAGAATTATTAATTTATAAATATTAAAAAGCGCAGGTGTACTGCTGTGATAAAATAAATAAATAAATAAATAGAGATAAACATAGAGATAAAAAATACTGGTATAATTAATTAACAATGATAGTACGAATTGTTCATATCGCAATGAATATATATGCTATAATAAAATGAAATGTGCATGTACATGTACAGAAGGAAAAGAGACAAATTTAACTACAAAAATAAATAAATAAACCAACTGCATAGTTAAATTAAAATACAAAAATTTTTCAAACAATATATCTAAATGAAATAACACTATACCGTACAGAATAAACGAATATTTTTAATACAATGACACAGAAAAATTATTAATTTAAAAATATATTTACTACTAGATTAAAATAATAAATTTTACAAAAAAAATATAACCAATAAATGTTGTTTAGGTCATCAGCCAAAAGGCTGGTTTGAACCTGTAGAGGTTTTACTAAGTAAAACGAGGAGTGAGGTGGTTTACCATTGCCTTCCTCACTGAGTGGAAAAGTACGCTTATCAGCATGCCGGGCCCTCTGAAAAGCACATATTTTCCACTCTGCAAATGACATCTTCACTTCATTCACCACAGGGTCTGTCTGTATAATGAAATTTATTACTTTCAGATGACATAACTCTGATTAGTGTCTTTTACACCTCTACCTCTTCTGTTCTTAAATGATTCAGTCATTTAATTGGCTGACCACATGATAAGAAACAGAACTATTTATTTTAGCCCTGCAACTAACAGATCGAGGGTAAATAATTTGACACTCCATCTGTCTGTTATGGGCAGAACCAATAAATAAAAGGAATAAAAAAGAAATTAGGATATTAGTCTATTTTTTTTGAAGATGTTAACTTTTTTTTCCTTTTTTTTCTCTCTATTTAGGAAATTCTTAATCTGTTGAAAACATTCGGTGAATGTGATAACACAAAATTTGGGGGGAAAATAAAATAAAATTTGGGGGGTAAAATAAACGTGAGTGGAACACAGTCCAGTGTCAGAACTCCGATGTGAATACGTAAGTGTAGCATTTAGAAACTGCAATGGATAGTCAATTACAGTACTATGTTAATTGATGAGGTCCCGGCTCCATCGACGTTTTAAACGTCTTACTGAATTGTTTGAGAGAGTCTGCGTAGCTAGATTTGAGATTAATGGGTTATGGTGGTTCACGAGTTTCTTCCTAAATTTTGTATAGAGTTTTAAGAAAACGTCATTTATGTAGGGTACGTTTAGGTCTGAGTGTAGCGTTTCATTGGTTACATAATAGGGGGTTAACTATCCTCCGTAAAAGCTTTGATTGGAAACGCTGAATTTTTGCTAATACCGATGGTTTTGCACAGCAGAAATTAACAGAATGTTAACTTAAATTTAGTTTATTTTTATGCTTTCTTATAGAGCTTAAGTTTTGAAAATCAGTACACCCATTCTCTTAGCAAAACAAATTTAATGCCCTGTTATTCTCTTCGTTTCCATTGTCACCGTTGAATTATCTCTTCTAGATAATGCTGCCAAATTTTATAATTTTTCTAAATATTGCTTTCAGATGACACTGGGTTTATTTATGTTCATTTATTTGTCACTTGTGTGTTGGTTAGGTTATCAGCCAGAAGGCTGGTTTCAACCTCTAGAGGTTTTACTAAGTAAAACGAGGAGTGAGGCGATTTACAATTGCCTTCCTCACCGAGTGGAAAGTATGCTTATCAGCATGCCAGGCTCTCTGAAAAGCACATATTTTTCACCCTGAAAATGATATATTCACTTCACTCACCACAGGGTCTAGCTGTTCAATGAAATTCATAACTTTCAGAGGAGATACCTCTGATTAGTGGCTTTTACACCTCTACCTTTTCTGTTCTTAAAGCTTTAGTGATATAATTCTGACCATATATAAGAAACAGAACTATTTTTTGTAACCCTGGAATTAACAAATCAAGTGCAAATATTTAACTCTCCATCTGTCTGTTGGGCAAGTTTGTCACTACTAACTAAGTGATTAAAACTCAGAAGTTTTTTAATTTTATAAAATTTATGTATAGTTCCGAGCTGTGTATAAATATAGATTTATTTAAAAAAAAAATTCTGTAATAATAGACGAACTTGTTCATGGTTTCCCACTGTAGTAACAACAGCTAACCATTTTATGTTACAATCGGTAAAGGTGATGTTTATTATTTAAGTGCATCTTGAATATTCTTATGTGTAATAGGAAGTTTAAGTTTCCGGAGGTCAAACCGCGTGATGATGTTCCCTCGATTCCTCTTAATATCGATGTTGTTGTAGTCGGGCCTACCTTCCACATAAAGTGGGCCAAGAGGTCGCGGGTCAGATTCTTTCGTGACGTCACTGTTGTAGCTATCTACTGTATGTGAACCGGCTTCCAATTCTCTACAGTTAATGTCTCCGAGAAAATTACTTCTCATATTACTATATTTATTAAAAAAAGTTAAGTATTCTGAAATTATTTTACCTGAAAAGATTTTTAAGATTAAAAATTTCCGTTATAGGTTATTTTTCATAAATAACCATTACATTATTAATCCTGTACTTCGCGCGAGTACATTACCTGACATCAGCAAAGTGCCTACAGTATTTTAGAATGTACTGCCTCTAAATTTTTCCAGTTTTTCTATTTGTTTTTAAATACATCCTATATGTTTTCCGATAAAATCGGAAAACATATAGTCGCGGTTTTGTCGTCGGTGTTCTTGATTTCTTTAAACCAAACCACTTAATAAGGCACCATATATACATTTTTAAAGTCGTAAAAATATTTTCTTATTTGTTTGCCATTTTGTATAATTCTCAGTAATATTTAATACAAACAATAAAAATAATTTTAGTTACAATACTAAATTTAAGATGTATTAATACTTTCTAAAACCGATCTGGACATACGATTCTCAAATTTGTAGTTCCGCTAAACCGAGTAATATAGCTCGATTACTGTCCTGTCAATCCAGAGTACTTAGATTTATTAAGAACTCCCCTTGGTACATTCGAAACGAGACTATTCGCAATTACCTGGTGATCGTTCCTTATGTATTTGATACAATAAAACAATACTATCAACGTTTTCACAGAAAATTAGCTAGGCTTAAAAACGAACTAATTAAAATGATTAGCCAGTTAATTTACCGGACAACCCTCCCACAAGGCAAACGAAAACTTGAAACAGAGATTTGTTGTTAACCTGACAAAAAAATAAATAAATAGAATAATTCAGATGACTAATATAACTAATAAAATTATACTCTGGTTGGGATTTCAATAATTAATAAAATAAAAACCAAGGAGCTCCATCAATGATCATGATCATGCTCCATCTTGATCATATCGTCCGTGTTATCATTTGTATCATTGTTACTTCCAGCACGTTTGTCATTGTAATCTATTGTGCGGACACAAATAAATAATTATGTTGAAAAGAGTTACAGGCCGCCTCCGTGACCCACTGGTTAGCCCGTTACGCTGCAATGCGGTGGATCGGGGTTTGATTCCCAGCCAGGGTTTAGAAAAGTCATAACAAGTTCAAACCCACCTTCCTCAATTTAAAGTAGTCGCCAATAACCAAGATGTTGATGCGGCTTAAAAGGAACAAAAAAATTCGTACATCCTTACCACGGAACCTTCGTCTCCGAAAATCAGCTGTTTAACAGCTGATTCGTGGCGATGACTTTACCACTAGACCAATCCGGTGGGTTGCTATTATTCATTTAATTTTTTAATCCGTGATGTGTGTACGTTATCATCTGTTCAATTCAGAACAATAAGCCACCCATGAGAGATTAGGATGATATGTATGACGTGTATATGAGGTGTAGTCTTGTACATACTCAGGCCGACCATTCCTGAGAGTTTATGGTTAATCAAACCCCAACTATCAAAGTACACCGGTAACCACTATCTAGTATTCTAATCCGTATAAAAGTAACTACCTTAACTAAGATTTTAAACCAGGAACCTTCGTTTCCAAAAGTCAGCTGTTAAACAGCTGACTCACGGCGACGACTTTACCACTAGACCAATCCGATGTGTTGGTATTATTTTTAATACTATTTATTACAGTAAGGTTATATCAAGGAGATTATAAGAGCTTTGACTTCTTTTATTACATACTTTTATAAAAGTGAAAGGTAGATTATGTGCATTACAATGTTTAAATTCGTAGAGAGTTTTAACGAGTTTTGCTTGTTAACTGCTTTTGTTAACGTTAGTCAGTTTGATCTAGATTAGAAAAAGGTATTGTGGAACATACGTATAAATATAAGAGAACCTGGGTTCTATCTCAAAGAAAAAGGTTGTTGGATATGGTTATTTATATTATTTTAACTTTAATCTTTTTCTTGTTTGTATATATTACAGTAGTTCTGTTTCTGTTATAATGAGAAATCAGTGATTGGATTGCTTTCATTTGCTCTAATCGTCGTTCCTTTTACTCCGTATTTTATTAACAACTACGTTGTACAATTACACAGTACACCGGTATCCTGCTGGGTGTACTCACCAGGAATCTATCCCAGTTCATTCAATTTTAGTACTGGGACCGACTCGTCTCATTTATCTGGTCATTCCGTACATCTCTATTTTGTAGAACCCGTTGTAATTATAAACTATTTTTAGTTATTAACTTGTAGAGTAAATTGCTAGGAACGAAAAAGGCTTTAGTGAATCAAATGGACGTTTTACGCGTGGCTACCACCGCTGTTTTCTGACCGTAACTTTCTTTAATAGTTTGTTGAAATTAATACCATGTTGACCTTTTTATTTAATAGTTTTAATGACATCTTTTTCTAAAAAAAAAACGTATCTAAAGAAATACAGTTTTAAGTGTTCTATAAATTCTTGATATTTATAGAAAATTTAGTTTTCTGTTTACAATTTTATCATTTAAATTAGTGAGTTATTTATTTATTTTTTTAATTAAATGGTGGTGCTTAAATGAATCATGGATGGTTGTGCGTGCGTATGAAATGACAATATGAAGTGGTCATATAAAAGAAAAAATAGCAGACCTGACCAGGAAACGAACCCGGGACCCCGGCATGGAAGCCAGTAACGCTGACCACTATACCACGAGCGGGCATTAGAATTGTTTATAGTTCCCTATTTCTCTTTTTTAAATTGGCTCAATATTCACAGTATTAATATATTTCAAATAAGTAGAGACCCACCGGGTTGGTTTAGAGGTAAAGACGTCGCCTAAATCAGCTGTTTAATAGCTGATTTTCGGAGACGAAGGTTCCTGGTTCAAATCCTAGTAAAGGTACTTAGTTTTATACGGATTTGAGTGCTAGACAGTAGTTACCGGGTACTTTGATGGTTGGGGTTCAATTAACCATACTCTCTCGGGAATGGTCGGCCTGGGTCTGTACAAGACTACACTTCATTTATACGTCATACATATCATCCTCATCTCATTGGGTCCATGGGTTGCTTATTGTTCTGAATTGAACAGATTGCAACGTGTGCACATATCAGGGATTAAAAAAAAACATCATGTAGAGATGTTGTTGTTTAGTTCATCAGCTGGAAGGCTGATTTGAACCTCTAGAGGTTTTACTTAGTAAAACGAGGAGTGAGGTGGTTTACCGTTTCTTTCGTCACTGAGTGGAAAAGTATGCTTATCAGCATTCCAGGGTTTCCGAAAAGCACCTTCCTTCAATCCTCTAAATGATACCTTCACTTCATTCACCACAGGGTCTGGCTGTAAAATGAAATCCATTATTTTTGGAGGAGATAATTCTGATTAGTGTATTTTACACCTCTACCTTTTCTGTTCTTAAATAGTTCAGTCATGTAATTGGCTGACCATGTGATAACGAACAGACTTATTTTTTTGTAGCCTTGGAACTAGCAGAACAAGTGCAAATAGAGAACACTCCACCTGCCTGTTATGTGCAGAAAAGTACCTTATTAAAAATTATTTTAATGGTTTGTCTAATTAAAAATAATAACAAAATATCTATTACTATTGTAGTTTATATTTTGGTCGCATTTTAAATAACACATTAAAATAAACCTTAACTAGTATCGTGTCAAAATAACTAAAAATTTATTTTTATCTAACATCGACCACTTTGAAAAAGTCATAAAACCGTTTGAGAACAAACAACTCGGGTAAACTTTGTAAAATTTTAATATCTGCTGCTTGTTCTTCAAAACTGCGCAGCACTCCGCTAGATGAGGTTCAGTTTATTTTTTTAAGAAACTGAAAACCTTTCTTTCCTTTTGAATTTCTGAGTCTTGCTGTATAAATTATCAGGTTAAAGTTGACTTTAAATTGTTAGGTTAGTTCAAGGTAAGAACGTTTTACTTCAATTTGTTTTTTCAGCAAAAATTAAAAATTATTGTAGTTGTATAAATGTCGTAGAAATCTATTCAGAATTTTATGGTTGATATTGATAAAATCTGCCCATAACAGACAGGTGGAGTGTCAAATTATTTACACTCAATCTATTAGTTGCTGGGCTAAAATAAATAGTTCTGTTTCATATCACATGGTCAGCCAATTAAATGACTGTATCATTTAAGAACAGAAGAGGAAGAGGTGTAAAAGACACTAATCAGAGTTATCTCCTCTGAAAGTAATGAATATCATTGTACAGCCAGACCCTGTGTTGAAAAAAGTGAAGGTGACATTTGCAGAGTGAAAAATAAGTGCTTTTCAGAGGGCCCGGCATGCTGATAAGCGTACTTTTCCACTCAATGAGGAAGGCAAAAGGGTAAACCACCTCACTCCTTGTTTTACTTAGTTCGTTTCTACAGGTTCAAACCAGCCTTTCGGCTAATAACCTAAACAACATTGATAAAATAGATAGTGTTTTTACTCGTTTATATCCATTGGAGACTTGATTTTTATGTAATTATTGTAAATGTCTAACTTTTCTACTCATAATTAACTTCGTCCTACAAAAACTATCCATGAAAATCAGGTAGATGTCACATTTTCCTGCTCATATTAAGCAGGTGGAGTGTTAAATTATTTGCACTCCATGTCCTAGTTCCAGGGCTAGAAAAAAAATAGTTCTGTTTCTAATCACATAGTCAGAAAATTTAATGACTTAAACATTTTCAGAACAGAAGGGGTAAAGGTGTAAAATACACTAGTCATAGTTATCTGTTCTGAGAATAATGAAATTCATTATGCAGCCAGACACTGTGGTGAATGAAATGAAGGTATAATTGCAGGGTGGAATGTAGATGCTTTTCAGAGGGCCTGGCATGCTGATAAGCATACTTTTTAACTCAGTGAGGAAACCAATGGTAAACCATCTTACTCTTCGTATTACTTTGTAAAGCTTCTAGAGGTCCAAAACCCTTTCGGCTGATGACCTAAACAACATCATCAACATTTTCATTTTTCGTTGAAACCAAACTTAAGAAATGAACTGTGTTTTTAAAATAACTGATTTTCTTGCATAACGTTTTATGAATATTGTATATATTAATCAAAATTAGAATTGGATTGAAAAGGAAAGATGTAAGGATAATGAAATAACTGAACTAGAAATGATAAGTTTCATTTTTATCTCTTGTTACTAATTTACTTGTTTCTGTAGACAAAAGGTGATTGCGAATTATAGTGAACAAATGACGTAAATGAGTTGAAGAAAACAGATCATCCAACTGTGTTATTTTCGATAATAAAATAATAGAAATATTTGGTTTCTTTAGCTTAAATTCCTATCAAATTATTATTTAGATGATATTAATTGAAATAAGTATGTAAATAAGGGCTAAGAGTGTTTCTAATAACTTTTTTTTTGCGCCATGGAGACTCCAGGAGGAGTATAGGACATGTCGTCAAATATAACACCTGAAATACATAATAAGAATCACACAATGCATCACTACTATCAAGAAAGAAATTCTTGTACGCTATAAAAAGTTTCACCGATCAAGTAATTTTTTAGATTTTTTTTAAAGGAATTCAAATCCTCACAACACTTTAAAGATTGGGATAATTTATTTATGAATTTTCTCCCTGCATAAGTAGGTTTTTGTTCCAACAATTTTGTGGAGTGATTAGCCACATAATAATCATTCCTGTTTCTCGTGTTATGATTGTGAACATTAAAATTCTGCATAAAATTATTTTGCCTAACATACATAATCACCTCAAAAATGTAGAGAGGGAGTTGTAAGCAATTTAAGCTCCTTAAATAGTGGCCTGCATGAGGTTAGCTGGTTAGATCCCACCACCAACTACAGTTCGTGATGTCTTGAAGAACAGAAAGAATATTTTATCTTTCTCTAGTTCTTGAGATTCGACTCAGAGTTTGAAAAATCGTAAGTCGATAAAAAAATTGATTTATGAAAATTTGGATAAACCCATATTTTGGGCAACATATTCCGTAAAATATTAGTTAAATTTATTAACAACAGAAAATTTATAATATTCTCGTCTTTTAGTATTATAATTATCTATGTTATAATTAATATCCGATTGTAAGTTCTATTGAAGTTCATGTGATACATAGACGAATACATAAATTCCCACACCCGTTTTCTTAAGGTTCGGATTTTACGTCGTTATCCGGACCAGACTATAGCACGGTAAATCGAGAACCCACTGTAGTTGTACAATGATTTTATTGTTTGATATATCTGGTAATAACAAAATGTTAGTAAAAATATTTTAGGTACAAAAATAAGCTTCTAAAAGTTTTAAACCGTGGGAAATAGATTCGTGATAGGTATTGGTCAATTTGAAAAGATTTCCATGTGAAAAAGATAAAAAAAAACTGCTACTGGAGTGATGATCTAAAATGTAACGTTTATGTAGTTTCAGGAAACTGTTCAGAAACTTTATTGGTCAGTCTACGGAAACTAGACCATTTTTCAGTTTTTGAAACGTGAATAAAAAAACCGTAGTTGATGTGATTGAATAGATTCTGTGGGATAGAAACTTTTAAGTTCATTGTGTAGATTTTTTCTGCGATTTTATGTGTGTCAGTACAGTCTGTCTATCGTTGCGAGGACGATGATAAGGCAATAGAAGGTGGGTGTTTATAACTTGGCTACGAGGAAAGATTTCACCCCATGCTCTTTTCTGTCTATTCAAGAGGGGCTTTTTTTCTTCTTTAAACGTCACAAACCTATCCATAAATTCCTAAGCCACAAATTGTAAAGACCATTGCACCTGGCCTACGATTTTCTCTATCAATCATGGCCGACCTTCGTTCGATTTCGATTGTTGCTCGAATTGGGGAGGTGGACCTGTCGAAAAAAGTTTTGTTAAAACCTTTATGAATCGAATAATAAAGCAACTTTTGTCATAATTTTATACAATGGTTAACATCTTATTATATTTATCATTTAAATTATTCCAGTAAAATTTATTTATTATTTTTATATTACTCTTTTATCTGTCTTTCGTTATTTCGGTTAAGTATTGTTAGAAAAAATCTTCAAAGAAAATATAAGATCCAAATTTTTAATTTTCTTTTAGTTTTAAAAGATGAAAGGAAAGTGAAAATAATTTATTTGAAACGTAATTCATAATTATGTTTATTGTATATTTAGAAAAACTTCATTTTTTATTTAGTACATACTTTAAATTTTAATTAAGTGGTTTTTTAATAACATTGTATATTTAAGTTAAAAAAGAGATATCTATTTTTAGTACTATTTAAACGGTTCGTTTAAGAATAGTTCGGACTATTTTATTTGATTTATTTTACGTCGCTTTATTAAAACTGTAATTAGATCAATTATGTTTTTGTTGTACATTTAAGAACGGAAACTGAGTGTCTAAATTTTGGCTTTAGATCAACGAATGATTATTTACATACTTTAAAGTTTTGTGGATTAATGCATTATTAATTCTATAATCTACGTATCTATGCAATGCAATCACTCGTTAGTACTAAGACGTTTATGTAATTTTATTTACTGTTTTTTACCGCTGAATTTTGGAGACGAAGTTTACTGGTTTAAATTCAAGTAAAAGTTATTTTTATATGGATTTTAATACTAGACAGTATTTACCGGTGCACTTTGATGGTAGGGTTTACAATTAACCATAAATCTCAGGAATGGTCGGCCAGGATTTGTACTACTTCTCATTTATACGTCATACACCTCATCCTTATCTCATTGCGTCAAGAGGTTGTTTATTGTTCTGAATTTAATAGATTGCAACGTACAAACATTAGGGATTATAAGAAAAATATGTTTAAAGCAAAAAAAAACTTAATCTAACTTGATCTCATCCACACTTACTGTACTTAAATAAACAGTATTTAAATTTGTGTGGTCATATAGGAAACAGCTCTAGAGTACAAGTCACAGTAATATTAACATAATTTAAAGGTTTCTGTCAGAAATAGTTCGGAACATCACACACTCGCCTTGGTACTTTCCCAGCACTATAATACATTTTATGAACAACACTACTAGATTACACGAAGAAGTACAGAAATTTAGCACCAGTTACCAAACACGACTTGATAATTATCAGAATCCAGAATCTATCAATTTTTTAGACAACAGTGAAACTCATTGAAACACTACACCCTACAGATGTATTTTAAAACATTATTTTGTTTATTCTACATTTTTATTTTACGAAGTAAACAACACAATTTGTAAATTATAAAGTGATACCAGGAGTATTATGTTTATTGCTTTTTTATGATTCATTTTTTATTGTCTAGTGCAATATGTGACTATTTACTAAACCGATTATCGCACATTAATCATATGTATTACAGTAAAATATAATACTTGTTTTATTTATTTATTGTATTTGAATTAAATTGTTTAATTGGCCCGCCTCCGTGACGTAGTGACTAGCGCATTAGCCTACAAAGCGGAAGGTCCCGGGTTCGATTCCTGGCTAGAGTCTGGAAGTTGTAACACGTTAAAACCTATCGTTACAGTACCGAAATCTACTGTAGTCGCTAATGACCAAGCTGTTGATGCGACCTAAAATAAATAAATAATAATAAATAAATAAATTGTTTAATTGATGTCGAATGTTACAGAAGTGTGTAATTTCACACAAAAGTGGAAAGTGATATAGTTTTTTGAGTTTGATTGATTACATAGATGTCTAGATATTTGTGTAGTTATTACATTATCTTGATTTTATTTTGTCTGAAAAAGTTTATTATGTAATCAGATACATATTGACCGAGCTTAGCGTGGTTTGGATTTAACTTGAGGGTTTGAATACACTAGTTTGTTTTAGTTGGTTTGTTCGTATGACGCGATAACATTGGATTTAAATCAGATTTTGTGCTATACCTGCCGCTATTGTGGCGTGCATTTTATTCCCTTGTGTTATCAGTTGAACACAACACTGTCTGTTGTTATCCTTTGATTGAGGGGGTACAAATTTTCCCCCTCTTTCTACTCCCCTTTATCCACCGGCCCACTTTACTCAAGTTGCTTTTGCTACCGGGTTATTAAATGTAGTTGGTCACGTGATGAGCGTGAAAGTAAACACAAACGCTCCCGACTTGCTTGCTTACACTACTACTGTATTTATTCGAACATAGTAATACTGACAAAACATCGACTGGGATCATCTCTTCTTACCCCTCCACCAAAATTCTATTATTACTATTATTTATCATGTTGAAATTAAACTGCGGTAACCAAGTTGGTTTTTATTCAAACTATTCTTTTTGTAGAAAGTGAAAATTATTTTTCTAGTCGTGATTAATTTAAATAGAACACGAAATTAGTTTCAGTTCCGTAATTTGATATGATTTGATAATGAACCCTTTATTTTTACCAAAAAATCTTTATTTTTTCGTAATTACTTTATTAGAATACAAATTAATTATTTTGTAGCCTAAAATAAATTTTGTTTAAAACTTATATAATGTAAAATTCGGTTATAATGAAGTTCAAGGGACCCGAATTATTTGTTTTGTATCCGGATGTTCGTTATAACCGAATAGGCTTATACGCCGCAATATCTATGTAGTACTCTACTGTATTTTTTTTATTTTTTTTGCGCCCTGGAGACTCCAGGAGGAGTATAGGACATATCGTCAGATATAACACCTGAAATACATATAAGAATCACACAATGTATCACTACTATCAAGAAAGAAATTTTTGTACGCTATAAAAAGTTTCACCGATCAAGTAATTTTTCAGATTTTTATTAAAGGAATTCAAATCCTCACAACACTTTAAAGATTGGGGTAATTTATTTATGAATTTTCTCCCTGCATAAGTAGGTTTTTGTTCAAACAATTTTGTGGAGTGATTAGCCACATAATAATCATTCCTGTTTCTCGTGTTATGATTGTGAACGTTGAAATTCTGCATAAAATTATTTTGCCTAACATACATAATCACCTCAAAAATGTAGAGGGAGGGAATTCTCTTACGTGCTCAGCCAATTACGGGAATAACATATCTAAATACATAATTTAAGTAAATAAATGTTTTACACTATCTCCGCGGCCGAACGGTTAGCGACGTTTAGTCATCATAGATATTGATATAGACAGTTTTTGTAGCTAGGTCACGAGGTAGTTGTTGCGATGATTATCCAGTAGTTCGCTAAATTTACTACAGAAGAACGCAGTTAGTTCCTTTACTTTTAAAATTTTAAAATCGTCGTGGAAAGTTTTATTCCTTACATAAAAAGGAGTGCCAGAAACACTTCTTAACCCTTTCCAACTCAGTGAGGCATAGAAGTCACGTTGGAGTGAAATAACAGACATAAAAACTTTAATTGTTAGGGACTACTTTTGATTAAAGAGCGCTGGATGTGAAGTGTAATAATTTTCTGTACCCTAGTCAGGAATCGAACCTGAGACCTCCGCTTTGCAGTGTAAGATGCTGACCCCTACGCCACGGACGCGTCCATTAGTTTCTTTTTAAAGTTAGTTTTAGTCTTAAATACTCGTGTTCATTTACTAAAATAAAGTAGAATTTCTTCGAGTATGTTGAATGTACATACAAGTATATTTTTTAGGCTGTAAATACTGATTTTGTCCATTTTACCAATATTTTTGAATTGTAAACTTTTTTAAGTCTTAAATAATGCTTTGCTACAAATCAAAGCAATAGAATTTTGTTTAGGAAGCCTGCCCATGAATTTAACTTATTCATATTGTTGGGAACTTTGATACCATCAAGCCCAATGTGACATATGTGTCACTTTTTTGTCACGCCATCAAAAAAAGGCTGAAGGTTTAAAAGTGATTTTATTTCACTTAAATGTCAGTAATGTGTATGAAACAATCTACACATATTTGTTTGTGTAAAGTTAAAAAATTTGGGATTGAAAGGGTTAAGAATTTTGAGTGAAAGACCTGGATCGACTTAAAATTGCCCTTTGCCGCTGCTCCAAAGAAACCGTACACCGTACGTCTAGATTAGCCTGTATTTAAAAAAAATACTTATAATTACTTAAAGTTAACATTAATCTAGTTATAAGAGTCAATCCCGTTTACAAAAGTCATGAATATTTTATGAATAATTTTATTAATTTTGTTTCTTACCCACCGGGTTGGTCTAGAGGCAAACTCGTCGCCAAAATCAGCTGTTTAACAGCTGATTTTCGGAGACGAAGGTTCCTGGTTCAAATTCTAGTAAAGGTAGTTACTTTTATACGGATTTGAATACTAGACAGTGGTTACTGGTGTACTTTGATGGTTGGGGTTCAATTAACCATACTTTCTCAGGAATGGTCGGCCTGGGTGTATACAAGACTACACCTCATTTACACGTCATACACATCATCCTCATCTCATTGGGTCATGGGGTTGCTAATTGTTCTGAATTGAACAGATTGCAACGTAGCCTACACAAATTAGGAATAATAAAAAAAAATTGTATTATTTTTATTAATTTGGTTTCTTTAAAAACAAATCTTTTATTTATTTCTTTATATACTTCCGTATTTTTATGCAGTGCATTTCCGTAACATTAAAGATAATGTACCTATTTTATTATATTTATTTTAAAAAGCTTGAATGGTTATATTCAATGGAAGTACCGTAGAAGTTTAAATGTGTATTTTCCGTTCCGTATATAATAATAATAAAATAACAAACAAGTTTCTTAGTATCTTGTAAATTTATTTCGTAGCTTTTATAAATTTTCAATTGCTAATATTGGTTTTTGTCTTCTGTTTGGAATTCTGATTGGTTTGATGCAAATTTATAAGAATTCCTTTGTTGATGAATTCGTTTCACATCTTTATTAATTTGTATTTTAATTTTTCTCTCTTCGATATTCTTCCGTTATTGATTGTTACGTTTTTTAATACGTACAAAATTAATTAATTTTATTATAGTTATTTTGTAATTCAAATTTTTCTACATTATAATTTACTAATAAAAAAACCAAGAAATAAGATTTAACTACTTCTGTTGACTGTAAAATTAGCAGGAACCGCAAAACGGAATTTGTAATTTTTTTTAACTAGATTCCCGTTCTATTAATCTACTGTAACTATCCATCTAAACTTGCAAAAACTATATAAGGCTATAATTTTGTATCGTTTTGTTCCTCTTAAACTGTTAAATTCTTTGTAATGTCTTAAAATTAGAATAGTATGTTATCATTCCTAAGTTTTTTTTTTACTTTGTTTTCAACTTAAAACGGAATTAATGTAGTGGTATTATTATCAATGTGGTTAGTAATTCAAGGTTATCTTTTTGAATTTTTGTTGTAAATATATTCGTTGCAAGTAAAGTGAAGTTTGTAACATATATATATATACATATACATGGTTTTTGTGTTTGTAATGGTAAACGGTACAACAGTAGGACGGTTTAGTGAGCTGTTGCTTTACTTTGGTTCAACTAAAGTTATGTTCATGCGATAAACTAACGATGGAACACGCAACTTGATGATTTGTCTAGGTCAAAGTTACTAAAGCTACTTGCTAAAAAGATAACGACTAATGTTAACCTATAATACCTTAGTAACAATGGTCTTAAATGAAACCGTTTAACTAATCAATGTCCATGTTTTCAACTCACTTGGCATGTTATATTCTTTAGATTCGTCGTATTCGCTTAAAAACTTCACTCGTCCCACCTGTCTTAATCTGTGTAATTATATTCAAACCGATGTTACCTCCTAAGAAATATTACCAGGTTACTGGCCATTTCTCACTTCTAACTTTACAAGTTACGTTTAAAGATACCATCTAGAATGTAATGGTTACTTAACTCAACTTCTAACATTGCCTACACCTAAATTATGCCCTGTGCACTGCCATCTATATCAAACATATCTCTCTCTTAAACACCTACCACCCTAAATTATGTTATTAATAAATTTTGGCCGTTGTTCTTGTTGTTATTTATGCGTTTCCGTCTCCATGACCTTTCTCTTTAACGAAAAAATATGTGTGTTTTTATAATAACGGAATACTGAAGATAACACTTGTTTGTAATACAGTGCGTGATGTGATTGGTGGAAATATGATATATGAGTTAAATACATGAAATTTCCTTTAGGGATTCGTTAGTTAAAAAAAGTTTCGGGTTGCCTTGTGTGATTTTTGTTCACAAATCAAACCGTAATATCTTAAATAATATTTTATTTATTTTCTAAACTTTTTTCTCGTTTAAGACCAGTTATAGACCTCGTGAGGTGACATTAGACTTCTGGAAGGTCTTTTTTCTGGCCACCCGGTGTTTTGTTTTTGTTTTTCATGGAAACCCACAAAATCCGTAATTAGTTGTCTGAATTTTATTCGTTTCATTAAGTTTTCTCGGTTTATTCCGGTTTCTCAATACCCTTTCTGATTTCTTTAAATCATTTATCCGACACCTTAGGTCTTCTATTGTGTAGTTTAGTTTTTTGACAACCGGTTTTCATCCATTTTAGGTGTCCGTAAAATTTTAGTCTTCTTAATGTATTTTCCAAGTATATAAATATCTAAGAATATAATTTATTTCTGAAATTTTATACTTCTACTTAATCCACTGGAATGATGTAATTCTATACAAATATGTTTTAATTATCTTTTTAATAGTGATTCTTCATGAAAAATTTAATAGTTGAAAATATTTTTACTTATTAAGTTATTAATCAAACTATTTATTATAGTTTAATAATTACTCACAGTTATTTTTAACGTGATCGTAAAACTCAGGTGATAAATAAACTAAAATACTCCCAGAACTGTAGTAGAGGTCTTTTCCCAAGCTTCTTCGTTCTTCGAAGATCAAATTATCAACATAAATGAAACTCATTAGGCGCCTCCTGACCTTTTTAACATCAATTACGGGATTTGTAAGTCTTCGTGCAACATCAAGTTTGTGATGAAAAAAAGCATTGCGTTATCGTTCGTAGAATCTTGTTCTGAATCGCCTGTATACGTTTCGTGTGTGAAGGTTTAGCAGATCCCCAAAGTTGAACTTCATATGTCCAGATTGGTCTTAAGACTGTCTTGTAGATTGTTAATTTGTGACGTGTTTAATTGAGAACGTCTATCGAGTAAGCGTTTCAGTTAATAGAAGCGGGTTTTGAGTTTGTGGCGTGTGTGTGTAACATGTGCGTTCCATGTAAGTTTTCTGTCCAAGTGTAAGCCTAAGTAGTGTGTTTGAGTAGTGTGACGTAGCGGAATATTATTAATATAAACGGTTAAACACTTTTGTCGTCTAAGAGTAAACGTCATTTGTTGCGATTTGTTTTCATTAATTTTAATTTTGTAAAGTTTGAGCCATGATTCAATCAGGTGTAAATGGTTTTGTATCTTTCGAGTTGCAATTACAGGATCGGCATCGACCGCAAGTACTGCCATATCATCAGCAAACATAGCCATAGTTGTATGGATACAATTTGGTATGTCACTGGTGCTTACAGAAAACAGCCTTGGTCCAAGTACGCTTCCTTGCGGTACCCCAGCATTGACTTCGTACAATTTTTGTACAACAATTTTTTCGCAATTTTTTGTATAACGCTTAGTTTAGCGGTAATTTGCGATTTTCTGTTTTTTTTTTCACGAAAATGTGTGAAAAATTGATTTTTTTTAAGATTTCGACCTTAGTATGCATTTTACGACAAAAGTGTATATAATTAAATTTATAAAAAAATTAAAAGATCTATCTTGTAGAGAATAAAAAATTGAGTAAAATAGGCGATTTAAAAAAAATCGTAGAACCAGTTTTTGAGAAAATCGCAAAAAACTGAAAAATTATACGAATAAACTACTACTTCCGGTTGACCGATTTTGATGAAAATGTTCGTGTCGGGTCCGGTATTGGTATGTAACTTAAGTTTCAAGTTTCAAGTTCGTACGATGTTCCGTTCTTGAGATATTCTGTTCACACACACACACACAGACCAATCGCTAAAAACATGTTTTTTGGGTTCAGGGGGTCTGAAAACGTATAGATCCGGTGAAAACTCGATTTCGAAAAATCGACATGAAAACAATACTTTCCTTCCTTTATATTCATATAGGCAAGAGAAAGTAAAAATGTGTTATTATTATGTAAAGCATACAGCTAGTGGAGTAAAAAAAAATCCTGATTAAATTAAGGATTAATAAATCAGCATATTATTATATAGAGCACTATAGAAACTTTTCCAATACCGTATAATTTTACGATATAATTAAAAATTCTGGATATATCGTATTACATATTCAATTATTTATTTGTTAGAAAAAGCTTTTTAAAATCATGCAGTATCAATTTTACACTGCTTAGGTATAGGTGTCTCTCTTTTTGTTGAACCGTTTGGAATTCCAATAGTTTCCATTCCATTACTAAAATAACACTATTTCTATTTATACTTTTTTTCTATTCTATAATCCTGTAACGTTTAATAAATTGTTCCAGTTTATTGAATTGGATAAATATAATTGTTTGTATTTTTTTTGTATTGGTTTTGTTTAACGTGTTTGCTTAAACGAATAGTTTCATATGATTTTTTTTTAATGTAAAACACTCGCTAGTGTTTTATTTTGTTCGTTAAAAAAAGAGCATTAAACCGATTGTCAACTTCAGTGAATTTGTTCCTTTTATTTCAGTTAACATTCTGAACACTATCAAGTTTATTTTGTTTCGTTCTGTTGCACAGTTTTTTTTTAAATTAAATCGAACATATTTTTTATTAAATATCTTTTAGGTTCTGATTTTTTTTAAAACTTTTAATATTAATTTTCAATTAGGTCACTGTGAATCATGCCAAGTAAAACTATGTATTAGTTATTATTTACCCTTCTCCGACCAGATGGTTCTTGTCTTCCATCTGTTAGTTTGCTCCTGGAATTACTTAATTGTGTTATGGAATTTCCTATATTCTTTTCTATTATGTACCGTTCTTGTATTATTTTTTGTTCTTTTAAGTCCTTTTTGATTTACTTGAACCGGTTGACTTGCATCTTCCTTTCCTTCATCAATTCCAAAATGTTTCTGGCTCCTCTTTCTGTTGATAATCTCTTGATGTGTTATTGTTGTTTAGGTCATCAGCCGAAAGACTGGTTTGAACCTGTACAGGTTTTACTAAGTAAAACGAGAAGTGAGGTGGTTTACCATTGCCTTCCTCACTGAATGGAAAAATACGCTTATCAGCATGCCGGGCCCTCTGAAAAGCACACATATTTTCCACTCTGCAAATGACACTTTCACTTCATTCACCACAGGGTCTGGCTGTATAATGAAATTCACATTACTTTCAGAGGAGATAATTCTGATTAGTGTCTTTTACACCTCTACCTCTTTTGTTCTTAAAATGATTCAGTCATTTAATTGGCTGACCAAGTGATAAGAAACAGAACTATTTATTTTAGCCCTGCAACGAACAGTTTGAGTGAACATAATTTGACACTCCACCTGTCTGTTTTGGGCAGATTGATGTGTTAATAAAAGTATTATCTTCTCTTTTTGAAAGAGGTTTCCAGTTCCTTTGTCTTTTTATAAATTTTTTCATTAAGCTCAGCTTTGGAATGTTTATCGTTCTTTCTTAGGTCCCAATATTTTTCTTATAATTTTTTTTTAATTTTCTTTTCAATCTTGTCAACCAGCCCTTCTCTATTGAGCGGTATACAGCGTAGAAACTTTCAGGTTTGATCACAGTGTTGTATTTTTAAGCTTTTCATTAATTGATATTGATTGTTTATCTTAGACATCCATACTCAGTTTTTAGGCTATTTCCATTTTTATTGCTCTCCTTTCTACAGTATTATGTTGGTGTCATCCATTCTCCGCGATATTTAAATTCCTGCACCCTGTTGGTGGTTCCGGTTTTTTGTGTCTAATTTACAAGGTAGTTTCGCTTTTATTTTAAATCAGTGATGACCAAACTAATTAAGCCATTGAGCAACCCTGCTAATTGTGAAACCTATTCTGAACTACCAATGTTAGAAAGAAAATAGATTGTTGGCCAATTAACTGGGTTTTTAGCTGCCTTACATTTTCTCCTCTAAATTCAGAGTTAAATTAAAAATCTTTTCAATCCCCGGCAGAACAGTTTTGAAGTGACGTTTGACGTTCCCTTTCATCCCTATCGAAACATATGCATTGTACAATTAACAAACACACTTGTCCTTTATATATTAGTAAAGAAGAAATAATTTTCACATTTTTAAAGAAAATTATTGGTTTTCGACTTTTTGCTTGAACATTGCATTATTAAAATAGGAATAGCAGTATAAATAAAATAAACTGTTTTATTTTTTGCTGGCCGCATTAGCCTAGTTGGTAACGTGCTCGCCTCTCATCATGCGGTCGTGGGTTCGAATCCCACTCAGGCATGGCATATTTCACATGTTACAAAAAAATCATTTCATCTTCCACAGTTACACCCCAACGTCGTCGCTAATGACCGTTGCAGTTAATGCGACGTTAAATAAATAAATTTAATTAAAAAAAATTTATTCACGTTTACCGATAACAGCACGCTCACCATTAATACAATTTTAAACTCCTGCCTTGTGTTAATGATTGAAACTGTAATCGAAGCGCCTTGTACGATTTACACAAGAACTAATCCAGTGTTTTAATCAGTCGTATTATTTATTAATACGACTAATAACTATAATGTATTAATATTTATAAATACTGCCGACTCGATAAGTTGATAAGGCAGTATTTGTGAATGTAAATTGTACGCCTGAAACAAAGAACAATTTTATATATCAACCAGAAACCGGGCCGCGATCTATCAAAAATGCTCCGCGAGCTACCGTTAGCTCGCGATCGACAGTTTGGCGACATCTTTTCGATCATTGTTTCGGTTATTTCGTAAGATATTTTGGTAGACACGTTTTTCTCTGTTTTATGGTAAACTTCTGTTAATGGAAAGAAAAACATTTTAAAATTAAATAGTTCCAAATAAACTGAATTTTAACACTCCTAGTCTATAAAATTTACTTTTACTACATTTTTCTTCTTAATTTATATTAAGTGTTGTTTTAAGGTACCTTTGGTATATATTTTTTTAAACAAGAAAATTTACTGTACATTTACATTCATGATGAATAAACATTTAAGTAATATTTTTCTTTGTAGAAATTCATGGCGACTTCATAAGAGTTATGTTTTACATTATGCATACTTTTAAAAATGTAGTGAAATTCATTTGAATGCTTCTCGTGTCTTTTTTGCTCTTCATATTTCACTTTCATTTGAATTAATTTTTCTGGAAGACGTTCTCATGGTTATTTATTAAAGCTCTTTAATTTTTCTAGTGTTTAGAATTTCAGTACGTTTTAGTGAATTTTTGTGTTGGATAAATTTTGTAATATTACCTACTGTTAAATATTTTGTGTCTTAAACTATTAGGTGTAAACATAGAAATAACTAAGAGAAGAATTTTGTTGTGTCAAAGAAAATTGTAAAATACTTGCAGCCAAAGAGGAGATGATAATTCAAAATTTTAATTGGAAATCCTGAATTTTTGAAAGTTACTTCTTGCAGCCTCACCGAAAATTTGAATTCCGTGTGGCCAAATGGGTTTCATTATAAATATAGTCTAATTATATAGTTCTTAAATCGTCCAACGTAGGTAAAAAAATTATTTGTTCAAGATTAAATTTTCCATCGTTACATTAAAATATAACGATCTGTGAAGAGGGCTGAATATAGTTCAGTTATTTTATTATTAAATTTTAATTGCGTATGACTAAAAAACCTTCAGAATTTTTTTCTTAAGCTAGTTGTTTAAAATTTGCATTTGGATAAATTATTATTTGGCATTACACTGAATGTGTTATATATATTTTTTTGTTATAGATGCGTTAATTTTCAGAGAGTTTTAATGTAAAAGACTTTTGCAGTTCGACAACTTTTTCCGCAAAAACGCTTTTAAGAGGTTATTTTATTGCAACGCAAACTCAACGACCAAGTTTCTGTTGGCCAATTCTTCTGCTTTTCCTTCTCACTTCACTTTATCTGTAGGTTTTTTTCTTCGTTTTTTCTCGTTTTTTATTATCACCATCTGTCTCCGTATCTTACATAATTTTATGTGAGTAGTTTTTCGGATTTTTTTGTCGGAATATTTTAATACTAATTCATTATTCCTGATCTATCCGTGTAGTATTGTACCGAGTATTTTATGGTTGAAGTTTTATATTTATGTTCCTGAATTGTTACTATTTTAATTTTAATTAATGTTTAAAAAATGTAACCAATGGTTATTCCTTACATGAGTTTGTTTCGATAGTTAAGTTCTTTTATGTCCCTATTACTTATTTGACTTTACTCATTGTATTTATGTCATAGAAGGACAGTTTACGTCCTCGGGTAAAGACTTTCCTGTTTTAATCCGGTAAGAAGCTTCAAATCCACTTTAGGATTAATCTTTCCATCATAATCTTTATCTGTAATCCATATTATCACTATTATTACTGTATTTTCACTATTACACTATTACTTTCTTGTTAAAAAGAACTTGAGTATCTAATAAATAAAAACAATTACAACACAGATGTATGAAAAATTAAAGTTAAAAATATAAATTTATAATAAATTTAACATCGTGTAGAGAGAAAAATAATTCTTTAAATTTTAAAACCATGCATTTTAATTAACTACTAAAAAAAATAAAGAACAGAAAAGTCAAAAAGTTAAATAGGTTTATAAATTGATTTCAAATTTTTAACTAGGTTCCTGGTTCAAATCATAGTAAAGGTTACTTTTATGCAGATTTGAATACTAGCAGAGGTTTTCTGGTGTACTTTGATGGTCGGGGTTGAATTAACTATACTCTTCAGGAATGTTCGGTCTGAGTCTGTACAATACTACACATTATCACGTTTTATAAACGTGTAATTAGCGTTTAGCCCGTGTAATATTTACACAATTTTACGTAATTCGTTCATTTATTAACACATTTAAGGAAATCTACACAGGCTGGGAAGGTATTATTTTAATTTATTCTGAAACATCTGGAAATCTGATTGTTAGTTTACCAGTTGCTCTTCAAAGTTGGGGACTTTATGAACTACCATTGTAATTTAATGTTATTCAAATAATAATTCCGATAAATTTTTTGAGATGTTCAACTTTTTTTGAAACATATTGCGTTGTAGAAATTCAATGGTTGGGTGTAAAATGACAATAGAATGAAGGGGGTCTGTTCGAGTGACGCACGTTTTTATCTGCATTCACAATATTATTGTACTGTACATACAATAAAATTGTTCAGCTTTTAAAACGGAATGACTCCGTTGTTTGTTTAGTATTACGTGGCTGTACAGCGAGCGAGAAATAAAGACAAGAAACACACGGGTCAAGCAAACTCCGTTGTCGTCTGCAGTTGGTTCAATCTATTCGTAGATTGGCTGAGTACACATTGTAAAGTGAGGTAATCTTGACTCTGAAAACGATGGTGAAGAGGAGAGAAGCAGTGAACATGTTGAGTTCCACGACCTCAAGATGGCGGCAACAAGGAGAGAAGTTGTTTTAATAATTCTATCCTCTTACCTTGACATCCTGGAGTCTAGGTAGGGCGACCAACAAACGTGAATCTACTGTACAACCTACCTACATCTGTTTCATGCCCATGATGGCCTCTTCATCGACTCGATTCTTTAAAGGACTCTTCACTCAAACGCTATCTATCGTAATAATTTAGAACCTCTTTCTTCTGTTATACTTTATTATTATTATTTTGTATTTCTTCTTATCTTATACAATATTAAAACATCCAAACATCTTGACCATTATCATAAAAAAATACCTCCCGATATAAAAATATAATTTTATTACCTTTATTTTATTTAAAACAACTTGTTCCTAAATCCATTAGTAAAAAAGATTTTCAAATGTTATCCGTACTATTACATTTGTTTTATATATATATATATAAAATTAAGTCATCTAAATGTATATTATCCTACTTTATTTATTTTATTATTTTAAGTGTATGACGCAATAATAATAATTTCAAAACTATTTCTCCATTTTCTTAGAGTATATCTTAATAGTTTTCCATATTGAGGTCATCAGTATGTTATGGAATACTTTTAAGATCAAATTTCAATTTGATTTTGTAAACGTTTTTGATGGTAGTTTAAATATCTACCATTTTGTAGTTATAAATATTTGAATAGAGATACGTAAAAGAACGAACCCAAACGACCTCACACCCTAAAAAAAACAACATAAAAGATGACTTGATTTTTCCTATCACAATTTTTTTTTAATTTAAAAATACTTGATGCCTAATTTCCTCTTTTATTCTGTGAACTCTAACGTAGAAAGTTCTAAAGAATTTTTGAAATTATTTGGGTAGGTTATGAGATTATTTTGTACAAACAAAAGACGTTATTTCTCTATAATCCCCTCCACCGTAAGGGATCACGTTTAGATCACGTAAACTTAAGGCTGGATTTACCTCAGTCCGGGATTTTCGGATATCTGTGTAAAGGACCAGCGGCCGGAAAATTTCCCTATATTTTGGTTTTAGAGATTGATAACTTTGTATGCAGCCATGCTAGATCATTAAAAGTTAATTCAAAGATGTCTTGTGTGGAATTTTACGAAAAAATAAAACTGATTAGGTGTTCTTCGGAAAAGTATTATCATTCAAGAAATATCACTCTCGTCCAATTCCAGGGCAAGAAAAAGAATCCGATGGTACAGATGTTCAGATGTACAGATGTTGGATCGCAGGACTCTTAAGTAAATGTTTGTATAGTTTCTTTGTGCCTACGTTTTTGTTAACATTATTATCCTAAAAATAATTACTGAGAAATTAACTGTAAACCAATGTATTTCTGTGGAAAAATAATTATTTAATAAATAATAAATATTTGGTTTGTTATTTAAAAAAAAAAAAACAGCACCTTTCAAAAAAAAATGCCCGAGATTGGAGTCCAGAAAGCCTACCTAAGACATTTCTGGAAGTTTTTTCCAGCCCAAATGCTCAGCATTTGCTATAAGCTTTTCTCCTTTCCCCCCCTTCACCCAGTGTTTTCTTTTTGCTCTTTATGGAAACATTTTAAATCAGTAATTAGTTACCTGAATTCTGTTCTATTCAATTTAATATGTTTATTCCAGTTTTCTTTATATCATTTTTGATTTCTTTAAAACCACTTATCCGCCATCTTAGGTGTATTGTTAAGAGTCTTTAAATGTGTTTTATTATCCACTCTATATATCCGTTGAATCTTTTTCTAATCGTTCTTTTTTATATTATTTCTACATGCCCATAGCAAGCAGGCGGAGAGTTAAATTAATTGCACTCGATCTGCTAGTTCCAGGGCTACAAAAAGTAGTTCAGTTACTTATCGAATGGTTATTCAATTATATAACTAAAACCTGTAAGAAGAGAAGAGGTAGAGGTATAAAAGACTCTAGTAAGAGTTATATCTTTGCGAGTAATAAATTTCATTATACAGCCAGATCATGTGGTGGATGAAGTGAAGGTGTCATTTGCAGAGTGGAAAGTAGGTACTTTTTGGATGGCCTGGAATGATAATAAGGATACTTTTCCACTCAGTGAGGAAGGCAAAGTAAACCACTTTACTCCTCGTTTTACTTAGTAAAACCTCCAGAGCAATGATTTTCAACCAGGGGGTTGCGACCTCATGTGTAATTGTATAAGTACACTTACTTGTAAAGATACAAATTAATCATTAATTAATTATTGATGTGTTGCATTTGTTTTCATTTAAAATTTTCTTCATACGTGAACCTTTGTTAAAAACATATAAAAGTAAATTGTTCTCGATTGATAACATACAATTTCTATATTTAGTTTTTAGAAAGTAATACATGCATGTTCATACACGCCACTACTATAAAAGTATAAACTCAACAATTTAAAATAATAGCAATAGTAGTATTCCATTTTTTTACTGTCTGTATTTTCTTTAAAGACAAAAAATTAGTACAGTTTGATTTTTTTTGTTTAAGCCTTATAGGACCACATAAGTTCATCAACCTAAAAAAAAACTCATTTCAATTTTTGCGGTTCAATTTTTCAGTTTTTGGAGTCCTTTCCTGATGTTTCCTTCCTTGAACTTTCTCCAGTATTCCTTCAATCCATCCGATCTCTGCCGTTCCTTGTCAGAATACACAACCTTCTGTCGTTTTGTCGGTTTCTGCTGTTCAAGTCTTGTGGTCTTCAGCCTGAACAGTACGGCTGAACTGTTCTTATTTATAATACAAGTATAGATTTGAATAGTTTTTTAAAACTTTTAAGTACAAAATTTGACGTACAGAGTAATTGACTCATGAAAGTTTTGACGATTTAAATAAGTTTTATGCGTGGTTTCGATATATCTACAATACTATACATATTTACCAGTTTCGATTAAAGAGAAAAAGTCAAAAGTCAGTAGATTTTTTTTTAGGTCACTATTGTTACAACTTTATAATACGGGCAAAACGTTTAAATAATAGAGATATAACATGCAGACTAGCATTATATAGGATCAGATTGAAGGAAAATGGTTTGTTGGGGGTTGATTCAGTAAATTTATTAGCTGTGGAATAAATCATCCCCCGTTTGGACAGTAGTGCATGTACAGTCAGAAAACGCATCACGTACCAATACTCACGCATTGTACGCTTTAACACACAAACGAAGTGCGCGTGCAATTGGATTTCACTCAATTAATTGTTCATAGTTTTAACATCGCCGTTTCAAGATCATAACATTATTGTTGTAAAATGGTAAATGATAATCTAACCACCTCATAAATTACTTAGTAATTGTATCATTTCACCTCCCCGTTTCATATTCAAACACTAATCTACTGTAATCCTTTCTGTATAAGTTAATAGTAATAAATTATTTCATGTAATGTATTTGTCAAATTTATTGGCTATTTATATAAAATACTGTACCACATTATATGTTTTATTGTTCTAAAGTAACTTCCTGTAATTACTCATGCTGTAATTAACTTGTACATCAATTTAATTTATCGTTTTTCTTTTATTTAATTACTCTCTCAATCACACACGATTGGACATCATTATTTGTTATCTTAATTTTACTGCACTGTATGGAAAAATATTATACAATAAATTAAATTTATTACATTTAGTGACCATTATTTTGATAATCAAAACATATAATAATCATAATTTCATTTTGGTTTATTTTTTTATTCAAAATGACGGTTTTATTAAATATTTCGTTATCTTTTTAACATACTCGTACTAGCTACTCGTTCGTTATTTCAGTAATTTTTCTTTTCTTTTTTTTCAATTTTTAATAATTTCAAAATTAATTTTTTAAATTACAAAAAGGTTAACTGTAGCAATTACTATAATGTATAATGTTGTCGTAAATTTGTCTTTTCTATGTTAACCTTATTACTTATTGGTCTTGTTCCTTTATAACAGAACAGATTGTAATTTTGCTGATTTGATAAAAAAAGTAATTTTTAAATTAGGGTTATGAACAAAACATAAATAAGATTTTTTGATTTTGAAACATTTATAATTCAATAATAAACCTATTGGTTTGAAATTAATAAACATTTAAGGGTTGGATACTTTTTTCAACCTTTTAGGGGTATATTTTGAAAATTGTTAACTGGTATTTTTTTTAGTTGCACTATAAATAACATCACCTTAAAATATTTCTTTTAACCTTTTCAACATGTCGCTGTCTGTTTCAGACAAAATTTACGTTTCACAGTCATAGGTGATAAATGGGTGCATCAAATATATGTACATTTTCATTTCTATCTTCATATTTTTTGTATTTATTTACTAGTGGGGTGTAACTTAAGGCATCCAAATATTAGTCTATCAATAATGGAGGGTAATATTGAGGGAGTGAATTACAAATTTAAAGTAAATTACGAATGATTTAAGGGTGTTCAAGGTATGTAGATATGAACGACTTGCGTAAGATACGAGTAAAACAGTTTGGAGTACTGGATAAAACCAGTCGAGAGACTAATAATAAAAAAAGTTGGCTGTATTTCGCAAATTAATTCGTTTACTTATGGAATCATTCAAGTCGTTTTTTAGGTATAAGGTATTCCTCAAGTACTAAAATTACGCTAATTTAATCACAGTATCATGTCTGATATTTGCTTGCCTCAAACGTTCTGTCTTCGTAAGTTTTTCGGAGTGCAGCGGGCATCTCTCTACGCTTACTGTTCGCTGTAGTATCTCAGTAAGGTACTTAGTAAGGAACCTCTGAACTTTTCCAATCTCCCCGTATTTTGTCAACAACACGGTGCACTTTTCAGAGAAAACTTCTGGCAAAAAAGACCCACAGAAGAACTATACAGGCATACTGAAACCATCACGACATTCATCAGAAAACGCAGAGTGAGGTTTTTTACACATATAGCCAGAATTAGTGACATCAGACTGACAAAAAGAATATTAAACATAATTTCCACTTCAAAGTTGGGCACCTCTTGGTACAAAGAAACTATGGAAGATCTGCAAGAATTATGCATCATAATGGAAGAAATTCACGACCGCAAAATTTGTAGAGAAAAAATCTTCTTCGTCTTCTTCTTCTTCTTGTAGTTGCATTCTTCTAACGAAGATTAGCAATCATCATGGCTATCTGCACCTTGGAGACGGCTGCTCTAAACAGTTCACTTGTACTACTCCCATACCACTCTCTGAGGTTCTTGATCCAAGACGTCTTCCTACGGCCGGGTTGTCTCCTTCCCTCGATTTTTCCTTGCATCACCAGTTGGAGAAAAAATCAGAAACCAGGAAATTCAGTTCAGATCGCAAGCCAAAAGAAGTGGGCGAAAATGGACAGACGAAGAGAAAAAGGCGCGAAGTGAGAGGATGAAAGGTTTTTGGGAAGCTAAACGGAGGAACAGAGTCACCACCAAGAGCTAGATTTTTGTGTTTTTAGCGCTCTCCTTAAGGGGAATAATATAATAATAATACGAACGAAAATAAAAGGTAAAAATGTGAACGTATCAATAAATTTTATTGAAGTTAAATTTATCATCCCAGATGCACTATTGAGTGTTTTTTTGTGTGTGTTTCTTTCATATCTGAACTAAACAAGTAACCGCACTGACACTTTAAATACAGAACGTAATCAATATGTATGTACTATTTCGTATCCTTTGTATGAAAGCCTTTTATTCAGAATTTGTATGTGCATGTAAACCTTGCATGTGTATTAGTGTATTTTGAGTACGTTTTATATTCGCACGGCCCTTTACTTATTTTAGAAAACTCGCTCAGCAGTGTTATTGCGGAAAACACTCAATGTTGTACCAAGTAAGAAACAGATAGACAGCTTGAAACGTATTCCATTAATTCATACTACAATTCAACGAACGTTGAACACAAGGACTTTTTCAATTCTACTGCAGAAATAACTTTCATTTCCGTTCGAAAACTACGTAAATACTGTTGTAACTAAACCTAACTTTTTTTATGGTGAAAATTATTATGAATACTTCTTTTTTCTCCCTTTTCGTTGATTCGCGTAGTTCCTTAAATGTGTTTTTTTATATATATAAAAAGGAACTAAATTTTTATGAAAAATATAGGTAAGTGTGAAAATGTAAGTGTATCCCATTGTTGTTCTCTCTATTCATCATATTCATGTAAGAATTACAAAAAATGTATGTATTTATGAACGCGTCTCACAAAATATCTCACAAAAAATAAAAATTTCACAAAATATCAAAATTTAAGCTTTCAGAATATTTTTGAAAAATTGTAAAACGAAGGCTATATAGTTTTTAAATTTATTTATTTAAGGTCGCATTGTTCACTAGTTCGACCACGTTTTGTAAGTATATATATAGTTATAATAAAAATAAAGCTACAAAATCTCTGAAGGGGTAAAAACGAAGTATTGCCATACCTAGGTAGCAATAGGCCTACCTGTTATTTGCATACCTTTTAAAATAGCTACAGTCACAATAATTCACATTCTAAGGGTGTAAAAGTAGTGCAGTTACCGTAACAGAATAAAATATATTATTTATAAACCTAACCAAAGTTATTTTGAGAATGACAGGATTCTAGAAGCGAATTGAGGTAAACAATGGAATAGGTAAACAATAGAATAATTGAGGTAAACAGTTAAATACAGCATACGAGGGTTGTTATTATACATATTAACCCATAGTACTAACAGTTCCGAGGGAGGTGGAGGGTTGTTTGCTGATGTCGGATCAAGTGGCCAAGCGGCGGGTTTTTGGTTGGTAAGGCGGTTGCGGCCTCTTTGGGGTTGGACGAGGACGCTTTAATTGAGTCCAACACTACTTCCCCCATCATGAGGGAGTGCACATGAGTTTTTTTGCCGCCTCGGATAAGAAAAACCATAGTGCTGGTGTTTTTAGGTCATCAGCCGAAAAGCTGATTTAAATCTCTGAGGCTTTACTTAGTAAAATGAGTAGTGAGGTGGTTTATTATTGCCTTCTTCACTGAGTTCAAAAGTATGCTTATTAGCATGCACGGCCCTCTGAAAAGCACCTACTTTCAACCCTGGAAATGACACCTACTTTTCATTCATCACAGGGTCTGGCTGTATACTGAATTCATTACTCTCAGAGGATATAACACTGACTGTACGATTTTTCAGGACTGATGAGCTCTGAACGTACGCATTGCCTCCTACCCACTTCGTAGCTAGCCAATGACGTGCCAGCTACGTTGTCAACACTTGCTCTCGTAGCTTTATTATATTTTTTGTCAGCCATTATTTTGGTCTTTCAATAACAATTATAACCTATAAACATACAGCTAATTATATTATAAAGTATTCCATGTTAACGCGCTCTATAATCGATGTGTTCAGTACGAGATGCAAGACACGAGTGAACTATTGTGGCTCTTATACGCATGCACGCGTAATATTTGTCAGACTGAAACATTCGTACAATCTGACAACGCTGGCAAACGTTCTGATTGGTCTGTAAGCGTCGAACAGTAGAGCTCATCAACCGTGAAAATCATTATAGTGTCTACCTCTTCTCTTCTTTTCTTAATAGGAGCAGACTGATTTTAATAACAAAATATTGATTTTTAATTTTACCATAATTGATAGATCGTTTTCCCCTATTTCAATTGATATAACACGACATGGGTTGCTTTTTCTGTTAAAAAAATTATGTTTTTACGTTGGTGGGGTACGTAATGTTTATTTCGATAATTTTTCATTCTTGTAAATTGGGATTAATATAATCATAATACTGCTCTAACATTATGAAGATTGCGTTCACATAAAGGCAATCACTTCTAGAACGCATAGGAATGAGCTGTAACGTGATATAAATATTGGTGTGTTTTTCTTTGGAAGTTAATTCCAATTGACAGTAGGTGTTTTTGTTGTGGTATTATGCTTTTACTATTTACACATATTGTATTTTTGACTTTAGGTATACTTATTTCAGGAATCATCCCACATAGGAGTGTGAAATTTCACACACGACATTTTAGTACTAAGGTGTTTATTTACTCCAGAGGTATTCCAAAAATTTTGGAGTTTTTATTTTTTGGGTGTTTTTTCATTAAAAAATTTAGCCTATATTTGTACATTTTTTGAGAACAAACCCCATTTTGAGATTGGATAAAGATAAATGAAAAAGCTCTGGTACAAATTTGTAAAAAGGTACTGTAGATTGGTGTGCCAAAGCTCAGCTGTATAGCTATAACGGTTCCTACAAAATATTTACCTAAGTTAGTATTGCAGGTATAGGGATAATGAAAATGGTGTGCTCCCCTTAAATGCGTCAGTCATATTATTGGCTGAAACAGAACTATTTAAAACTAAAAAAGTAGAACTATAAAAAAATGACATGAAGATAAAAGTATTGAGTGAAACGTAGAAACATTTTATTTATTAAATTCTACTGAAGCTAGCAATAAGCTCTGGTTGAGCGCAGGCGTTACTATTATCTTATAACAATTCTTCTTTACAACTGAAAGTCCGTGAACGAATTTATTAAAAGCGGTTTAATTATAGTTTGATATTTTATGTATGCTATGCCTTTTAAAGAATGTCCTACTTTTTTTTTATTAGACCCTATAAAATTAGTCAAGTTAAAATTCGTTGTTGGATGGTAGGCTATGCTTTACTTGTAAAGGTACGCTGTTATTGGTAGAAGCCTTCTACTCTTGGTCGGCATTATTCATACCACTAATTAAAGTGCCCCCTTTTAAACGGACGTATCAATATTTATGACCCGGTAATTACATCTAATAAAATCGTACAGGGACTTCAACCCTTTCTCATCTTACTTCTCTTTCCCTTACTGACTGTAGTCTAAAGGGAAAAATTGCATACTTTTGTGAGGGATGTTGTAGACTACAGAAAAGGGATAGAATAGAAAAAGAGGGTTGTTATTAAAATCATCGTTTGTAAGCTTCCTTTCGTCCATTAATAACCTTATCAGTGAAAGAGTAAACTTTTTTTTTAGGCCTACCCCTACTAGAGTATATACTACTTGTTACATAATCATTTTTAAAGATGATGTAATATTTTAACGAGGGTTAACTTTTGTAACACTTTTATAAACAACTAATGTAACGACAGGGTTCTATTTTAACAAATTATAACATATTACTGTGTTACTTTATTCGCTTAATTATTTTCATGTTATCTGAAAAAAATTTTTTTTAATTATCAGATTTATTAATACAAAATTAAATTATCCAACCCACCGGGTTGGTCTAGAGGTAAAGTCCTCGCCAAAATCATCTGTTTAACAGCTGATTTTCGGAGACGAAGTTTCATGGTTCAAATCCTAGTAAAGGTAGTTACTTTTATACGGATTTGAATGCTAGACAGTGGCTACCGGTGTACTTTGATGGTTGGGGTTCAATTAACCATACTCTCTCATGAATGGTCGACCTGAGTCTGTACAAGACTACACCTCATTTACACGTCATACACATCATCCTCATCTCATTGGGTCATGGGGTTGCTTATTGTTCTTAATTGAACAGATTGCAACTTACACACATTAGGGATTACAAAAAAAAATGAAATTATCCTTTAATCCTGGTCCATCATCCGAGGCATCATGAGGTTTGCCATTAAGGTTAGAACATGTAAACAGAATGCGGGAGGATAGGATACCTAAGCAGACACTGGGCTATACGCCTGAGGGCAGGAGAGAGCGAGGACGCCCGAGAAAGAGATGGGCAGATTTGAGAGGTTCGGAACAGGCAGAGATGCCTAATCCTTGAAAGGCAAAAGAAGAAGAAGATTAATACAATTAATAAATCTCCCCTTCCAATTACTCAAAAACTTAACTGTTACAAGTTACTTCTTCGTCTTATTTAGACAAATGGATCAGCTAAAAAATATTACATAAAAAATTAGATTCCAGAACAAAACTTTGCATGCATCATCACAGGGTGTTCAATATACGTTGGTAACAAAACATTACACAGAGAAAACATCGAAATGGTATATGAAATTGTACAGAAACTACTATTTCACTATTGCACAAATTTTAAAATCCTTTAATAAGTATCGTTTAATTAACCAGAAGAGTAGCTTTTGAAGGCGGTTAAGTTGTAAACTTTTTATAATATTGTTGTTTATATTTTATTGTAATTTGCATTGTCACTTATCAATACTCATGTTGTTCAGCACTAATGGTCGCTAAAGCCATAGCAATACATTTTTTTTAAATATTAAGAATTTCGTTGTAAACTTATCTGTGAAATGCTTTCTTTTTCTTTTTTGGTAGTTAAAATAAATACATATTCAAAACTGTTATTGTTGAGGTCAACAGCCGAAAGGTTTGAATCTCTAGAGGTTTTACTAAGTAAAAATGAGGAGTGAGGTAGCTTACCTTTCCTTCCTCCCTGTTTTTTTTTATGTTTTACGTCTAACTCTTCTGCAATTTCTGCTAATGCAGACTGTGGTTAATGATGATAATGACAATGATTGATGAAAAAAATGTCAGACCTGACCGGGTTCGTACCGGGACCCCGGCGTAAATAGATACACAATTAAAAGATAAAACAACGAAAATGACATGACAGAACACATGACAACTTATATATAATAGAAATCTATGCCACACCTAATACTTGTTCACTTTCAGCACGTTGTAAGCTGGCTGTGAATTTTCCTCACCTAGTTGAAAGAGTATATTTATCAGTATGCCAGGTTTTCCAAAAATCACACACTTTCCACCCTGCAAAAGACAATTTTACTTCATTCACCACAGGGTCTGGCTGTACACTAATGAAATTCATTACTCTCAGAGGAGAAAAATGTAAGTAGTGTCATTTACACCTCTTCCTCGTATGTTAAATAGTTCAGTCATATTATTGCCTGACTATGTAATAAGAAACAGAACTATTTTTTGTAGCCCTGGAACCAGCAGATCGAGTTCAATTAATTTAACATTCCCTCTGTAAAAATGTATAAGTTTTATTTACATAAACTAGTGTTAACAGTGGCCTATAACAGACAGGTGGAGTGTCAAATTGTTTACACTCAATCTGTTCGTTGCAGGGCTAAAATAAATAGTTCCGTTTCTTATCACATGGTCAGTCAATTGACTGAATCATTTAAGAACAGAAGAGGTAGATGTGTAAAAGACACTAATCAGAGTTATATCCTCTGAAAGTAATGAATTTCATTATACAGCCAGACCCTGTAGTGAATGAAGTGAAGGTGTCATTTGCAGAGTAGAAAATATGTGCTTTTCAGAGGGCCCGGCATACTGATAAGCGTACTTTTCCACTCAGTGAGGAAGGCAATGGTAAACCACCTCACTTTTCGTTTTACTTAGTAAAACCTCCACAGGTTCAAACCAGCCTTTTGGCTGATCACCTAAACAACAACAACAACAACAACAACAGTGTTAAGAGATTCCCATGCGGAGCGTATTTATAACGTGGGTTTTAATTTTCTTGTAGGGATATGATAATGAAATAATCAATTCGCATGTAACACTAATTTAAATAAAATATAAATCTCTTTTATTTTAATTTAGAATGGTGTATTTATTTACGATTGTTGTTGTTTAGGTCAACAGCCGAGAAGCTGGTTTGAACCTCTAGAGGTTTTACTAAGTAAAAACGAGGAGTGAGGTGGTTTTTCCAGTGTCTTCCTCACTGAGTTGAAAGAGTATGCTTATCAGCATGCCAGGCTCTCCGAAAAGCACCCACTTTTCAGCCTGCAAATGACACCTTCACTTCATTCACCACAGGATCTGGCTGTATAGTGAAATTCATTACTATCAGAGGAGATAACTCTGACTAGTGTCTTTTACACCTCTACCTCTTCTGTTCTTAAATAGCTCAGTCATATAATTGGCTGACTATGTGATAAGAAACAGAACTATTTTTTGTAGCCCTGGAACCAACAGATCGAGTGCAATTAATTTAACACTCCACCTGCCCGTTATGCTCTACCTCTTATGTTAAATAGCTCAGTAATATTATTGCCTGACTATGTAATAAGAAACAGAACTATTTTGTGTAGCCCTGGAACCAGCAGATTGAGTTCAATTAATTTAACACTCCCTCTGTAAAACTGTATAAGTTGTATTTGCGTAAACTAGTATTAACAGATTCCCATGCGGAGCGTATTTTTAACGTGGGCTTTAATTTTCTTGTAGGAATATGATAATGAAATAATCAATTCGCATGTAACACTAATTTAAATAAAATATAAATCTCTTTCATTTTAATTTAGAATGGTTTATTTATTTACGATTATTATGTGTAATATGCATTGTGAAAGGTCGTGATCTTTAGTAATCGTGATTCACGGACAGTTTAAATTGTGAACCAGTATAGTTAGCTATACAGCTGTATAGCTGTATGGCTAACTTATATACATTGCAGTAGTGTACACTAGGGGGCGTTTAGTTAAGCCTTTTAAGTGTACTTGGCCATGCGCGTGTACTGATCATTTATTTAAAAAGTACGTTGGACACGCGACTGGAACGTGCGGTCTAACACCGTTCGGATTAAAACTGCTGAGTCAGCCGAGATTGCTGACTGTTTAAACTATAGTATAGAGATATTCTAAATCATTTCGATTGGTAACACACTGTAGATTTATCTTGTATTCTTGTTGTATACTTTATCCAGCCAACGTTATGATAGGATTATATATATTTTAAACGGATACAAAAAATTATTTTATAAAAATAGTTTGCTCGATTAAATTCATTCAAATTATATTTAATTTTATTATTCTCTACTGTCCTGTAAATTGCCATCTGTCGTTTAATTTAATTTTGAGACACTTTTTTTCTAAAACAATACAAAAACCAGTTAAAGTATTAACAAGGACTTGCATATGTTTCATAACTGTATGCATTTAGCTCATTGAACCTCCCCAAAAACATTGAGTAGCTTGAGGCATTTTCATCTTTATTCTTTTTTCCTTGACATGTCCAAAGTATAGTCTCTGTGTTATTCATTCTAGTGTATATTTAAAATTCTGTAGTTCACTGTTTCGTTTAGTTTGTTTTATTATGTCAGTTACAGAAAGCACATTTAAATCATTTTATACGTCACAGTAATGACGTAAAAGTAGTACTGTTTTAATCTTTTTAGAAATTTTGTTTTTGATAGCTTGAATAAGTATATCAAATAAGTTGAAATTTTAACGAGTTTTTTATATCTAACAATATTGTTCTCTTTGTCTTTTTTATTTTATTATTAAATGATATAAATGCTACTTATGGCAAAACTTTATATTAACATAGTAAATTAATATTTTAATTATATATTTCAATTCCATATGTTTTCCTATTATTTTATCCATTATAAAAAGTATAAACAAAACAAAAATTCTTTTTAAAATTTAAAACCCGGTAATGACCCGGGTTTATTCCAATCAAAATTTCCAAATTTTTTCGAAATTAATATTTATAAAACATATATTACCTATAACAGGCAGATGGAGTGCTAAATTATTTGCACCCGATCTACTAGTTCCAGGGCTACTATTTTTTATAGTTCTGTTTCTTATCACATGGTCAGCTAATTATATGACTGAAGCATTTAAGGACAGAAGAGGTAGAGGTGCAAAAGACACTAGTCACAGTTATCTCCTCTGACAATGAATTTCATTATACCGTCAAACCCTGTGGTAAATAAAGTGAAGGTGTCATTTGCGGGGTGGAAATTCTTTTTGGAGAACCCGGCATGCTGATAAGCATACTTTTTCACTCAGTGAGGAAGACAATGGTTAACCTCCTCACCCTCCTTTTACTTAGTAAGCCTCTAGAGGTTCCAGCAGGTTCCGGCTGATGAATAACAACAACAATTATTTATAGTATACATTTTGTAATCATTTTTAATTGTTGTTTTTAAACAGTTCCAAAATTAAATTAAAATAATTTCAAGAAAAACTGAAATATAAGCGTACTTTTCCACTCAGTGAGGAAGGCAATGGTAAACCATCTCACTCCTTGTTTTACTTAGTAAAACCTCTACAGGTTCAAACCAGCTTTTTGGCTGATGACCTAAACAACAACAACAAAGTTTAAAGCACGTGACAAAATTTGTATTAATATAAAGTAAATTCGCGATACAATTATTCTAAGTGTTGTTTCTTCTTTTTTTATTAAAAACAGCTACATTTTCCAGTCACTTAAAATCCTTTATTTCGTTTCAAAGTATTATAAATTAAAACATTTTGTAACGACTGTATATTTTGGCAACAAATCTAAACTGGCGGATTAACAGTTCCTAATTTCCATCCTGTATTTTGTTCTGTCATTTCTTAAGGCGACTCATTGTTGGATGGTTTTTGTCCTAACAACACAAATCTGTTCATGTATAAGAACTTCCTAACGATAGTATCTAAGAAGTTGTGTTATAAATTTGTTTTGAACGTAACTTGTAATCAAATTATCTCAAGTAATCTACCTCGACGTTTACAACGTACATAGAACCTTGCCTCAGTAGCTAATATTTTTTTCTAAAATTAATGAAAAAAAATCTGGTGTGAAACACTCACACAACTTTCTCTTGCCTATGCAAATAATTAACAATAAACCTAACATTAGTTATAAAACATTAGAAATTAACAAAAAACTAACCTCAATAAACATAACCTAATTTTATCATGAGTGAAAGACGGAAAATGAAAATCGATTTCAGTTTGGCTTAAAAATACGAAAAATCACTCTTTCACGCTAAACTAGGCTATCTAGAGAAAAATGCTCTAATTAAAAGTTGTAGATCTTTTAATTTCCTATAAAATGTGATTGTATACTTTTTTGTTGTAAAATGCATACTAACGCCGAAATCTTAAAAAAATCGATCTCACGTTTTTGTGAGAAAAACCTGAAAATTGCTAATTACCGCTAAACTAAGCGTTAAACAAAAAATGTTTCAAATAAAAGTTGTAGGATTTTAAATTCTCTACTTATTTTATTATGTAAATTTTTGCGCTAAAAAGCATATTAAACCCCAATATAAGCATAAAAAACAATTTTTTTACGTGAAAACAGCCTCACCAAGAATTTCAGCAAACATGGCGCGTACCCTATCATGTAGAGCATAAAAAATTTAGTAAACCAGGCGATTTAAAAAAAGAATCGTAGGACCAGTTTTTGAGAAAATTGCAAAAAAGTGAAAAACTACACAAACAAACTACTACTTCCGGTTGGCCGATTTTGATGAAAATGTTCGTGTTGGATCCGGTAGTGGTACGTAACTTAAGTTTCAAGTTCATACGATGTTCCGTTCTTGGAGATATTTTGTTCACACAAACACACGCACACAGACCAATCGCTAAAAACATGTTTTTTGGGTTCAGGGGGTCTGAAAACGCGTAGATCCGGTGAAAACTAAATTTCTAAAAATCGACATGAAAACAATACTTTCCTTCCTATATATTCACATAAGCAAGAGAAAGTAATAAATAAAGTCTTTTTTTCAAATTTACAGTCTATTTATTGTAAAGTCCCTTCAAAGGTTCATTTTTATATTAACAATAAAATCCTCCACGACGATTTTAAAATTCCAACTGTAAAGTAACCTAACCGCGTTCTTCTGTAGAAATTTCGGGAACGACTAGATGATCATCCGACCTAACTACTGGGAACTTCCCAACTGTCCGACGTCTAAAGTGAATGAAAATGGAATTAAGACCTATTGGTCTGAATAACGGCAACACCCGTAGTTCTAATCAGAGAATGTATCTCTGGGTATATTCTCCTGAAAGTAAAATTCCCTACCGTCCGTTAAATTAAAAATCATCTACGAAAATTGTGGACCTCATTGTATATTACAGTTATCAAAATCAAAGATAAAAAATAATTAAAAATTCGTTTGTTTAAATTTTTTTTTATTCAAAGTTACAGTTTGTGTATGTTTGGAAAATTCAAGTAGGTCTATTATTTTTTTAATACAAACGCTAACTGTGATTTTATGATATCCAGAATATATGATATATTTTGTTAATTAATGGTTTTGATTGATTTAAAAAAACACAAGCATATATATTGTTTCTGCTTGATACATTTATTAAAATGTTATCTCAGTTAATAATAACATTTTATAATACGGTTCCGGTACGTGTTTTAATAATATTACTTTGTTGTAACTGCATTGGATTATTTTTAATTTAAATATAAAATTTAATACAATTACTTTTAAAAGTGGCCTGCGGATAATAACTAACACAATATGTGCATATATACAACTTCGAAATATAATCTACAAATAAAATTAGTTCGTGTACTTTTTTTTGTTTTCATGGTTAGAATTTATGAAAACATTGAATTGATTAATATGAATTTTAATTATTTACTTGTTGTTATTATTATCACCACTCTGTCGTATACAATTAAATATTTATTAATTAAAACCATTTTTAGTATTTTGTACATTTGTGGTTACACAAATAGTTAAATTAATTGTATCAAAATTCATACAATCTGTATTTAAATTGTTATTTCTATAATTAAAATAATTGTTAAGTTTATTTATTAAAATGTATTCTACAGTGAATAAAATAATTCATTGTTTTATTTATTTTTTCGATCTGCCATAGCCAATTGTTCTGAGTTCATAGGGTTTTTGTTGTACGTCCAACTGTTGTGCAGTTATAGTTAATTCAAAGAGTGAAGGATGAAAGATGCAGTTGAGTAATGACAAAATTCTAACCTGATTTTTATTCGAACCCGGGATCTTTTGCATAGAAACCAGTTTCTAGAGTTAGTATTTTTTGTCCATAATAATAAAATATTAACAAAAATAAATAATTATTTAATTACAGCAAAACCCCGCTTATTCGAACCCCGCTCAACTGTAATCCGGCTTAGTCGAAATGGATCCGATTTTTTAAAAAAATTTGTTACTGTTATTTGTTTCAATCTGCCCATAACAGACAGGTGTAGTATCAAATTGTTGACACTCAATCTGTTCGTTGCAGGGCTAAAATAAATAGTTCTGTTTCTTATCACATGGTCAGCCAATTAAATGACTGAATCATTTAAGAACAGAAGAGGTTGAGAAGTAAATGACATTAATCAGAGTTAACTCCTCTGAAATTTATGAATTTCATTATACAGCCAGACCCTGTGGTGAATGAAGTGAAGGTGTCATTTGCAGGATGCAGAGTAGATGCTTTTCAGAGGGCCCGGCATGCTGATAAGCGTAATTTTTTTACTCAGGAAGGCAAGTGTAAACCACCTCACTCCTCGTTTTACTTAGTAAAACCTTTAGAGGTTCAAACCAGCCTTTCGGCTGTTGACCTAAACAACATGTATTTCAAATCTGCATGTGTAATGCACAGTATTGCATTCAATTTAAATACGTAGTGACGTTAAGGTGCAGAATAGTGTCCAATGGAATAAATTACAAATATTTGAATTCATTTACTAATGCGTACTTTTTTTTATTTTGTTTTACGTTGTCTTACGTTTTGTTGAACAGTGCATGGAATCTTCACCATCAGACTTATGTCTAATAAAACGATGGCGTGATTTTGCCACAAAAAAAGTTTTCATCAAAATTTATAATTATAATTATTATAATTAATAATTATTAATTATCATGATAGGGCTACAAAAATAGTTCTGTTTCTTATCACATAGTCAGCCAATTGTATGACTGAACTATTTAAGAACAGAAGAGGTAGAGGTGTAAAAGACACTAGTCAGAGATATCTCCTCTGAGAGTAATGAATTTCACTAAACAGCCAGACCCTGTGGTGAATGAAGTGAAGGTCTCATTTGCAGGGTGGAAAGTGGGTGCTTTTCGGAGGGCCTGGCATGCTGATAAGCGTACTCTTTCAACTCAGTGAGGAAGGCAATAGTAAAACACCTCACTCTTCGTTTTTACTTAGTAAAACCTCTAGAGGTTCAAACCAGCCTTTTGGCTGTTGACCTTAACAACAACAATAATTATTATAATTTATAATTATGAAATCTACTATTAATTATTAATTACACCTAATATAATTTAATTAAATAATATTCTCAATTTTAAGTATGACATTTTTTTCTCTTTCTACATATTTCAGTGCCATGTTACATTTTATCCATAAAAAATTGAAAAAAATATTACATCAAAAATAATTATATACTTAAATTCTTAAAATACTTTAAATAATATGATAAAATTTACTGAATTTGATGTGTTGCATGTTGATATTATTTAAATATGCATAATTCCCACAGTCGTTGCATAATTACTTTCCCCCCCCCTCAAATCAAATATTTATTTAAAAAGATTAAAATAATAAAAATTCCCTTTGAAATTAGTTTTTTGAAACGAAAAAGAAAGGAAACACGAAACTGAATCAGTTTTATGTAAATAACGCATATACTTGTGATACGTGGTCATGGTTTAACGCATCGTGCGTACTATTCAGTCACGCTACCATCATAACCATGTACACGTACTCGTCCTTGGAAATAAGTATCTTGTTACGTATATTGTTCAAACATACAACAATCTGTGTTGTGTAAAAGATAAAATTCTAAGAAATATTTTATTTGTTTGTCAATTTTTGTAAGTATTAATGTGTTAGGTAAATATCTCACCCTGACTTTTGATAAAATACGAACGGGAGTAATAAAACACGCGTTTGTTGTTAAATTCAGTATACAATTATTTCATTGTGAATTTTTTTTTGATAGAAAGATTGTAGGGAAAGGTTAGCTGAGGTTAAGGAATCCAAACTTAAAGAGAGACTGTTCATTGTATCCCGCCAATGTTAAATTTGCTATTTTTAGGTACATTTTTCATAGGATTGGTAAAAGATAGGGAAATTAAACTTTACACACTATAGGTGTCGGGTTTCTTCTCGAGCTACTGACATTTTTTAATTTAATCTTTAGACCATACAATTTTTAAAAAAAATACGAATAACATAAAATTTTTACAAATTGTTTTCTACGTTTTTTGCGTACTATTATTAATTTTTGGAGCACCTGAGGAAGTCATAAAAATGTCGGTATATGTGGATATACAAGATAATTAACTGATAAAAAATTCAGCCTGGTACGTTTATTGGTTTCTGAGAAAAATGTACCTTAGTGTTCAAAATATAAATTTACGGGAAAAGGTAAGAAATAAGAAGGCACTGATCAAAAACAATATGTAGAACACAAACAAGTAAATTTCAAATCAACAGTTGTTTAGAAAGCTGAACCAACAGCTGAGAATACAAAAAAGTGATACAGATATTTTAAAACCTAAAACTCTCTACACTAAAACGAGCAGTATAAAATTAGAAAAATATTCGGTTTTGGTAACATGATAATTTTTCTGTGTAAACCAATTAAAACCTTTATTTTTTCATAATTTTTTTTGGCGTAATTTAATATTTTTCTGGTAGATCTAGACCTAAACTATTGAAAAACATAAAAAACCAAAAATCGAAATTTTGAGTTAAAACCATCGTGTCATCTCCCCTTAAAGTAGTTCGATAAAGCGAACTCTTTAGAATATGAACGAACACTAAATTCAAGACAAATCTATATAAGTATTAACTTAATTCATGACAATGTCCCTAATTATTTATCTTCAAATATTCCGTGTATGTTGTTTTCTTTTAGAAAATATCTATTAGCTTGCAGATTTACGGGTTAACTAAAACATATGACTTACAATGAAAAAATAGTAGCGTATTTATTTTATATTTCTTTTGGGGTGGGGGTGGGGGTCTTTTAAATAAATTTCTCTAATTCCCTTATCCTACAGCCCATCGTCTTCTGTTTTCCTAATCACATTTCTTGAGATTTCTTGACACCATTAGGTCTTAGATGCTTTACAATAATTTTTCCAAGGACAAATTATATTTTCTCCATGGAAAAGTAAGGCTCTATAAAGTCATCTATCTACTGCTATTATTTTCAAATGCTCGTACCATACCAAATGTCTCGTATCTATTCTGTCTTCTATGGTATCCTGAAAACCGGACTTCTGCCTTTTGTCTAAATATCTTACGTTCTCCATTCTAGAGACTACACGAACTCTTCAACCAATCAGTTTGTAAGGCTTCTACCTTTTGTTTATTTTCGTGGCTTATTTCCCAGTCCTTAACACCATTTATGGGTTTTATTACAGATGGAGCCACGAACTTCTTCGTTCTCATTTGTATTTTACTTGACCAAAACGTGGAATTTAATCTTTAAAGAGTATTATTATCGCAGTTCACACGGTTTCTGATACTTCGTTCACTTTTCCTTCAGACAATGTTTTTGTAAATACAATAAAAAAGTTTATAAAAAATTTCACCCGTAATTTTTAAAATGTTTAGTAACTTTTAATATTATTCAATGTTTACATGACCTAGTCATTTAATCCATCATTGTAACTTAATAAACTTTAAAAAGTCTTAACATTACATTATTGCACACAAAAAATTAATTTATTGCTTCTCAAATATTCCTTCCATGTTGAAAATAAGATAAAAATACCTTGACGAGTTTGGAACTTATATTTTATAAAGTTTTAAAACGACAATTCTTTAGAAATGAAGTAGGTGTATTAAATAGGCTGTCATGAATAAGATTGTTAAGGAAAAAATATAAAGTATAAAATATTGGAAAAGTTAAAAAAGGAAAATATAATAAGAATATCGTTTGGATAAATGGAATGGGTTATTAACTATAGAAAATAATATAGGCTTTGATACAGGTATAATGTTATGGACGATGATTTTGATGATAAAAATGTAGGGATGCATTCGTTACAGCCCGTATGGGTCTCTTATCGTATCATCATTGGCCATTGACTATGGAACCTAAATATTTCATTATTGCTTCAGGCGGAGAAATCATTTTTTATTTCTACATATATGTAGTCTTCACCAAGACCTGTTGTAATAATACTAGTTATTTATGGTACATCACTTTTATGTGTCGAAGAATTTATAATTAAATATATATTATTACTCTGTTGTTGTTTAGGTCATCAGCCAAAAGGCTGGTTTGAACCTCTAGAGGTTTTACTAAGTAAAACGAGGAGTGAGGTGCTTTACCATTGCCTTCCTCACTGAGTGGAAAAGTACGCTTATCAGTATGCCGGGCCCTCTGAAAAGCACATATTTTCCACTCTGCTAATGACACCTTCACTTTATTCACTCCAGGGTCTGGCTGTCTAATGAAATTCATTACTTTCAAAGCAGATAACTCTGATTAGTGTCTTTTACACCTCTACCTCTTCTGTTCTTAAATGATTCAGTCATTAAATTGGCTGACCATGTTATAAGAAACAGAACTATTTATTTTAGCCCTGCAACTAACAGATCGAGTGTAAATAATTTGACACTCCACCTGTCTGTTATGGGCAAATTATTACTCTATAAATAAAATTGTTTATAAATTTTGATGTTACTTTGTAGAATGGAGGATGAAATAATTGTTTGTACGTATGAAAATATGCCGTGCTTGAGTGGGATTCGAACCCGGGACCGCATGATGAGAGGCGAGCACGTTACCAACTACGCCAATGCGGCCGGCAGAAGCAAAATTTGAGTGCTAAACCCAAATCTTAGTTTGAATTATGATTCTCTAAGTACCGCAATATTAATATAATTATAAATTCCTCTAAATCCATTGTAATAGTTACATTTACCTGTAAAAAACTATATAGTTACTTTTTTTCACTATATTTTGTGGAATTTTTGACACTCTTGTTGACAAAAATAAATACGGTTTTGTATCGTTAACATTTGTCATAACAAAAGTTTTCTTTTACTACATGCTGTTGTGAATTGTATATTGTAGGTACAAAATTTTGTATTACAGTTGTTTTTGTTAAAGAAACTAACACGAGAGTGCGGTAACCCATGAGTAAGTACTACAGAAGTTATTACTGTATTCTGTTTGTAAGTTTGGTGTAGCAAATATTATAAGCTCAACCATATACTGGAACAAGAAGAAAAATATCCACCAGAAAATAATTGAAAATATAAAAGAAATTATTCGGTTTTTAATCCGTATAGTAATCATAATGAACCGGTAGAAAATATTTTTCGAACTGAGCTAAAAAATTATATTTAAAGCCTGTTTGAAAGGACAGAAGTCAGCAGGGAATCGACTAAATAAAAGGAAGGAATTCTCTGAAACCGCGGCGTAACTGCTCCGCGCTCAATAACGGGTTGACCTATCCGGCCATATTCCTCAATCTATCTTCCAAGTAACATTACAAATCATATGATCTATTTATTTTTTTTTATTCTTTTCTATTGTCATTTGTCACATTCCCAGACTTCATGATATATAGACATACAAAGTGGAAATTTAAATCGTTGCGTGCTATTGTGTATGACAAAGCAAATAACTTTTTAATACAGTAAAAATATATTTACTCCCGTTATCTTTTTAAACATTTTATTTTTTTAATACTATATTGAATGAGTTTCTTTAAACATTTCAGATGTTTTAATCCTTCATGTTTCCTTGATGTTCTATTTTTAGTCTTCTTCTTCTTCTTCAGCCTTTCAAGGATTAGGCATCTCTGCCTGTTCCGAACCTCTCAAATCTGCCCATTCTTTCTCGGGAGTCCTCGTTCTATCCTGCCCTCCGGCTTATAGCCCAGTGTCTGCTTAGCTATCCTATCCTCCCGCATTTTAATTACTTGCTCTAACCACTGCATTCTGTTCTGAGATACCTTGTTGTTTATGGAGAAGATGTTGAGTTTTTTCCTTATCTCGGTATTTCTGTAACGATCTTCTCTACTACATTCATACGTGTGTCGAAGAAATTTCATTTCAGATGCTTGCAATCTACTCTCCTCTCGCTTTGATAGCATCTACGTTTCACTGCCATAGAGTAGAGTCGGCACTGCTAATGTTTTATAAAATATCACCCTCGTGTTTTTGCTGGTGCTATTTTTTTAAGTGCGGTGGATAGTTCCGCATATTTGCTGAAATCGGTGCATCTTATTGTAAGCATCTTTATCCTGTTGGTATGTAATGTTGCAACCTAGATACTGAAAGTGGGAGATCTGTTCCAAAATATTATTATCTATAACAATTTTACTTCTGACTGGCTCCTTCTCCCTAAATGCCATGACCTTTGTCTTCTTCGTCGATACTGTCAACTTATATTCTTTGCAAAGTTTGTTCAGCATGAAAAGTGCTTTTGCTTTTTTCAGTGGAAACATTTTTATTTAGGATAGAATTTAATGTAAAATATTTTCCATTACGATTTATCCAATAAGGGGTTTTTATCCACGAAAAAAGATAATTAATTTCTGTGGTTAGTTTTTGGGTTTAAAACATACTGATTATAAAATATCAGTTGATTAGCCGAACCTAATTGTTGGGCTCATACCTGGAAACTTTGACTAATTGTGAAAAAAAATATTCGATTGGAAATTATTTTATAAAAATAATATTCAAATATAAACAAAGGATTGTGAATTATGATGACGACAAAGTGGAATGGGTTACTCAGTGCATTTGGTATTAATAATAAAATTATAGCTTCACAAAATAATCAGTACGAAAAAAATATGAGTAGAAAAAAACCAAATTTTACACACCACGGTAACCATTAAAACTGTGCGTTATGCTTACAATTTATCAGATACGTTTGTTGTTAGATAAACAACCAAAAGGCTGGTTTGAACCTCTACAGATTTTACTAAATAAAAACAAAAAGTGATGTGGTTTCCTATTGCCTTCTTTACTGAGTTAAAAAGGAAGGTTATCAGTATGGCAGGACCTCTGAAAACCACTTACTTTCCACCTTGCGAATGATATCTTCACTTCATTCACCACAGAGTCTGGCTGTATAATGAAATTCATTACTATCAGAGGAGATAACTCTTGACAAGTGTCTTTTACACCTCTACCTCTTCTGTTCTTAAATAGTTCAGTCATATAATTGGCTTTACTATGTGAAAAGAAACAAAACTATTTTTTGTAACCCTGGAACCAGTAGATCGAGTGCAAACAAAATTAAATTGAATGCATTGTTTTAATTTTTACTTCGTAAATTTCAAATAATTTAAACCATCTGATAAACGTAACAAAAAAATAGAATAAAATAGTAACAAAGACACAAACATACTAAAAAATAAGGAAATTAAATTAGATAAGAATAAAAAAATAGACAGCTGTTCAAGAAAAGAAAGAAAGAATAAATATAGTAAAATATAAGACGAACATATAAGAATGAGAATAAAGGCAAGAGAAATGTATATGACATGATCGACAACCCACACATTGAATATGTCATCTAGATGGATTGAATATTAAATTTGATAGATTTTACAATGCACCTGTAATATTGTAGCATGCAATACTTGTTTAACAACTACTATATTGTATATCCTTTCATTTCAATTTACAAATACACACGCATACAACACAATAATATACTTACAGTATATTACAAATATGAAAAATAAATATTTAAAAAAAAACGTTTTATTAAATTCCGATCAATATGTAATGAAAACGAGTAATACATGTAATTACCTTGTTTGATATGTCATATTTTACATGAATATTTACATTGGTGTATGAAACAAAAAGACTTTTCTAAAATAATCTATTTGAAGATTTAATTTCTATTTCTATAGGTAAGTCAATACATATATTATTTTCTAGATGTCCATAACAGGCAGGTAGAGTGTTACATTATTTGCACTCGATCTGATAATTTTAGGACTGCAAAAAATTGTTCTCTTTCTTATCATATGGTCAGCCAATTTTATGACTGATGCAATCGTCGTAGAGGGTTTTTTTATAGGTCATCAGTCAAAAAGCTGGTTTGAACCTGTAGAGGTTTTACTAAGTAAAACGAGGAGTGAGGTGGTTTACCATTGCCTTCCTCACTGAGTGGAAAATTTTGTTTGTCAGCATACCGAGCCCTCTGAAAAGCACATATTTTCCACTCTACAAATGACACCTTCACTTCATTCACCACAGGGTCTGGCTGTATAATGAAATTCATTACTCTCAGAAGTAGGTAATAATTAGGTCCAATCAGCTCAGAAAGTGTTTTGGATTTGTTTAGGGGTGGTTGTCTTTGGTCAGATTGTGATAGCTTTGGTTTTCTTTATTTGTGTTTGGTATTATGGTCAGATTTGTTGTTGTTGTTGTTGTTGTTGTTTAGTTGGTTGGTTGGTTGGTTGGTTGGTTGGTTGGTTGGTTGGTTGGTTGGTTTTTTTTGTAGATGTTGGTGTAGTTTATGGGTTGTGGGTTTTTTTTTTTTTTTTTTTTTTTTTTTTTTTTGTGTTAGATTGTAGTCAGGTAGTCAGATTTTTTTTTTATGGTCTTGTAGTCAGATTGTATAGTTAGTGAGAGATAGTCAGATTTTTTTTTTTAAGTCAGATAGTCGGATTGTATGGTTAGATAGTCAGATTTTTTTTTTAGTCATGTAGTCAGATTGTGTGTGTGTGTGTGTGTGTGTGTGTGTGTGGTGGTCAGGTAATCAGATTGTATAGTGAGAGAGTTAGTCAGATTTTTTTTATTCAGGTAGTCAGATTGTGTGTGTGTGTGTGTGGTCAGATTGTGTGTGTGTGTGGTCAGGTAGTCAGATTTTTTTTTTTTTGTGAGGTATGCAGATCGTATGCCAATATATTATTGTGCTGTTAAAATGGTTACATAATGCTGTAAGGTCTCGGTATGTATTTCAACTGCAGATACCAGGAAAATTAACCAATAATAATATATAGTAATAAAATAATTCTTACTACCACTCCTACCACTTTACTATTCCTACCACTAGCCTACGTTATTGGTAGTGGTAGGGCTACGTTATTCCTATCAGTTATTGGTCTGTGTGCCAGTACTTGTTAGCAGAAACTAAGCCACGAGTAGTTGTAACCGGTAAAAAAAAACATTAGTAGTAGATACCTAAGGAGTATTTACTAAGTGTTTAGTTAGTATTAAGCAAAGCAGTGGAGGAAGAAAATTGTAAACGTTTCAGTTCACCTCTTATTTGATCCTAACGTCCTGTCCCTCAGGTTCTAAAACATCAGGGTTGAAATTCTTTGTTACAGAATATTGATAATCAGAATTATCATTTGAATATTTTGCAACATTATGGATTATCGTGCAACACAAAATTAATTTTGGAATATTTTTTTTCAGAGACATTCCACAGTATTTCCAAGAATTAGAAATATTTTTTCAGCTGCCCAAATATGCGTTCTATTACAACTCTTTCTGTGAAATGCAAGTAATTAAATATTTCAAGAACGAAGTATTGTACGAAGTTGAAACTTTGAAATTATGTTAGGTACCACTAGAAGAACCGACATGAAGATATTCATAAAACTCAGTCAACCAGAAGTAGTAGTTTATTCGTGTAATTTTTCACTTTCTTGCGAATTTCTCAAAAACGGATCCTACGATTTTTTTTTAAATCACTTCTTTTACTAAATTTTTTATGCTCTACAAGATAGGGTAAGCGCCGTGTCTCTTAAAAATACAGAATATCACTCTTTCACGCGAAATTAAACTCTGTAGAGAAAAATGCTTTAAATAAAAGTTTTAGATCTCTCAATTTCCTATAAATTTGACTATATACACTTTTGTCGTAAAATGCATACTAAGGCCGAAATGTTAAAAAAATCGATTTTTCTCACGTTTTCGTGAGAAAAAAAAAACAGAAAATCGCTAAATACCGCTAAACCAAGCGTTATAAAATAAGTATGTTTGAAATGAAAGTTGTAGGATTTTAAAGTGTCTACAACTTTTATTATATACATTTTTTTGCGCTAAATGCATATTAAAGCCGCAATCTTGAAAAAACAATTTTTTTGCGTGAAAACAGCCTCCCCAAAAATTTCAGCAGACATGGCGCCTACCCTATCTTGTAGAGCATAAAAATTTAGCAAAATTTTAGTGTCATTTGCAGGGTGAAAAATAGATGTTTTTTTGAGGGCCTGACATGCTGATAAGCATACTTTTCAACTCAGTATATATTGTGATATTTTTTTATGGTCAGATACAGATTGTATGGTCAGAGAGTCAGATTTTTTTTATGGTGTGGTAGTCAGATTGTGTATAGTCAAGTTGTCAGATTATGTGTGTGGTCAGATAGTGTGATAGTCAGTTAGTCAGATTTGTTTTTTTATGGTCTGGTAGGCAGATTGTGTATAGTCAGGTTGTCAGATTGTGTGTGTGGTCAGATAGTCAGATTTTTTTTCAGTCAGGTAGTCAGATTGTATAATCATACAGTCAGATTTTTTTAAGTTAAAGCCATCATTGCTTGTTGAATCCTTGTCATGTCGCTCCATCAACAATTTTCTAACGTCATTACACTTATTTTCCATGTTGGCACACAGATTCGCCGTAAAACTTATTTTTTCTTTAAATGTTTCTAATTTGGCTGCAAGTTGAATACTCTCCTCTATCGTAAAACTCTCACACGGAATGAAGTACTGTGTCTTTATTAGTCTTTATTAAAATCGTCTAGATCAGTTACCCATTTTGTAAGCGGAGTTATTTATAAGGGCGATCCAAAAAGTTTAGCAGTTTTGCAGGAACTGACTTGAACTGATTAATTTTTTTTAGCATCACGACTAATATTTTTGTATGGTACACACCAACAAAGGACATATGGTTTCGGTTATTTCATGGATTGTACTAAAAACATCATAATAGTACCATTAGGATTGCCATGTACAAGTTCTTTAAAAAAAAATTTACACCCTATAATTTACGTGTTTCCGAAGAGCAGGACTATTTTCAGGCATTTTAAATCATACAAAATTAAACTTACAAAACAAATGAAAATAATAAAAAAAATCGGTGAAAACTCGATTTCGGAAAATTGACATGAAAACAATACTTAAATAATATAACGGACTCACGGAATGGCCAGTTAAACCATAGCTCGTACTAATAATGTCCAGTAAACCATAAACTGAACCGTGTGAAATAATAATTTCACGAAAACATTATAAAGACTAAAATACATCTAATAAATAATTTTATTATATTTCCGTGTAATTTAATTAAAAAATGACGTCATGGATAAATTTTATACACGTTATAAAAATATAATGTACGTTTGTTTACTTAAAACAGCGCATGATAAGTAGGCTACTGACTGCATAAGACGCCTGGTTGTGATTGTAAATGAGGAAAACTTTAACCACACACGGAAAAGAATACCATTTTAAATTCCATAAATACAATCTGTACCTCATGTGTTTTAACGTTTGCAATCTTTTTTACATTTTAAAATAGACCGTTTGTTCACTATATCGAGTGTTTGTAGGCCAGTGGGGTAGACTGGTTTCAAAGACTCAACGACCTTCTTCAAGGTCATGAAGTGGCTTTTTGCCTCTTGACTACATATTTAATTTTCTTAAAGTTTCTTTCGCAGAACTTCCTCCAGTTTATTAAAGCTTACGTCATTTATTATAACACTCTTGATATTTTAACACCTGTGCATTTATATAACATGTGTCATAGACCGATTGTGAATATTGTTAGATATTATAAAACGAAACAAAAAAAATCAACAAACAATTGTGCCATATATTCTCTACCTCATGTAAAAAAATTGATAGCCATAAAATGTTATGTTAAAAAATATATAATAAAACTACTAACTGCCCATGAATTTGAATTTATCGCTTTTTCAAAGCAGTTGAACCCACGCTATTTGTGTACACCTGGTCCGAATTGTACACCAACTACTTTTTTATTTTTCTGTTTTATATTATGTGTCTAACTGTCCGCTTGAGTTGGCATAGAGACTGTGTATACTACATCTTAACAAGTAACTTGTTTCCATCACACATAAGAACTTTATTTTCCTTTTATCTTTTCCATATGATGAAGCAAACGCTTTGTATTATGTTGGTTGGTCTTGTATTTGTTTTTTGTTTGACACAAGTAACTGTGATAAGTGTATGCATGTACTATCCAATATCAGTGTATCACAGAGTAATGTGCGGGCTGCTCTAGTGATTATCATAATTTACTATTCTATTATTGTTTTCTTGTAGACCTATTCTCATTAATATACATTACCTCAAACGCGACCATCAATAAATTTTGCCATTAGACTTTGACGCATTCTGACGAAGTAGAAAAATACTATTATCATATTTCAGATAATACATGTGTTGATGAAATTTCTTTTATAACAAATTTATTGAGTGTTTAGAATAAGTTATGCCCATAACGGGCAGGTGGAGTATTAAATTAATTACACTTGATCTGTTGGTTCCGGGGCTACAAAAATAGTTTGGTTTCTTATCACATAGTCAGCCAATTATATGACTGAAATGTTTAAGAACAGAAGGGGTAGAGGTTTAAAAGACATTAGTCACAGTTATCTCCTCTGAGAGTAATGAATTTTACTATACAGCCACACCCTGTGGTGAATGAAGTGAAGGTGTCATTTGCAGGGTGGAAAATAGGTGCTTTTTGGAGGGTCTGGCATGCTGATAAGCACACTCTTTCCACTCAGTGAAGAAGGCAATAATAAATCACCTCACTCCTCGTTTTTACTCAGTAAAACCTCTACAGGTTCAAACCATCCTTTCGGCTGTTGACCTAAACAAGAACAGAATCAGTTAATAGAAATATTTTAAAATTACTAAATGGTTCCCAAGCATGATTTACTTGCTTGAGCTTGCTGTCATAACTACAGTTTTAAAATAAATCCTTCCTAAGAAGATTTTTTTTAGCCAGAAGTGTTTTATACATCTATCCTGTAACCAGTATCACCCTAGTGAACATGTTTATACTGCCGCAAACCAAGCTCTAGGCTAAAACAGTAGAAGAGATCAAATAAGCGTTTCAGGTGATAGAACGTATTTTGAGTTTGTGACGGGTATGTTAAATATTTTTTTTAAGTGTTAACCTAGATAGAATGTTTGAGTTTTGTCTTGCAGCAGAATCCTATAGGTATACGTCAATTTGGCGTATGTATGTTTGTATGTTCAACTCTTCTCTCGAAAACGGCTCTAACGATTTTCCTGAAAATTCGTGTAGTTTATAGGAGTTTTTAGGATCTACATATCGATTGCGATAGATCTCGTATTAGTAAAAATCGTTAACTCACTAAATTAAGGAAAATAACTAGAACAATAGGCTGGGTACAGATGTAATCTTGAAGTACCCAGCTCCTAAATTTTTCTACGAGCGATCAGTTGGGAACCCCCAAGGAATCACCATCGTATAATCTTCAATACGGATTCAGATTCATTCAGTTGTAATAAACAGTAACAGATGATATATTAAACAAATACAATAAACAATAACAGAATAGTAAACAAATACACGGTATTTTAAATGTAAAGACTACGTCAGAACTTTATCAATGGCTTATCTATTATCAACCCTTTGTTTTACCATTCTTTTCGGAAATTGATCATATAATCTGCAACCGAGCAAAGCTTGATAACCCCGTATATTACTAATGTAAACAGTTTTACCAGATGGTAAGCTTGAGAGGCGTGGGGTAAAATTACTTACATGTTTGGAGGGCCCTGAAAAGAGCTGTTTAGGTGGCTCGTGCGTCTAAGTGGGAAGAGCAGGTCGGTAGATGGCTGTGGCGGTTGAGGAGGTAGACGACACGGTGATCCGTCGTCCAGCGGAGACATCATCTTCTTCCTTCGTGTATCGATGAAGTCGTTACTTTGCCGGGACTCGATGGGCGCAACGCTAGGTTGAGTTACCGTTGTGCGCATCGCGATGATGGTTCCGGTCGACAGTGGATACGGTGTCGGGTCGGCACGCGGCACCATCAACTTCTTCTCTCTTGTGGGATTGTTGATGGGTTTTCGTCGGAGTCCAGTAGCTGTGTACCGATGAGTGTTATCTGGTCGGAGTTGTTGAAAGGAATGACGATCGAATCAATCCAAAGCGTCTTATAGTAACCAGAGGAACTGTTAACTCTGCATTTCTGACAAAGGTTTGTCAGCCTTGTTGGAAGTATTGTCGGCATCTCTTTGTCGGTTTATCGGAATCATTATCAGCCGGTAGCACAATACCTAATAAAAGGAGGTGACGGTGACAATAGTATGATACTTACATTGTTTAGGAGTGAACATTATGTTACCATTAAATTTGATTAATTCTTATATATATATATATGGCTGACTATGTGATAAGAAACATAATTATTTTTTTGTAGCCCTGGTACCTGCAAATAGAGTGTAGATAATTTAACACTCCACCTGCCTGTTATGGGCAAATACATTGCTATTTATGCCTAACTAATTTATGAGTCTACTTCCATATTGGATTGGTGATTGGCATTTATAATGCATAGGAGGGGGGCGCAATTGCTTCAGAGAGGTGTACTAAATAAAATGGTTTGTTGTTTTTTTTTTCGGTGTCACGGTGTACTTCACTTCACTAGGTATCTTTTAATTAGAAATTACGCATGCCGAAGTTTAGTACTGTATTCATTCGGGAAAGATAGATGAGTATTTCTTTAAAGTACTTACCTCTGTGTACCGCTCAGGGTTAAAGATGAAAATATAAATGGTTTAGTTTTTTTATTTACCCTCTAAGGGAAAAAAATTGGAATTCCAACCCTCTATGTGATCAGGATGTTAGAGAGACAATCAGCGAGTCAGTGAAGATTTTGTACAGAGATTATTACTAAAAAATTCTGCCCATAATAGACAGTGGAGTGTCAAATTATTTACACTCAGTCTGTTCGTTGCAGGGCTAAAATAAATAGTTATGTTTCTTATCACATGGTCAGCCAATTGAATGACTGAATTATTTAAGAACAGAAGAGGTAGAGGTGTAAAAGACACGAATCAGAGTTATCTCCTCTGAAAGTAATGGATTTCATTATACAGCCAGACCCTGTGGTGAATGAAGTGAAGGTGTCATTTTCAGAGTGGAAAGTGGGTGCTTTTCAGAGGGCCCGGCATGCTGATAAGCGTATTTTTCCACTCAGTGAGGAAGGCAATGGTAAACCACCTCACTCCTTGTTTTACGTAGTAAAGCCTCTAGAGTAGAGGTTCCCAAACTTTTTTTTTCTCGTAGACCACTTTAAAATTTTACTGGTTTCGGTGGACCCCCTGCTGCGACATTTCGTTAGTATAAATTTCTTTCAATTGCGCTTAACATGTCATTTCCTCTTGCTGTATTCATTATAAAATAAGCTAGTTTTCAAAACTTAAGTTCATAAATTCATCGAGTAGACTATTATATAAAGAATTAAAAAGGAAAAACAACGAAATTGTAGAGGAAAATTCTTCATTCGGTTAAATTGCTAAAAATTTTTCATTAAGTAGAATAAATTATCTTAATTTTAAAGTGAAGTAATTTAAGTTGTTTAGGTCATCGGCCGAAGGACTGGTTTGAATCTCCAGAAGCTTTACTAATTAAAACGAGGAGTAAGGTGGTTTACCATACCTTTCTCACTGAATGGAAAAGTATGCTTGTCAGCATGCCGGGCCCTCTGAAAATCATCCACTTTCCTCCTACGAATGATACCTTCACTTTATTTACAACAGGGTCTGGCTGTGTTTACGGCATCCGCCGAAAAGTTTGTTTGAACCTCTAGTGGCCTTAATAAGTAAAACGAGGAATGAGGTGGTTTACAATTGCCTTCCTCAATGAGTGGAAAAGTATATTTATCAGCATGCAGGGCCCTCTGAAAAGCATCTACTTTCCACCCTGTAAATGACACCTTTGCTTCAATCACTACAGGATCAGGCTGTATAATGAAACTCATTACTCTCAGAGGAGATAACTGTGTCTAGTAAGTTTTACACCATTACTTCTTTTGTTCTTAATTAATGCAGTCATAAAATTGGCTGACTATGTGATAAGAAACAGAACTATTATTGTAGCCTTGGAACCAACAGATCGAGTTCAATTAATTTAACACTCTACCTGTCCGTTATGGGAATGAATTTTTATTAAGTAGAAAAATTATCTTAATTTTGAAGTCGCTAAGTAATTGTATATTATTTAGGCAATTAGCCGAAGGGGCAAATTCAATCATTTCTTATGGTTTTTGATCTGATAAATTGAATAAAACAGGTCCCAGAACTGTAAGTTAAATAGTTTTTGAGAAAACCAGTGTCAAATGCAAAAAATGGAGTGAAAAACTTATTTTTTCATCTTTGGGCAAGGATAACTGTGTTATTTCACCAAGAAACAGTTAAAATTTTTCAATAAAACATGTAGAAAATTTTATTCTGAACAAACCGGTGTAAATTAAGTACACAGAAAGCGAATAGATGTTTGATTAAATGAGTTTTTATTCATAAGAGTACAAAGTAAAATTAACCGGAAAAACTAAAATGAAAAAATGTGTTTTTTTCACTCCATTTTTTTGCATTTGACACTGGTTTTCTCAAAAACTATTCGCTTTCTGTGTACTTTATTTACACCGGTTTGTTCAGAATAAAATTTTCTACATTTTTTATTGAAAATTTTTAACTGTTTCTTGGTGAAATAACAAAGTTATTCTTGCCCAAAGATGAAAAAATGTGATTTTCACTCCATTTTTTGCATTTGACACTGGTTTTCTCAAAAACTATTTAACTTACAGTTCTGGGACCTGTTTTATTCAATTTATCAGATCAAAAACCATAAGAAATGATTGAATTTGCCCCTTAATCTACCTTACCACGATTCCAGGAAGACCTCATTTCACCTGGTGAACTGAAATCCAGGCGAAATCTTTCGCTAGCTGTAACTCGCTAACGAAGCGTTTTCGGACCTATGTTTATATAACATTTTTTCATTATTTTTACTAGTACAATGTGCTGTAGAAGTGGGGGGAGAACTTCATGAATCACCCTGTATATAGTTTTAAAATGATAATATGAGATGTACAGTCTGATGTGTTCTTTTTATTATATACTTCATGGGTTTTGTACTCCTGTTACTCAGAATAGAAAAGTTGTAAATGGTGAATAAAATTATAGAAAAACTCTTTTCACAAGCGTAGTCTAGGCTCACGAGAATTTATTAGAAAATAAGTTTACCGAACGTTTTGTATTAAGAAAATAACCTAATAAAAACTTTCAGTGGTATAAAACTAAAGACGTTTCCGTGTTATATTTTCTAATAATAAGATTAGAATGTTACCAACCATTACTGCAACATTAAAGTGTTGTAGACTTAAAGTATTCACCGATTATTTCAGTACGAGATGCACTTTTAAGTCAATAAACGAAGAAATTACTGAGAAATACAAACAGTATTTTTACTTACGATTTTTATATCATTAGTCTGTTACATGAAAACTGTTATCAGACTAATGTAAATTACAATGGAATTTGTCTTGCATGGTAAAAGATTTGTCTCACAAAAATCTTTAAAATTGGTTAATAGCTTCTGCAATGTTTATATTTGTTAATAATTCATAAACTAATTCTTATGGTTAACAAAAATTTAAAAAATAAACAATAAACAAAAATTACTTTGGCCTATGTGTTTAAATCTTCATGTTTTATTAAATAATTATTAATTCAGATTGACCCACTTTATATAAAAATACAATTTGTATAAAAATTATTTATAAAATACCCACTTTATATAAAAATATATAAATAAAGTATAATAAATACTTAATAAACACTCTCAAAATGAGTGACAGTTACACATTTTTACTGTACTCACATAACAGTACTCACATAACAGTACATTTATACTGTTTCAAAATTATATCATATTAGATTGTTTTTTATAAATTTATATATTAGATGTTTATTTTATTTGTTTAATAATTAAATATATTTATATATAAATATATTTATGAACAGAATCATTAACTATTAATATTATTAATCATTATTTTATCTTTTTTAGACATGCGTAGTAAATTTATACTCCACCGTACATGCCAGAATTAATATGTACTGTTACAAATGATACCAAACAATAATTTAATCAGCAATAAAACACATTACCTGTTAATACTAGTTTAGAGTGTTAGAAATTATCTAACTCTGATTCATAAATGAAATTTAGAACATCGCTCTTTTGACTGAACAAAATTCCCGCATAAATTGAATTAAATGTGAATTTTGCACGAGTGATGCTTTATGTGAAACTAAGCATACTGTTAAGTACACTGTTCGAAGTTGTCTCTCATATAGAATTAACTATTAATTCAGTACATATGTACCACAGCCAGTCTATTATGGACTAACTAAGGATTCTCTTAAAGAAAACTACGTCGTTCATAGTATTATTTAAGTGTAATTATGAAACGAAGACACATTGTAAGTTATTTGTAAGGAAGGCAGGAACTGCTATTCGCAGATTACGACATGCAACTGTAAATTGTATGCAGATATTAGAGATTTATGTTATTTATTCACGTCAGTATGAAACCCGTGAAAGGAAATTCGTACCATTGTACAAATATTGTTAATTTTGAATACACATGTAGTATTATTTAATTTTTTGGGGGTAAATTTTGTATACGATGTTCGGGTAACAAAAATATAACTTATGGAAAATTAAATTAACTAAAACAATTAATAAAGATATCCTAATCATAAACTTACTCAATCAAAAAATGAATCTGGGTTTTATTAATTTGAAGTGATTTTCTGATCTTCAAATAATTTATTGAACTTGTGAGGTCGTAATGAATAAGATTGATCTTCTAGTGTGAACTTATAAAGAGTGGAGCAAAGAATGCATGTTTTTCACTACTGAATAACCTCTGTTGTTTTAATAATAGAAAAAAGTTTTACATTCAGTATTAATATTTTTATTGCATTTTTTATTTATAAAAACAGTGCCTTAATTAGGTTCGGAAAATAATATCAGTCAGGTGATGTACTTCTAGTTGGATGAAAATACGGAGCCTGTTCTATACGCTCTGCATGGGTTTCTCACATACCTAACATTTCATTCGACACAGGTTTAATTTCTTCATGAATGGAAATTTGTAGGTCTTCGATTGTCGGTGGTTTGTTTATGTACACTTTTAATTTTAAGTAGCTCCACAAAAAGAAGTCACAAACTTATTGATCAGGAAAGCGTGTGGTCCAAAAAAACATCATGAAATTACATGTAAAAGAAATATTTGTCGAAGCACTTTCATCGATTTTCTTGTCGTGTGAGCTGTGGGTGAGCTGGGTCTTGTTGTTTGAGCATGTGGTGAGCTGTGATGGAATCACATTTCTCTCATGTTCATTCCACGACTTACCGGTAGTTATCGCAGGAAGTTGTATAACGTACCTAGGAAATCGAAGCTGTGTCGAATAAAATGTTAGAGAAAGCCATGCACAGCTTTCAGGAGAGGCTCCGGATTTGCGTCTAACAAGAAGAACGTTATCTCACGGAAATTATTTTCAGAAACCTAATTAAGTTTTTTATATTTCAAAAATGCAATAAAAATATTATAATTTTTTAATGTACAATTTTATTCTATCATTAATACATTTGAAGTTATTCAGTTTGAAAAACATGCTTTTCCTCTGCTCTGTACTGTATAATATTGTTTTAAAGCCTTTATAATTGTTTAAAGGCTTTAGAAATTTCGTAGATGAGCAGCAAAAAGTTTTATTATAAACATGGCTTAAAATAAAATGAAATGTACCTCCAATAAATTAGCAGCAGATGGTCTGAGATATTGATATAAGGTACAGATTTCAAATACTGAGTAAAATGTTATGTTATTTTACTACATACGAACTGGAACAATAAAATTTTTAATGAATCGTGTGTACGCACATATTTCATTATTTTTGCTGTACATTATGTAATTGCTTTCAATATACGGTTGTTTTTGAGTTTCTTTGTAAAAACAAACATCTTCAATGTTCATTTTTCAAAATTTATAATTTATTAATAAATTATTCATCATATATAGCCTATCTAAAACACAATATTTGGTCCAATATATTTTAAATGAAGATTATGTTTGTCTATAAATACAGCGTTTTACTAAACGGATTTAGTTTGATTTACTCGGTTGTAAAATGGTTACTTCCGGAATTCTAGTATAAAAATCTGAAAATAAACATGGTAAAAGCCGAAATTAGATTTTACGAAGTGAAAACAAAATCATTGAATTAAAAGTTTCGATGGTACTACTATTCTGGTGACAACGTTGCAAAATTAGTTTGTTTTGACGGGTGATTTTTATGACTAGAATTGTTTATTGAAGTGCATATCTTTTTCGTAAACAGCACTAGTACAAAACATCGCGAAATAAGGCTAAGTGTTAATGTAGTTGTGGCGTTATTTGTAAAAAACAAGTTGGTATTATTGCGCATATTAATTTGCACGTGTCAACTTGTAATATATTACAAATTCATAAATTTGTTCAATAGTTTTTCAACTGAACAAACAGTAAGCAATTCTTTAATACTCTTGAGAAACAGAAAAATCATACATTGTTTACTACTTATGTAAAGTCGGTCGATTCCCGGCAGGGCTTGAAATTACTATTTCAGTTTAAGAAAAGGCGACTTTCCGGAAGGAAAGCTGTACAATAACATTATTCCACACATTGTGACACTGACAAATATCTGGGTCAACACTTCGATCGTCGCCTTACATAAAAAAGTACGTATCTAACAAAAGAAATAGTAGTAGATTTAAATATTCGTAAAATGCTTCTGAGCAAGCGTAAAAAGGCTTCTGAGCAATAAAACTCTATTAGCAAATCAAAATAAAATTGTATAAATTAATTTTAGGTCCATTCGAACATACAAGATTAAACTTTGCTGAATTTCTAAAAATTTTAAAGTCGAAAATTTAGAATTATTCCCCAGTCAAAACCTATGAGAAAAATGTTTAGCGTACACTGGTACATAATAAACAAATTCGTTCTCATGGAGATCTCAACATAAGGATGGTAAAATAAGAATTTCAGATTTCAGTGTTAAATATATATTTATTTAGAGCACCTAAATTTATTAGCAACTAATTTATAAGAAAATATCTTAGCTCAAAATTCACGGTTGATAAGTTTGAATAGTCTGGAGTCGCCTTATAAATACTGTAATGAAAATTTAGTTATTTAAAATTTTTTTCGTAAATATCACAACGGTCAAAGATTAATGGACCTTTAACTTCCTTTAGTTTTTTCTCTCTTTACTATACCAATTACTTTAGTTACTTATTTTCAAATAATATGAACAGATGCAGCATTAAGGGAAGAAAAAATGATTATGCTCTGATATTGTCCCAAATACAACGAATGTGTTGGAGAACAACTTTTAACCTTTTATGGCACTCTAAATAAATAGAAATGATGAAAAGCATATTTTCATATGATGCATAGTAATATCTTATTTTATTTTCAGTTTACATTTAGCATTTTTTATATCTAGAGATGATGTAGTAACAAAAGCTATATTGGATAGCGGATATAATGTAAAGGTAGCAAGAAGATGTACAGAAATACATTTCTACTCTTGGTGTAGTAAATGTATGTCTGTAAAATACAAATATTTTTCTATCATATTTCAGCTAATACTCTAGTCTTAACTCATTTAAAATTTAAATTTTCAGTAACTTTTTAATAATACTTTAACTATTTTTGTAAAGTTCGATATCTCTTAGCTTCCATCTGGATGAAAGTCTTAATTGAATGACCTACATAAAATAGATTTTCATTCAAATCACAGAGAACTTTATCGTTTAACTTAAGAAGAATTTCAACTTATTTCCACAAATAATCATTACTAGAATACATAATACTTTTTAAATTATTTAAACCATGCCAATAAAATATTTAGGCTTTCTAAGATTGTTAGCTTGGATAAGCGAGGAAACCTACGACGGCTAATCCCAATTTTCGCCGTCGTAGGTTGTAATATATACTATATGAACATCATCGTCTTCATCATATAGTAGCTGTAAACAAAAAAAAAACAAAAAAAAATGTAATTAGATTTTTGGAAAAACACAAGAAACACTATAAATAGCATTGGTAAGACGTAAAATTAAAATCAACCTCAGTTTGGTTAAAAATACAGAAAATCACTCGTTCACGCTAAACTAGGCTCCGTAGGGAAAATTTTTCTAAATAAAAGTTGTAGATCTTTCAATTTTCTATAAATTTTATGATACACTCTTGACGTAAAATGTATACTAAGGCTGAAATCCTGAAAAAATCGATTCAACTTTCTACGATGTTCCGTTCTTAAGATATTCTGTTCACACACACACGCGCACACACGCGCGCACACGCACAGACAAGTGGAGAGTCAAATTATTTACTCTCAATCTATTTGTTGCTGGGTTAAAATAAATAGTTCTGTTTCTTATCAATGGTCAGCCAATTAACCCTTTCAGTCATGTTGGTCATTAAAACGACCATTACTTTAAAACGGTTATATGTTATTTCCAAGTACATGTGTACTCGTTGAGTGTTTGTGAGCATTTAAATGAACACGTTTAGTAATCATTTTAAACGAGTGCTGCGATCCGTCGGTTAAAATATAAGGTTTAGAATCCATTTCGGACATGGTGACAAAGAGGATAGCAGAACAGCTGGAAGCGTTGATTTTGTAGCTTTCCTTCAGTTTTATATATGAAGGAATCGCCGTATAAAAAATATTTTCTAGAAGATAATTAATTAAAAAATCAGTTACATATAAGAAATTAAGACTAAACTTTGATATTTTTATAAATCAAACAGTTTATTTGTTGGTCATTATAATGACCGCAATTACTCAGTGGTTGAAACTTCTGTGTTCCCGGCATGTGTTTTGTAAGGTTATGTCATGTTGTTTACGTTTGTATCTTGTGTGATTGTGATCCATAAAATCAGAGTATTTCTTGTGTTTCGTTAATGTGTAGTCGTTTATTTGTCTATTCATATTTATTTTAATATTTTTTAGTGTTTCATAAGTTTTAAATAATTACTATTTGCAATCTTTGTACGAAATTCGGTTGTCAAAATGACAGAACGGCCTTTAGCCACTGAAAACATTTCTTTTTTTGTATTTGATCCTGATTTATCAGACATCGAGAGTCTTGAAGATGAAGTGGACGACAACTTAGAAGATGTATTATTAAATGAAGGTAACTCAATATAATGCATTATCAATAATTTTAATTCTATTATTTTATTACAATAAACAAAATCGGCATCGGTCTCCATCTCGTATTCCCTTTCAGTCAAGCATTTTACTGCAGTTTTTTAAAATGTAATAGGCCTATCTTAGGTGCGTTTTTTTAGAGTTCCTTGGAGGCGTTGAAGAGCAAGACATAAGAATTTTACAATTTGAAGAATTGGATCTGATACAGCAAGAAAATATTTTAGCCGATGAAAATCCTGTGCCTATCCTCCACAACTTTGACAATAATGAAGTAGAAACAGTACCAACTGAACCTGTAGGATCTGAAGATGAAACTACGTCTGATCATGGTTGTTATGCAGTTCACACATGTTTGACAGCTGCCGAGGCAAGAAAACAGTATGTGACTGATAACAATCTAACAGATAAGAAAAACATCAAGTGGTAGAAAGATAAATACATTGTACAAGACATCCCTTGGTATGAACCTCCTAAACAAAATATAATAAGTTTACAATCACCTCTTGAGTATTTTAATAAATATTTTTCGGACGAGTTATTTGAAATTATGGTGAAAAAAACAAATATTTATGGACTAAAACAAAATATAAATTTTCAAACTACCAATGCTTTTGAACTCAAACAGTTTGTAGGAATACTAATTGTAATGGGAAACCTGGGTTTTCCTAGAGTAAGGTTATACTGGGATAAAATGTTTATTGTACACCTTATAGCTGATTATATGAATATCAACAGGTTTTTTAAATTACGACAACATATGCATGTTACAGATGAAGATGATTCTGAAGATAAATCTGATACTGATAAATTATGGAAGGTTAGACCCATTTATAATGCTATTCGTTCACGATGCTTACAATTAGATCTAGAAGTTGACTTGTGTATTGATGAGCAGATTGTACCTTTCAAAGGGAATGTTGTCATAAAACAATTCATGAAAAATAAACCCAGTAGATGGGGTATTAAAATTTTCATTTTGTGTGGGAAAAGTGGCTTGATTCATGACTTTTTAATTTATCAAGGAGCTAGTACCAAAATCAACTTTTTCTATGAGCAATTTGGTATTAGTACAGGGGTAGTGATGCAGTTATGTGAAAGAATATCAAAACCTAACTGTCGGTTATATTTTGATAATTTTTTCACATCGTTTAATCTTTTAGAATGGCTCTATAATAAGAAAATATTTGCTGTCGGTACGGCCCGTTTGGACAGATTTAACCACCCTCCTTTAAAATCTGACAAAGAAATGAAACAAGAGCCTCGGGGAAGTGTAGATGAAGCAGTTAGCTTACAAGGTACTGTTGTACTAACAAAATGGTATGATAATAAGGCTGTTCTCTGTGCATCTAATTTTGTAAGTGCTGGGCATATTGATAATTGTGTAAGATGGAATAAGAAAGCACGTCAATTTGTTGAAGTACCTCGTCCAGAAGCTATCAAGCTTTATAATAGTGGAATGGGAGGGGTTGATAAATTAGATTTTTTGATTTCATTATATCGGATTCATATAAGAACAAAAAAATGGCCGGTACGAATGACAGAACATGGGATTGATTTGGCTTTAACTAACAGTTGGTTAGAGTACAAGAAAGATGCTGTTGAAACTGGCCTTCCCAAAAAATATATAATGGATTTGATTCATTTTCGGCAGCATGTGGCTGAAGCGCTGATTATTTCAAACTCAAGAACTGCCAAAAAAAGAGGACGTCCTAGTTCAAGTCCAAGTACTTCTCATAAAATAATTAGGCCAAGACCTAATATAGAAGTAAGACCTAATACTGATATTAGGCATGATGGAATCAACCATTTACCTGAATTTGACGATGGTAAAGATGGAAAACGTTGTAAATTCGACAAGTGCCAGAAAAAGACTCACTTCTTGTGTGAGAAATGTAAAGTTCATTTGTGCATAAATAAAAGTAGGAATTGCTTCAAATTGTTTCATTCCTAAGTTACCACAATTATATTGTTCAAGTTTATTTTCATAATTTTTTATATCATAATATTGTCATATATGTAAGTATTATAATTAATAAGTTGTCACAAGGTTATATTATATTTTATAATGTGTATTGTAAGTTTATAATGTTAAGTATTGTATATAAACATGGAAATAAAACAAAATAAAAATATACTAAGTATGTAAAGTAGTTTTCATTATTTACACCGTTGATTAATTACGGTCATTTTAATGACCATAATTTTTTGGGGGGAAGGGGGGGTTCAAAACCATTAATAATTATGGTTATTAACTAATTCGAATACAAAAATAACCTTTCTGAATTTAATTTTAATTTATTAGAAAAACCGAAATTTATAATGAAGTAATCTTATAAAAACAACATATTTACGTGAATTTCAGCAGACACGGGACCTATCCTATCTTATAGGCTAAAATAAATAGTTCTGTTTCTTATCACATGGTCAGCCAATTAAATGACTGAATCATTTAAGAACAGAAGAGGTAGAGGTGTAAAAGACACTAATCAGAGTTATCTCCTCTGAAAGTAATGAATTTCACTATACAGCCAGACCCTGTGGTGAATGAAGTGAAGGTTTCGTTTGCAGAGTGGAAAGTAGATGCTTTTCAGAGGGCCTGGCATGCTGATAAGCGTACTTTTCCACTCATTGAGGAAGACAAGCGTAAACCACCTCACTCCTCGTTTTTACATAGAAGTTCAAACTAACCTGTTGGCTGGTGTCTGAGGTTGGTGTCTGAGACTGTAGTTCTTGTGTTTCTGGCGAGGCCGGTGTCTGAGACTGTGAATCTTCTGGTTTTGGTTGCATTGTTGGTGGTAAACCCTTATCAGTTGGAGAAGGGTTTGTCTGCAATGGGGGTGGTAATTCTTCAACTGTTTGTTCAACTTCAACCATTTCTGGTGTTGAATTTACTGATACTGACATGCTCTGAAAATAAAACACATCAATCGCTAAAAATCGCTATTTTATACATAGTTTTTAATTTTCTGTAAAATGCTTTGTAATTCACCAAAACTCTTTTATTTGGCATTGTATGTTAGAGTATACATTTAGGGAGGTCCTGGATGTGCTGCTATCTATGTATTAATTTATAAACAGCAGTAACTAACCAACTAAGATCACATGTCCAGCATTTTTGAGGTTATGTAAGAATTTGAGAGAGTTAGATGCATATTTTTGTATTTTGAAGAAGAACCACAGAATTAAAACCGACTTTAGTTGATGCAGTTTGTAGAGCAAATTTCAAGGTAAGTTCTCATTATTTATTTGTTAAATAATATTCATTTTTAAGTTTAAAATAAAGTATTGAAATGTGTGTATATTATTCTATACATTGCCAGGAACTCAGCGTTAGACACAACAAATTGTATGTATACTATTTTATACATTGCTAGGCAGTCTGTGTTAGACATAATAATTTTTATGTATACTATTTTATACATTACCAAACAATATACCATGGCTTTAATTTAAAATTAAATTACTGTTATTGAATTTTTATTATTTGAAAATAGCAATCATTTATCAATTGAATTTATTATTGTAATTAATTTTTTTCCGGGAAAATATGTTTACTTTTTATTCAAGAGACGACAGTAAATAAATAATATTTAGCTTATGCAGTGATTTATGTATTTTTTGATTGCGTGAAGTATAGTCTCTTATATTTTCCTTTTGCTTTTTAGATGCCACGAAAAATATTTACCACAAGAGGAGAAAAAGTTTCTTATCACATGGTCAGCCAATTAAATGACTGAATCATTTAAGAACAGAAGAGGTAGAGGTGTAAAAGACACTAATCAGAGTTATCTCCTCTGAAAGTAATGAATTTCACTATACAGCCAGACCCTGTGGTGAATGAAGTGAAGGTTTCGTTTGCAGAGTGGAAAGTAGATGCTTTTCAGAGGGCCTGGCATGCTGATAAGCGTACTTTTCCACTCATTGAGGAAGACAAGCGTAAACCACCTCACTCCTCGTTTTTACATAGAAGTTCAAACTAACCTGTTGGCTGGTGTCTGAGGTTGGTGTCTGAGACTGTAGTTCTTGTGTTTCTGGCGAGGCCGGTGTCTGAGACTGTGAATCTTCTGGTTTTGGTTGCATTGTTGGTGGTAAACCCTTATCAGTTGGAGAAGGGTTTGTCTGCAATGGGGGTGGTAATTCTTCAACTGTTTGTTCAACTTCAACCATTTCTGGTGTTGAATTTACTGATACTGACATGCTCTGAAAATAAAACACATCAATCGCTAAAAATCGCTATTTTATACATAGTTTTTAATTTTCTGTAAAATGCTTTGTAATTCACCAAAACTCTTTTATTTGGCATTGTATGTTAGAGTATACATTTAGGGAGGTCCTGGATGTGCTGCTATCTATGTATTAATTTATAAACAGCAGTAACTAACCAACTAAGATCACATGTCCAGCATTTTTGAGGTTATGTAAGAATTTGAGAGAGTTAGATGCATATTTTTGTATTTTGAAGAAGAACCACAGAATTAAAACCGACTTTAGTTGATGCAGTTTGTAGAGCAAATTTCAAGGTAAGTTCTCATTATTTATTTGTTAAATAATATTCATTTTTAAGTTTAAAATAAAGTATTGAAATGTGTGTATATTATTCTATACATTGCCAGGAACTCAGCGTTAGACACAACAAATTGTATGTATACTATTTTATACATTGCTAGGCAGTCTGTGTTAGACATAATAATTTTTATGTATACTATTTTATACATTACCAAACAATATACCATGGCTTTAATTTAAAATTAAATTACTGTTATTGAATTTTTATTATTTGAAAATAGCAATCATTTATCAATTGAATTTATTATTGTAATTAATTTTTTTCCGGGAAAATATGTTTACTTTTTATTCAAGAGACGACAGTAAATAAATAATATTTAGCTTATGCAGTGATTTATGTATTTTTTGATTGCGTGAAGTACAGTCTCTTATATTTTCCTTTTGCTTTTTAGATGCCACGAAAAATATTTACCACAAGAGGAGAAAAAGTTTCTTATCACATAGTCAGTCAATTAAATGACTGAACTATTTAAGAACAGAAGAGGTAGAGGTGTAAAAGACACTAGTCAGAATTATCTCCTCTGAGAGTAATTAATTCACTATACAGCTTGTTGTTTAACTTTCATTGTTTAGGGGATACGGAATGCCTATCTCCGTAATATTAAATGTAAGGAACATTTTCTCAAAAACTGTTATTCTTGTAGTTACTTTTCAGGCTATTCTATACCCACTGAGTTAGTAGCATCTTGATATATTGTTAGGAAGATAAGACATTTTTTTGAAATTACCACTTTTGAAAATCATAACTTTTTGCCTATTGAAGTATAAAATAAATATTTAAACACATTATTTTACTGTAGTATTAACTCAATACATTGAAATTATGGTATGAAAATGTCATTAAAATCCATTTACCATTAGATAAGATAATTACCGCTAAACTAAGCGTTATAGGTATACAAAAAAATGTTTGAAATAAAAGTTGTAGGATTTTATATTCTCTACACCTTTTATTATATAACTTTTTGCGCTAAATTGCATATTAAACCCGTATCTTAAAAAACTATGTTTTTACGTGAAAACAGCCTCACCCAGAATTTCAGTAAACATGACGCCTACCCTATCTTGTAGAAATAGGATAGGCTCTTAATCAATATTCTTATTAAGTTCTAATATTTAATAATCGACTAACAAAAAATTCAATAACATGGAAGAAACTAAAATCACATAAATAAAAATAGTTACATCAATAAACAATAAAGTAATAACATAATAACATATAATAAAAATCTTAAACTTACCATTTTAAATTGACGGAGTAAAATGTTCAATATTGTTGCTATATTTTATATATATACCTTTTTTTCTCTTCATTATTAAAAAAAAGTCTGGGAAACATTTTAACTTGGCACAGAAATAGATAAAAAAAACGTGGAAAACAACATGCATATTTACCGATTAAATTATGCATAATAATTGCAGGTAGTTTTCCTTATTCTTGAATATTTTCCTGTTCAAAACTATTACGTAAATAAAAATATTTACTACATTCACATAAATTAATTGTAAACTTTAATGATATGTCATTTGTAGAGTGGAAAATACAGGGTGATTCATGAAGTTCTCCACCCACTTCTACAGCACATTGTACTAGTAAAAATAATGAAAAAATGTTATATAAACATAGGTCCGAAAACGCTTCGTTAGCGAGTTACAGCTAGCGAAAGATTTCGCCTGAATTCCTGGGCAAAGAGTAAAATAAAGCCATACTGAACTTTTGGAAAGGTTAATTAAGTAAGAAATGTCGTGGATTCTTATGTAATTTTACCTGATAAAGCTAATAAAATAGGTTTCAGAACTATACCTGTAGTAGTTTTTGAGGGATTCACGGTTAAATGCAAAAAATTGGGGCACGAAACAATGTTTTTTTAAGTTTCATGTACAATAACTTTGTTAAATTGGTAATAAATACATAAAATCAACAAACATTAATTGTAGAGAATTTAATTCTGAGAAAATTGATATAATCAAAGTCTAAAATAAAACAGAAATAAGTATCAAAAAATCGATTTTATTCAGTATAATACATTACTAGTTTTAAGCAAAATTAATCAGGTTGGGCCAACCGTACGCACCTTTTTATAATAGATGTTCGAAAATGAGGCCATCATTATCAATACATTTTGCAGCACGTTTGTGTATTGCTTTTGTTGCGTTTCTTAATTTTTCAGGGCTTCCCTGTATCTACACAGCCGAATCCATAATACGGGCAATTAATTCATCAAGAGAATTCACTTTTGTCTTGTATATAATGTCTTTCATCCATCCCCAGATGCAATAATCCAATGGAGATAGATCTGGGGATCTTGGTGGCCAAGGGTGAGGTCCTCCACGACCAATCCAGTGTCCAGGAAATTGATGATTTAAATAAGCAGAAACGGCACGTGAAAAGTGGGGAGGTGCTCCGTCATGCTGGAAGTATAAATTTTGTCTGAGACGTAAAGGAACATTCTCTAACAGCTGCGGCAACTCTTCTTGAAGGAAATGCAAATACAACTCAGCATTTAGGCGTCCAGGTAATATGAAAGGTCCAATCAGCCGATTGTGCAAAAGGCCACACCAGACATTGACGCTAAATCGGTGTTGAAAGTTCTGTTCCACTACCTCATGTGGATTTTCTTCTGCCCATGAGTGTTCATTGTGCAAGTTATTGACACCATCCCGAGTGAATTGTGCCTCATCCGTAAACAAAATACGCTTGTAGAGTTGATTATTAATATTCAAAAAGTTGCAAAACTCCAAGCGAAGCGGACCATCCCCTGGCTGTAGATGTTGAACCTTTTGTTTATGAAACGGATAAAATTTGTTTCGATTTAGTGACCTCCACACCGTTGACTGCGAAACTCCTATCCGCCTAGAAATACGTCGTGTACTTACACCTGGACTGCGATGAACAGCATTAATAACAATATCATCATCAAGTTGGACAGCTCGTTCATAATTGGTTCTAGTACTTGGTAGTGATCCTGTTTTCCGAAGAGTACGAAAAGTTCCTGAAATTGTTTTGGTATCTGGAATCCTCCTATTAGGGTAACGTAGTTCATATTCTACTACAGCAGCTCTAGCATTACCATTACAGTAACCCAAAATAAAAACCATATCAGCGTATTCCTCTGATGTAAATAAGTAAGGCATTTTTTCGCTGAATAAACAATCGAATTATAACTCACAAAAAAATTGCATTTAATAACACGATTCACAGAACCCGATCTCCTGCTGTAGCTTGCAAAACACCACTAATACACAGTTCTAACGTAACAGTACCTGCAGAATACCATTGTTGATCAGCTGTTATTCGTGCGTTACCAACTTAGAAATTAATAAAACAAAAAACTGCATTTTGATTATTAGTACACAATAATTGGAAAATGTTTGCTTCATTTATTTTCGAACATTTAATGTAAATTTTTATTTTAAAAAAAATACAACGTAATAAAACATGATATTTTTATTTACAAACAAATTTATTTAACAGTTCATCTTGTTTTCTCAATTTATCTCATCATTAAGGAACAAACATTTTGTTTTTGTTTTATTTTAACTAAATACCGTACGGTATTTCTTTACAGATAGTAATGTATTATACTGAATAAAATCGATTTTTTGATACTTATTTCTGTTTTATTTTAGACTTTGATTATATCAATTTTCTCAGAATTAAATTCTCTACAATTAATGTTTGTTGATTTTATGTATTTATTACCAATTTAACAAAGTTATTGTACATGAAACTTAAAAAAACATTGTTTCGTGCCCCAATTTTTTGCATTTAACCGTGAATCCCTCAAAAACTACTACAGGTACAGTTCTGAAACCTATTTTATTAGCTTTATCAGGTAAAATTACATAAGAATCCACGACATTTCTTACTTAATTAACCTTTCCAAAAGTTCAGTATGGCTTTATTTTACTCTTTGCCCAGGAATTCAGGCGAAATCTTTCGCTAGCTGTAACTCGCTAACGAAGCGTTTTCGGACCTATGTTTATATAACATTTTTTCATTATTTTTACTAGTACAATGTGCTGTAGAAGTGGGGGGAGAACTTCATGAATCACCCTGTATATTTGTCACTCGATCTGCTAGTTCCAGGGCTATAAAAATAGTTCTGTTTCTGATCATATGGTCAGCCAATTATATGATTGAAGCATTTACGAACAGAAGATGTAGAGGTGTATAAGACACTAGTCAGGGTTATCTCCTCTGCAAGTAATGAATTTCGTTATACAGCTAAACCCTGTGGTGAATGAAGTGAAGGTGTCATTTGCAGGGTTGAAAGTAAGTGCTTTCCGGAGGGCGTGCTGAATGCATCTAGAGGTTCAAACCAGCCTTTCGGCTGTTGACCTAAACAACAACAATATACGAGAAATTACATAAATAAAAGATTAATTTTTGTCTACTGTATGTGGGGACGTTTATGTAGGCCTAGTGTGTTTTTACTCTTACAATCTATTTTGCAACTTGAAAGACACAAAACCATTTACACCAGATAGAGTCATGACTTAAACTTTGGAAAATTAAAATTAATGAAAACAAATCGCAACAAATGACGTTTACTCTTAGACGATAAAACTGCCTAACCGTTTACATTAATAATATTCCGCTACCTCACACTACTCAAACAGGCTACTTAGGCTTACACTTGGACAGAAAACTTACATGGAACGCACATGTTACACACACACGCCACAAACTCAAAACACGCTTCTATCAACTAAAACGCTTACTCGATAGACGTTCTAAATTAAACATGTCACACAAATTAACAATCTACAAGACATATGGACATATGGAGTTCAACTTTGGGGATCTGCTAAACCTTCACACACGAAACGTATGCAAGCGATTCAGAACAAGATTCTACGAACGATAACGCAATGCCCCTTTTACATCACAAACTCAATGTTGCACAAAAACTTACAAATGCCGTACGTAATTGATATCGCGAAACAACTATACAAGACGATGCATTACAAATTTGAACTACATGACAACTCATACAAAACATGTACACTAGGGCGATACCGGGTACTCAGCGTACACGTTTGAAGCGCCTCTGGCCAAGAGATTTTCTTGGCCAACTGTAGGACTGTGGTGATGACTGCACGCTCCTTCAAGTAAATCAAGTTTTGGAACATCAGCTTCACATTTAGAAAATGTTATATTAATTTAATAACAGATACTAAATTTCAGTTAAAAGTGTCAAAAAAATCTATTTTATGTAATATTGGCATCCAAACTCTATGTAGGTATAAATGTTTTACTTTTTAATTGGTGGAAATCAGTGATTTTAAATAATTATCCTAGTTTACAATACGATATCGGTTTTTACAACTTTTTTAGCATTTTAATTTTATTTTTTTAACTTTTATATTTATTATTGTTCTAGCATAAAAAACTAGGTCTAATAAAGATTTGCACAGAAAAACTTAAATAAAATGCTAGACTAAAAAACAAGTTACTATAACGTTCATAAAACACAAACGTGTAAGATAATTATGGACTTTTATCCTTGATGAAGTAAAACTACTTTAAAAAACTTCATTACATTACCTATATCAAGTTATTATTCACCACACACACATACACACACACACACCACACAAATACACAAAACAAAAACAAGTTTTTATGATAGAATAATGCGTATTACTACATTTTCCATCCGTATTCTACTTTTTATTTTGTTTATATTTTTTCATAATTTTTTTTTAATTGTAATTAATTCTGTTTCCTAATTAGCATAAAACGAACGGCTGAAAATTTTAACGTTTAAGATAGGAATCACTGATTTTTTTTTATCACTGAGGTTTTTTCACAACACTTGCCTGGCCTAGACTCAAGTAAACCTGAGCAACTACTTATTAACTGCTATTTTAGGTCGTTAGGTAATTTATATTGCAATAAAAGAAGATAACTTAGTTTTAGTCTTTCTTCTAATATTTCTTATTTGGTAGTTAAAATAACATATCTGCCCATAACAGATAAGTGAAGAGTCCAATTATTTACTCTTAATCTGGTTTTTGCAGAGCTAAAATAAATAGTTTTGTTTCTCATCACATGAACAGCTAATTATATGACTGAATCATTTAAGAACACAAAAGGTAGAGGTAGAGACACTAATCACAGTTATCTCGTCTGAAAGTAATGAATTTCATTATACAACCAGACCCTGTGGTGAATGAACTGAAAGTGTCGTTTGCAGAGTGGAAAATATATGCTTTTCAGAGGGCCTGGCATGCTGATAAGGGTACTTTTCCACTCAGTGAGGAAGGCAATGGTAAACCACCTCACTCCTCGATTTACTTAGTAAAACCTCCACAGGTTCAAAGCAGCCTTTTGGCTAATGACCTAAACAACAGCAGTAGGTAAACTTCCTTATGTTTTATGTTGGTAATATCTTCCGAATAATTTTTTGCTGAAAAAATATGGGTGTATTTCTCAATGTGAGTCCTGGCACTTATTTCTGCTACATTTACTTAGTTTTATAATACTGAATAAAAATTTTGACTCCCGCATTAAAAGGAGTACTGTACCTCCTATCTAACCCATGTTAAATTGACCTCTTTTAGGTACACATTTCTAAGAAACCGTTAAGAGTTAGGGCTTTAATTTTGTTGTGACTTTTCTATGACAACTTTTTAAGCTCTGGTACTAGAATTATTAATATAGAACTAGCGATACCATTTCGAGAATTTTTTTTGAAAAATACAAAAACAATTTAATTTTTTTTGTAGAATTTTTTATTTTATTTCGAACTTAGTTATAATACTGCTATGGTTCTAGTACCATATATCACAATTATAATGGGAAACATGCTCAAAAAATTTCGACCTTCAAAGCCAAATAGTTTTTGAGAAAACTGTACCTAGCTTTATGGAAAAAGTGAATTTGCGGGAAATGGCTTAAAGTTTTACTTACCCTAAAATCGGCCTGCACCATAATATTGATCCTCACCAGACTGTTTTTTTTTTCAGAAATAATTTCTCCTTTTTTTCTCTTGACTTGCTTCTTTTGACACACTTCCCATTGCCTTCGTAGCTTTCTGTGTTTTTTGAATATCGCAACTCTTAATTGTTTCCACAGATTAACTCAATTAAAATAAATTCTGATCAAAACATTACTTAACAAAAATTCTGCATAGCTTCCGTGATTTCTATCGTACAGGTATAATTTTTATATGTAATTACACAGAAAGATACACAAGGCAATGGCGCCAAAATAAGAAAAATCGTTTTTTTCGATTTTCGAGGTATAGTGCTCCCCTTAAAGCATTTCAGATGTGGCTTCACAGAAGAATACTCCGTGTCACATGGACAGTACGAATTACAAATGAGAAGTATTTTCAGAGTGTTCGTGTAGTAATGGCCTATTCCCATGATGCTAGTTTACTAGCTGCTACTACTAGCACGACCTACTAGTATGTAGTTGATGGTTCCCACTGAGCTAGTTAATTAATCCCAGTCATCTGAAGACGTGAGTTGTGCTGTGTATTGCTGTACAAAGTACAGCTTACTAACAACTAGTAACGTTTCCAAACGTTCACACCAAACTAGTTTACTAGCGCTAGCCAATCACGTGAACTTTACTCCCCTACTAGCGCTAGTAAAATCAAACATGTTCAGTCACAAGTGCCCTAGTGAATACTAGAGCTTTAACTAAACTAGCTGCTAGTTTTCGTTCCCATTACGCTATTTTGACAGCTGCTAGTTAACTATCAGCTTGTACTAGCGCCGTTAGAATAAGCTTATGAGAGCTTTTTAATACCGTAAAGTGCAGAGAATTAGTGTAATTGAGACATCTTCTTCGACGTGATCGATATCTACTCCTCCAGATTGTTGACGAATAGAAGATCTACAAGGCAATGGTAGATGGTAGGTATCCTGATTATGAAACATGAGGGATTGGACCGGTGTTGCCATGTTGAGGAATATTTCCGTCTGGTAAAAAATAGAAAAGAACACATCATGGTGATAGCCAAGGTTAGACGAACCTAACATGATACATAAAAAGCCGGGGCTTCTCCAACAGTAATTTCTATTAATTTGTTCATATTATGTGCCGGATATTTTGCATCAGACCCTTAATTTTCTTTCACTGTATTTAAAAATTACTTCCAACTTACAAATTTAAATTCTCAACTTAGGCTATGTACAATGTAAAAGAAATATGTGGTGTGAAACACTCACACGACTTTCTCTTGCCAATGAAAATAAAGAACAATATAACTTAAGCAATAAAACATTAGAAATAAACAAAAAACTAACCTCAAAAAATATAACCTTATTTTAATCATGAGTGAAAGAAGCAAAATGAAAATCAACCTCAGTTTGGCTTAAAAATACGAACAATCACTCTTTCACGCTAAACTAGCCTCTGTAGAGAAAAATGCTTTAAATAAAAGTTCCAGATCTTTTAATTTCCTATGAATTTGATTTTACACTTTTGTCGTAAAATGCATACTCAGGCTGAAATCTTAAAAAAATTGATTTTTTTCACAGATTTTCATGAAAAGAAAAACAGAAAATCACTAATTACCTCTAAACTAAGCGTTATAAAAAATATTTGAAATAAAAGTTGTAGGGTTTTAAATTTTCTACAACTTTTATTATATACTACATTTTTGCGCTAAAATGCATATTAAAGCCGCAATCTTAATTAAAATAAACAAAATTTTTACGAGAAAACAGCTTTCCCAAGAATTTCAGCAGACATGCCGCCTACCCTATCTTGTAGAGCCTAAAAATGTAGTAAATGAGGCTATTCAAATAAAATCGTAGGGCCGTTTTTGAGAAAATCGCAAAAAAGTGAAAAATGACGCGAATAAACTACTTCCGGTTGACTGATTTTGATGAAAATGTTCGTGTCGGGTCCGGAAGTAGTATGTAACTTAAGTTTCAAGTTTCAAGATCGTACGATGTTTTGCTCTTGAGATATTCCGTTCATACACACACACACGCGCGTGCGCGCGCGCACGCACACACACACACACACACAGAGAGAGAGAAAGAGAGAAAACACACACAGACCAATCACTAAAAACATGTTTTTTGAGTTCAGGGGGTCTGAAAACATGCAGATCCAGTGAAAACTCGATTTCGAAAAATCGACATGAAAACAATACTTTCCTCCCTATATACTCATATAGGCAAGAGAAAGTAAAAAAACCTGTTGTTATTGTTGCAACATACTTTTCACAAACAAAAACACACACCAAAATTATTACAAAATGTTCATGTACTCGTAGTAAAAAGACTTGTTTAAAAACTAAGAAGTTTGAATGTGTGATAAATCGTTGAATATGTTTTACCATCACATTTGACTTGATTCGAATGCACAAAGTATAAAGTATATACCAGAGAATGTTTTGTTTCTTTCTTCAAAAATATATACAGTCCATAAATATTACCGCACAATATGTTTTAATAATGCCATTTTTTACACTATTCTTATTATACTCGTACAATGTATAAAATTATAATTTATTTTTAGATTAGGCCTACTTTTGTAAATTTACTGTACAGTGGTGCCAAATCGTGAATGATTTACGCCTTTAAATTCCTGTATTTAACATTGTAATGACGGAGAAGGAATAATGTTTTGCATAATATAGAAAATTCAATTAAATTTAACATGGTTAAACCACAGCATATTGAACAACCAATACTCAGAATTCAACCTCTCCCCACACACAAAGTAATGTAATTTATGCAAATTAATTATTATTGTTCGGTTTAAGAGATAACAATAAAATCATCTGAAAGAAAACACCTAACTGTTCAGAATATTCTTTTTAAATACGTTCCATCTTGTAAAATTTTAGTTTGAATTTTTTATTAAAAAAATAATTATGTGGCATCATCAGCTGACAAGGTTGATTTGTTAGAACAATCCGCGGGACATCGAAATGTAGATAATTCTTTTGTAATTTATTTTAAATCGTATTGATTGCTTCGCGAGTAGCTACTGCAGTGGGTTACAGTAGAGAAACGGTAGGTTATTTTCCAAACCCTAGCCGAGGATCGAACCCGGGACTTCCATCTTTTCAGTCAAGTATGCTAACCAGTGCGCTACAGAAGCGGCCTTTAGAATGTTTTTGAAATTTAATTACGAACTTTTTCTGAAAATCTGTTTTGTCCATTGTTTTTACAAAAAATTATTGTTTTACGATGAAGTTTACTTAAAATGAGCACATACCAGTTTTCCGATTAGATTGTTGACGATCAATTTATAAGTTTTGAATCAACCATATTAAATTAACCACATTAAGAGTTTTTAAAGGTTCATTTTTTGGGAAAATACTCAAGGATAAAAATGAAATGAAATTTTCGAATTAAAAATGATAGAATAATATAAAGATATATTAAGATAGATAGATAAAAAAAATTTGTAACAAAAAATACGAAAAATTGGGGAATTCTGCTATCTAGAGAGTAAAATAACAAAGGATGGTAGAAGCACAAGTGATATCAAAAGTTGAATTGCTCAAGCTAGAAAAGCCTTTGAAATGAAAAACAGCTTACTGACTACAAAGATTGATTTACAGATAAGGAAAAATTTCTTAAAACACTATGTTTGGAGTGTAGCATTATACGGGAGTGAAACATGGGTAATAGGGGCTGCAGAAAGAAAGAGGATAGAAGGTTTTGAAATGTGGTGTTATAGAAAAATGTTAAAGATTAGGAGGGTGGACAAAATAGGTGATTTAGAGATTCTTAGAGGAGTAAATAAAAGAAGTATATAGAAGCATCTTACCAGAAGAAGGGATAGGCTAGTGGGGCATATCTTAAGACATACAGGTATTGGTCTTCACCAGGAGTGAATTGTAGGGGGAGGCAAAGGTTAGAAAATATAAAGAAAATTACAAAAGGTGTAGGGTGCTACAGGTATGTAGATATGAAACGACTTGCGCAAGATAGAACAGCTTGGAGAACTCCATCAAACAAGTCGAGAAACTGATGACAAAAAAAAGAATAATTTAGGCTAGAGGTTGCTAAAATACAAACTTAGCCGCTGTGCAGGAAAAATGAATATTACACTTAAATATGTCCATATCGTTATTTGTTTTGTTTTTAACAAAACAGAACAAGTTCACTAGTTACAAAATAACAGTATTTACACTCAATTTTAGAGTGCTATATCCTTAATGATTGTTGGCGATAATTATGGCCCATCTTCAATTAATTCAGGTCCTTGTCCGGGTGTAATCCGAGATATTCAATTGCGCCTGTGTATGGCATTTGTTATAAATCCCGTAAACGAAACAGAAAAAAAATTGGAGTTAAATAACCTTGACTGATTTCAGTTTTCAATACAAATTCCGTTAAAATCCGGTTAACGATTAACCTGCAAATTGAAAACGGTACGTAATCATTTGTTGTAATGAATCATGTTGATAGTTCAAGATCGCTAATTGTATATATGGAATTCGCAATGAAACGAACTTACAATGCACACAAAGCGGTAAAAAATAAGTCGAGCATTGATTAAAAGGTCTTGATTTTATGTAATAACTGACGTCATTACTTTTGTCGTTAGCATGCGTAACAGAACAAAACAATACACCTAGTCCCCTGCCTAGTCCCCCTCCACTCAGCTTCCTGAAACTTGCATTTCACTCTCATCTCCCTTCACACTCCCACTTTATCCATTATTATGTACTTCTGGCTCTACTCCAATTGACGAATTAGGAATAAAAAGATATACATGATACTTCTTGGAATCACAGCTCCTAGTGACTCAGTACAAGTATGTCACGGACACCAACAAAATTGGTATTTCTAATCTATTGTTATGTTTGTAAATTTGTCACCTGACATTTGAGCTTTCATGAATTGATTCAGTGAATGTAATCAACGAACAATTTGTTCCCATGAACTGTCGAACCTCATATAGTTCATGTAATTGATTGTATTACTAATTTTACTTTCATTTACAGGCTTACTTCACTGAAGTATTATACTTCATACATATATTTATTATAACAGGCCTACACATCTGATTCACAGAGATTTTTCCGCACATATAACATGCAATAGTTGAGTTGTATAATTTTAAAGTAAATGGTAGTATTGGAAAATACAGATATGTTTGTAATATGTGCATACTCACTATGCCAATAAGCAAATGGTTAAAGCAAAAGTTTTACTTACGTAAACATTTGTTAAGAGTGTAAAAGGAATCATTCACCCTCAAATGAACTGGTACTCTTTGGATAGACAATTTTTTATTTTATTTATTGTTTTCAAGGTCTAGACATAGAATAATAACGTAAAATTTGACATATATATTTTTCAGTTTTTATTCAGTTGGCTATTATAAACAATTAAACTTAGTACAACGGAAAGGAGAGAGCTACCTGGAAAATTAGAACTAACATAATAGCGAGAGCCCAGAAACTTACCAAGAAGAAATTTAATCTGAACTGTAACAGTATAAACCAGTAGAACCAACACGAAGCCATTTATTACTGTGAAACTACTTCTAATTTAAAAATAAAACGAGAATGAGAGAAATTCTTGGGATAGAAAGAAGAATCCATTGGACTTGCATAAACAAAAAAACTGAAATTCAATGATATCTGGATCTTAATGTCTAATTCTGAACTCTACCATGAAATCGAGCAAATTACTGACATCATGATGAAGAAGCGAATTTCTTTCTTCGGGCATTTACTTAGAATACCGGACAATCGAGTAACTAAACAACTCATTTCTATAATTAACTCGTGGATAAATCCTCCAAGGTGGTTGGCCAAAATAAAGCAAGATATGCAAGAACTTAACATTGCAGAACAAGATCTTATAGAAAAAGCTGAACAGCTTAAAATGCTTAAAGATAAAGGCAAAAGATTCGACGATAAAGATTCTCGAGCTCTGTCGTCAATGATTTGTACAGATAAAATCAGACAGATCAGATCCCAAAATATGAAGAATTATTGGGGAAAACGTAAGAATCCTAAACTCAAACTAAGAAGGATTTCTAAATTTGATTCAAGTGGTCCAGTGAGGCCTTAAAAGCAAAAAAAAAAAAACGACAACACAATTATGAATGACACTGCTTTCTGCTGGAATTTTGACTTTACGTCCGTTTTAGACAAGGACTTTTTGTGTCTGTTCAAATACACAAAAGGAATTCAGAGTGACTTCCAGTAGCTGAATACCTGAGCTGATCTTAGAGGCTATAGTATACATAAAAATTTAAAAACTTTTCCATTGATTAAAACTTGCAAAGCAAGAGTTAAATAAAGCCAGCGGATATATATTTGAAGTAGCTTTAATGAGATAATTTCTGCGCATGAAGTATACAACCATACATGGTTTCCTTATTTGCATTTTTTTTGTTGGTATGTATTCCGTTCACAAATATCAGGAGGTTCAAACATTTTTTATTTTTTATTACGCAATTACACATCTTTTAATTTCTGTTGAGACTTGTAAAATTAATTAATGATGAAAACTTTTAAAGTATAAAAAATGTATTCTACCATAACCACAGAAATATTATGTTCGTGCTATATATTCCTGTTTACTTTTTCTTTCATTTAAGTCGTTTCAGCATTTAGGTCATTATTGATTACACTGCTACAATTTGGAACTTTGTGTTAAGATTTTCAGATCTAATCCTTGAAAAGAAATCAAGACCCTAAAATTTGGGATTCATATATGCTACCGAACGCGCTACTGAGATTGTCACTTTTAAATTGAATAACTAATTAGATGTAATTTAAGTTAAGTAGGATATAATAAATTTTTCATTAACATGCCTCCGCGTAGAAGAAACTCACAAAATTCAAAATTGTAACTTATCCGTAAAACTTTTCGCAAATTTCACAGCACTGATTTAATAGCAATTAAAACAAAAATAATAGTAGGTCTACTATTACTTCTGAAATAAAATCACGACTACTGTATTTAGAATAAATTAGGTTTATTTCAGACAATGTGTCTAGAAAGTAACCTTTATTTCGTAATTGCCCAGAGTCGGAACGTATTGTCTGTAAAACTAACTAATAAAAAAATCAAAAAATAACTAATAAAATTTAAAAAAACTAACAAATATTGGTTAATTAAATTTACTGTTAATATAGCCTATAATATTTAGTAAGTTGATAGCTACTACTCAAGTAAGTTAAGCATCGTCATACTACATCAGTTTTGAATGAGCCTGATATTTTGGTTCTAATTCTAATTAAAGTTCGGACTGTAATTTTTGTATTTACAATTAACGGACTAAATGTGCTTGATAATAAGAATAAGTGATGGGACAAAGTTTTCGATAAGAGATTTGCAAGTGATCTTTATATTTCTCGACTTCTAAAGCATTGCGGTGTGTGAGGGGGGTATATTCTAAAATAAAAACCTACTAGACCGAATAGACTGAAATTTATAAACTAAGTATTCCTTGACCAACCCTAGAAGTGTGTTTGGAATTAGATGTGTAGTCCCAAAATTAAGGGTACTTCACTTACGTTAAAAAATACTAAATATAATTTCTTAAAAACTACTCTAACGTTGATCAAACTTCCCTCATTTACTACATTAATTGGGCTCATTATGATGACGTAAGTGGTATCTCAAGGAACATTCATAAGGTTGTTCTTTCATTGAATTGTTATTGTTTAGGTCATTAGCCGAAGGCTGATTTTAACCTTTAGAGCCCATACTAAGTTAAACGAGGAGTGAGATGGTTTGTCATTGCCTTACAGAGTGGAAAAAGTATGCCGATCAGCACGCCACGCCCTCCGAAAAGCATCTTCCACCCTGCAAATGACGCCTTCACTTAATTCACCTTCGGGTGAATTAAAACCTTCGGGTCTGGCTGTATAACGAAATTCATTACTCTCAGACGAGATAACTCTGATTAGTGTCTTTTGCACCTCTACCTCTTCTGTTCTTGAATGCTTCAGTCATATAATTGGCTGACCATGTGATAAGAAACAAAACTATTTTTGTAGCCCTGGAACTAACAGATCGAGTGCATATAATTTAACACTCCACCTCCCTGTTATGGCATTTCCTTTAATTAAGAATATTTTATTTCAAAATTACAGCCTTTAGCCTTCATGTCCACTTTTTTGGCCTCACACAAATATAGCAGTTGATAATTCGTAAAGATTGATCATGAAAGATTGATTTTAAAATGTTCTGAACTACTTGGAGTTTAACAAGAAGTTGGTGCGGTTTGCTAAAATTTATTTACCATGTCATTTTCTAATTCCGAGTGAACTACATAAAAACTCACCGAGTAACTTATTAGTATTTATTAACTTTTAAAAAATTCTATGATTGTTTATGTCTATATATCTATTAATTTATTTTATGTCCATACAATATGTTACCGGTAATATTGCTTACAGGAGTACATGTAAGTGTATGTAATAAATAAATAAGGTATTAAATAGAGAGAGAATATTCTGAGATAGATAAAAAATGAATGTATTGTATTCTACCCTACGTAGGCCTACATGTTTCATTACTGTTTATCTATTTAAGAGTGACGACTAGTTTCCTGAATGTTTACAATAAGGAGTCAAGGAAATTTACTGTCGCTATTATTAGAAATGAATAGGTAGAAATAATAATTGATATTTATGTAATGTTTACATGACTCATCACCCTTCTCATTGATTTAGAACTGATGACAACCATAGAATACACTGAATCTGTCAAGTATTCAAACTAAGTTGAAGCTTTCATTACAATAAATTTTACTTTTTTATCCTATCTTGGATTTTTAATCCGTTTTGAGAAAAAAAATAAGATTACAACAATAAAACTATTGTTAACCGTGTTTGGTTTTGTTTGTTACAAATTCTTACAAAAAATTAAATGCTTTTTCGTTTCAACGAACCCACAACTACGATAATATTTTCTGGTAAATTTTAACTCTGGTGAGAATGTTTTTAATGTAGGTTTATTTAGAATAATTAGGAAAATAATTCAAATATGTAATTTTTTGTTAAGTTAAATAATAGTTCATACAAGAATGACCTTTCTTTGTATCTTGCGTATAAGAAAATTCAAATTTTCTGCTCTTTTAATGGTATTACATTAATGATTATTACATGCTACATTCCATTTCATATGGGTAAGGTCGCCAAGCTGACTGACATGTGACAGTAAGTCAGTTTATTAAATGACTACTGTGATTTGTGGTTTATTATCAGTGAGTAGGCCTACTAAACTACTAAAATTATTCTCGGACTTTTACTGGGAATCCAATTCGGAATCTTCACTTTGAAGTTTTGCGTAATCTATGTCTCTTATCCATTATTTTACAGAAAGACAAGTACGTTATTTATTTTTATTATTTTTTTAGTTTATTTAAGGGCGCATCAACTTCTTGTTCATTAGGGACTTTGGGGCGAGGAACTGTGGGTTTGAATGTGTTATAATTTTGCAGACCAAATCGATCTTGGAACCTCGACTTTGCAGCGTGGCACACTAACCACTGGGCCGCAGATGCGGGCTGTATTAATTATATTTAAAGAAAAATTCAAAAAAATGTTATGGTTGACAAGTCTGAACACAGGCTTTCACGTCTAGCTTAGGATAGCAGTATGAAGTTGTTATTTTTTCTTTTAAACTGAAATGTAAAGAACGAGAAATTGAATTTGATTATTCTTTAATTTCCAGGTTTATTTTTGGTGCATAAAAAGCAAGAAATTTTTTTTATTTAAAAAAATCGAAAGTCGACTTCTTTCCGAATTACTTTCTATAGTTATAATGAAACCGTGTATAGAGATCCGCGTTAATGGTAACATTTCTTGTATTTATATCCACACATTTAGCCTAAAATATAATTAAACTGCATTATCATTTTATAATTCAAGTGCAATACACTAGCACACTAATTGTTACTACCTAATTACGATCTATTGACAATTTAGGTAGGGATAAGGTTTACAAAAAAAATGAAACACTTGGTACTAATTTTTTGGTTGCAGCTAGACAACTTTGTGAGCAACAAGAATCTAGTAAAAAATGTTGCATGAATATATAAATTTATGTGGTAGATAATATATTATCCTATTATCTATGGTCTATATACTAAAGTACAAAGTGTTACTTGCCGCCAAATAAGGTTGCTCTCTTGTGTTAACAAATAAATAGCCAACATGACTGCCCTTACCTGAAAAACATCCCTGTGCGGTAATGTAAGACATTAGGTAAACTTACAAATAAACAGAGAAGTTCTTGTAAAAATAAATATAGAAAATACCTACCCACTATTATACGGTTAATTGAATATTTATGTACTTTTTATTGCTTAGATTACACCTGGGATGAATTGAATTTTTTCTAGCCGATCGATTCATTTTATTATACAAACAACTTTATTATTTACTATATAAAGGATTATTTCTTAACATTATATAATTATTTATAAAACTTTATTTTTAAATGAATTGCAAAGATAATCATATGTTTTGCGCAAGATATATTTTTATAATTCTCATGAATCATAAATAAACAGAAGAGCTGAGATCAGAACCGGTTATGGATGCTTGGGAAACCCAAGTTCAACAGTGGGCGAACTGATCGATGCATCCGGATCAACCAGTCCCGTGTGGTTGCTTAACATACGAAGGCGCCTTGCCCGCTCTAAACCAATATTCTCTGAATTTAAATATCTTTAGATATTGCACATATCGATAGACGATGCGAATAAAAAGATGTGATTAAATTTTTTAAGTATAAAATTCATCTCAATAAATTATAAACAAATTAACGATAATAACGTAGGTTCATTGATAAAACCTGTCAAGAAAGCTAAGAAAATATTTTGTACGCTAAATTTCGTATTCATTCATTAATATTCTAAAGATTTTGCCCTGTTGCTGCAACTATTAATTCTATACCTACAGTAACTAATATTTCATTGTCTTCCAATTTATTAAATTTCATATCTATCATTAAATCTTCTAAGTTCAGGTTCCTCGGTCTGTTACATAAGCTGATTAAAAGTGGAAATCAAGGTTGGAAACTAAATTCATGAGGAAGCTGAAAAGTTGTTTTTTAAATCCCTAGGCATGCCTTCTTACTTTTTCTTTTTTATCCATAACTGTACAATACTAACAACTAATAAATGAGATGAAGGAAATTAGTATTATAATTCATAATTTATAAATAAAAATATAAATATTTATAAAATACTACAAATTTTTGACGTTGTATTAATTGACTTTCTGGCTTGGAGAACAGAACTTAATAGTAGGAATCAGTTGGCCCATTGATGTATTGGTCAGTGCAACTGGTTTATGTGTCAGATGTTCCGAGTTCCAATCCCGGTAGGATCTGACATTTTTTCATCATTCGTTGGTTGGTTGGTGTAGCGATCAGCGCAAATGGTTTCTATAGTAGAGGTCCCGGTTTCCAATCCCGGTCAGATTATCCTATTTTCATTTCTACATGCACACAATATACAGTCTGTCTGTAACTTGATGGCCTCAGGCAGAGAAGAGCAATATGCGATTTGTAAAACCATTTCAGAAAACATTTCTAATATTTTTAAGTAACTAAAACTTATCGGAAATGACATATTTTTATAAAACAAATGTATTTCACATGTTTTTGTTTTATAAAATTATGTCAAAATCACGTTTAATGAGGTAATGTATAATGTAGAAACAGTTTTGTTTTTGAAGAAAAACTATCCTCTTAACTTAAAAAGTAATGATTTTCTGTTAAATTTTATTGGGTCACCGTTTTACATAATTATTACAGAACAAACCTGCCACATATTATGTTAATCCGTGTAATACTTGTTGAACAATGACGATGTATTTGAAAAAATACGGTTTTCCTTCAAAAACAGAACTTTTATTATATTATACATTATCTCATTAAGCGTGTGTTTTTCGAAATAATTTTATAGAACAAAAACATGCGAAATACTTTGTTTTATAAAAAAATACGTCATTTCCGACAAGTTTTATTCATTTAAAAAAATTAGATGTACTTTTCTGAAATGGTTTTACAATCCGCATATTGCTTTCCTCTGTCGGAGGCCTTCAAGTTACAGATAGACAGTAAATACATCTCTTATGTTTTCATACGCGCAAGCTTTGGCTTATGTTAGTATCAACACACAAAACTTCTTATGGCCTCCTCATCTCCTTTTATAGCCACTGTGGTTCTCCCAAAAAGTTCATACTATAAGCAAGAAAGAGGGTGTCCTAGGCTTGATTTAGAAGTAAAATATAATAGGACTGTAAACGAATTATTATATATAACAGTAATGAATTGCTGTATAATGGTAATAAATCTATCACCCAGTGCGCCTAATAGTCGGACGTAAAACTCCTAAGTGACTTAACTAGCCTTAATTGATTATTATTTAAAAAATGAAGATTTTTATGTTTAACAAAAACTGTTGCCTAATGAATTCCGTACTTCAGAACGTCGTGAACGTAGCGGTAAATTATTAGATGAAAAGTTATGTATTATTCGGTTATTATGAAAACTTAGAGATTATTTCTTTATGCCCACCTTCAAAGTAAAACTTTGAAAACTTTTACCCTATACAGCTGTGCTTGAATTAAATAGTTTTTTCAGAAGAATATTCACAAACATAGGCCTAAATGTAATTTTGGCGAAAAAATTTTCATTTGTTATTTCAGTAATAAAAGGAAAGAAATGTAAGAATAGATTTCGGTTTAAAAGAAATATTTTTTTGTTTTACTGATTCGTACAGATTAAAGTACAGCCGTATGTACTTAAATATTTAAAGTTTTCCATTGTTTCTTGCGATATCTTTAATCAAAATGAAATATTAAATATAAAATAATTTGTATGCTGATCAATACGGTGGAATTCAGACTTGTCACTTCAATTGGCATGGAAAAAATCTCTTTCAATTGGTCAAAAATCGTTGTAGTTAATAAGAAACTCCAGCCTTTACGATCAGCGCTATTTGGTTTTGACGTCTCAAAATCTTACATAGTTTAAAAAAATATTAAATTGGTTTTTTGACCTAATGATTGCAAAATTCTATTTTTTTATTTTTATATTATAATTCATTAATATGAGTATATTCATATTTTGTTAGCATCGTTGAATTGCAATAAAACTTTTATGAGGCTTATTGAATTTTGAATAGTTCAAATGAGTGAGGTTAAAAGGCCTTTTTATGGATCACTATATTTATTTTTATTTCCCTAACGCTGTAAACGATACATTGTGTCAACTGAAGAGTCTATTCAACTGGTAAAGAATTACGACAATTTTGTGATACAAGATACATCCGTGGGTGAAAAATTTTATAGTATTGTTATTGGAAAACATATGCAGTAATATTTATAGAATGATGACGATTATTATTACTAGTACTACAAAAAGATAAGGACGGAAGATTAAGGAGACCTTGACATCAAAAAACCTTGCCTGCCTCCTTTAAATAATAGGAAGATCCGTGTTTATTTAATTTACTTTTATTATTTAATAAATTAATTTTTTAAACACACATTAAAACTAAAATACAATTACACGCTAAAACAATTAAAACATTTTGTACCTTTCGACTTGTTCGATTCAAAAATTAGGACGTTTAGAGATTTTACTATATTGACGGGTAATATGGCTTCATAAATTATTATGAGTGAAAAGATAACCGATGAATAAATTACTTAAAACATACGTATATTTTTTGGTAATTTATTTTCATTACAAACAAAAATAATCCTAAATCTCCTTAATGTATATCTACTGTAACAGGCCGTATTTTAACCTTCAACACCAGAAAATTTGCTGAGTAGGTCTGTTAGCCAATTTAGACGTGTACGAACTTATTAAATGAAAAAAATTATTTAGCTAATTCTTAAGGCGAATGCATCATTCTAAATTTTTATTTAGAATGATAAATTTTATTTTATTTTTGTTCCTTATCCTGATTAGTGGTTATAACCACTACAGTATATAAATTTTCCCATAACAGACAGGTGGAGTATCAAATTATTTACACTCAATCTGTTAGTTGCAGGGCTAAAATAAATAGTTCTGTTTCTTATCATATGGTCAGCCAATTAAATGACTGAATCATTTAAAAACAGAAGAGGCAGAGGTGTAAAAGACACTAATCAGAGTTATCTCTTCTGAAAGTAATGAGTTTCATTATACAGTCAGACCTTGTGGTGAATGAAATGAAAGTGTCATTCGCAGAGTGGAAAATATATGCTTTTCAGAGGGCCCGGCATGCTGATAAGCGTTCTTTTCCACTCAGTGAGGAAGGCAATTGTAAACCACCTCATTCCTCGTTTTACTTAGTAAAACCTCTACAGGTTCAAACCAGCCTACAGGCTGATGACCTAAACAACAACATCTTTCTTAGTTTGCTCCTAATGTAAACAAATAATGACGTCACTGAGCATGCGCATTATTATAAAAATGTATACTCGCTGATTAAAAAGTAACAACAAAATACTTTTAAAAGTATTTTTCTAAATTTAATTGTTAGACCTACATCATATCATGACTGATGTTTTAAGTACGGCTGATGACCTAAACAACAATAATGGTATACTTTCAGACCCAACTCACGAATCAAACTTAAAGCTTTGTACTCAAAACTTTCCTCTGCATTACCAAAGCAATTAGTTATTTTTTTATGTAAATTTAAAAAATATTATTAAACATCTAATATAAAAATAATGTATTTTATAAACTATTAAATATAAATTTGATGACTAACTTGTCTTTCTTTCAGCAAAATCATACGCTTTTTGAAACTAATTAGTCAGTTATTCTACAAAACGATGGATAGATAGATAGATAGCAAAATTATCATTTTTCAGGGTTGTGTTCAGTGTCATCATCATTAAGGGTCCAAAATAAAACCTTATTAGTTCCAAAAAGCTTATAACTTCACTGAAACAGAAATAAGTCATCAAATTCCAAATTTGAGAATTTGAGAATTGACTTGAGAATTTCTTTGCATAATGGAAACCACAAAATTAAGTTATAATGTATTTAATATTTAACCTTTCAGACCTTGAAAGAATGACATTAATCAGCTATTAGAACTGTTTTTACAAAAATTAATCTTTATCTTTACTCTAGCAGTTAAACTGACTTATATTTCATTAAACTGAGAAAATCATAAGAGGTAGAACTATTTTAAAATAAATCTTTTGTAATATTTTCTAGTAAAACGACATATTAATATTTGCTTCACACAAGATTAATCTGTGTTTATTTAATGTTGAGAGTAAGTAGTTTACGTGAGCAACTGCGTCAGCCAAAGACTGTGGTACTTGATCAACTGACTACAAGTATACCAGTTCATATGCAAATTACTGAAGTCATTCATTCAACACAAAAAAGTATGTATACTACAAATAAGATTTTTTTTTATTAAACAGAACCACTTGTGAACCGATACCCTGTTCTAAAGCAAAGTGCACTATTATCTTTTTATAAAAAATAAAGTATAGAGAAAAATATCAAAATAGCATTAAAAATTAGAAGGTAATTACATGGGGTTTGATTTAGGTCTACATATATTTAAGTAATAACTACATTCATTCAAAAATCAACTTTTAAAATTTTTTTTATTCCTAATTTGTATGTGTTGCAATCTGTTCAATTCAGAACAATAAGTAACCCCATGACCCAATGAGATGAGGATGATATGTATGATGTGTAAATGAGGTATAGTCTTGTACAGACCCCGGCCGACCATTCCTGAGAGAGTATGGTTAATTAAACCCCAACCATCAAAGTACACCGGTAACCACTGTCTAGTATTCAAAACTACCTTTACTAGGATTTGAACCAGGAACCTTAGTCTCCAAAAATCAGCTGTTAAACAACTGATTTTGGCGACGACTTTACCTCTTGTCCAACCCGGTGGGTCAAAATTAAAACTAACAAACCCATCAATAAATTTATGAAACATTAACGATTCTTGGATGAGCTTGATTAAATTAAAAAAATCTGGTGTGAAACACTCACACAACTTTCTCTTACCAATGTAATTAATTAACAATACAACCTAACAATAGTAGAAAACAAAAAACTAACCTTAATAAACATAACCTAATTTTAATCATGAGTGAAAGACGCAAAATGAAAATAAACCTCAGTTTGGCTTAGAAATACGGAAAATCACTCTTTCACGCGAAATTATACTCTGTAGAGAAAAATGTTTTAAATAAAAGTTGTAGATCTTTTAATTTTCTATAAATTTAATTATATACACTTTTGTCGTTAAATGCATACTAAGCCCGAAATCTTGAAAAATTCGATTTTTCACACGTTTTCGTGAGAAAAAAAAACAGAAAATCGCTAATTACCGCTAAACCAAGCGTTATAAAATAAGTATTTTCCTGCAGCTCATTTAATTCGTGAGAAAAGTTAGTTAATCACTGGAAAAGTATCCACTGAAAAGGTATCCTATTTATCAATGAGACCCAGTGTTTGGCATCGACAGCTTGGTAATTAGCAACTACTAAGGGTATTGATACCTTAATGGTGGTTTTAATGTGTTAAAATTTCCAGACCCTAGCCGGGAATCGAACCCGGGACATTTCGCTTTGTAGGCTAGTGTACTAGTCCACTACGCCATGGAGGTGGTTTAAAAATACATGTTTCTATTAATTTTTGATTAAAAGTTTTTTTGGAAACGTTCGGTTAACCGGACATTGGTAATTTACGGACGCCCGGTAAACCGAATGTCATAACTACGTATAAGATACCAACGTCCTATTTTTAGGACGTTGGTACTGAAAGGGTTAAGGAATATTTTTTAGTTGTTGTTTAGGTCAACAGCCGAAAGGCTGGTTTGAACCTCTACAGATTCAAACCAGCTTTTCAGCTGATGACCTAAACAATAATAACATCTCATATTGTGTATTTGAATTAAAAAATTTATCAGATTTGAAAAAAAGAATAACTAATGACAGATTATCATGCTCTAATTCTGTCTCATCCGGCATGCTATTTTAGTGTGGGAAAATTTTGTATGGATAATTATGGAAAGAGGATTTTAAATTTACAAGAAAGCTATTAGGTGTATGTTAGAAGCTAATCACCTTAAAATTTTTAAAATTATAGCTTTATATAGAACTTAACTTAGGATAAAATAAGCGATCACCCTCAAAATAGTTTTGGATTTGTTTTATTTTAGTTTTCTGTTGTCAGATTGCGATGGGTTTATCTATGTGTATCTGTAGATGGAGTGTTCTGTCTGTGTGTGTGTGTGTGTGTGTGTGTGTGAGTGGGTTTAGGTGTTTGTGTTTGTGTTTGTGTTTGGTGGTGGTACTTGCTCAAATAGTTTTTTTTGGATTTGTTTTATTTTAGTTTTCTGTTGTCAGATTGTGATTGTGGTGGGTTTGGGTATCTGTATTTGTATTTAGGTCCAATCTGCTCAGAAAAGTGTTTTGGATTTATTTAGGGTTGGTTGTCTTTGGTCAGTTGTGGTGGTTTTGGTTTTCTTTATTTGTGTTTGGTGTTATGGTCAGATTTGTTGTTGTTGTTTAGTTGTGTGTGTGTGTGTGTGTGTCGGTTGGGTTGTAGATGTTGGTGTAGTTTTGTATGTATGTAGGTAGGTTTGGTTTAATTGTGAAATGGGTATAAGGAAACTAATAGAAGCGGATAGATAAACTATTCTAACCAACCGCTTTTTTTTTCAAGGTCGTCAAAGTAAGAAATTGAGCCAATATGATTATTATTATTGTTGTGGTCGATTTAAAGTGGTTACATAATGCCGGTATGTAATAGCAGAATAAAAATAATCCAGCCTCTCTATTGGCAGATTACAAACCTTTTACAAGATGATCATAGTTGTATAAATTACAATTGGTTATGTTATAATAATTTCAACATATCTGTTCATAAGATCGAATAAGTTGTTTTGATATTCCAACCAGTTCTTGGAAAATTCTTGGTAGGTTTTACTACCATAAGGAATAGTTTAAGAATGATAAATTTTAATAATAAATATCCTATAGTGATGTTTTGAATAATAATGCAAATAATTCTGATCCAGTAATTTTTTTTACATGTCAGTGATTTTACTAGTTTGTAAAATAAATAAAATTGAATACTAACTTAAATATATATATTCGATGTTACCAAATTTAAGTTTGAGTAAATTATATATTTTTTTTTATAAATTTAACGTTTGGGCATCGATTGAATTATAAATGATTTAAAATAATATTTAATCAAAATGAAAACATATGAATAATTCCTAAAAATCTATACTTCTATTTATAAAATGATAAAATATTTTGAGAGAATTATTTCTGGATTTGTTTTGGCCCAATTTTTATGATTTCTTGGTGTCGTTTGAAAGCTATTGCCGTACAGGTTTACTAAAAATCCCAAATATTTGTTTTTTTTTTTCTCGAAAAATACTACCGGAAATTTAAAATTATTAGGTATCTCCATAAACAAAGTTATTTAATGAAAATGTTTGTAGCCTATCAACGTGCGAAGCCGAGAGCAAGGTCCGCTGTTTATTTAGTTCTGCTCTTATTGTAGGTGAAACTGGTGGTAGAGACTGGACAATTTTGATCATGTCAGGCCTTCCAAAAACCACCTACTTTCCACCCTGCAAATGACGCCTTCACTTCATTGACCACAGAGTCTGGCTGTATAATGATATTCATTACTTTCAGAGGAAATAACTCTGATTAGTGTCTCTTACACTTTTCCACCTTCTATTCTTAAATGCTTCAGTCGTATAATTGGCTGACCATGTTATAAGAAACAGAACTATTTTTTTTGCTCGATTGAGTTCATATCTGTTAACATTTGTTATGAGCAAATTCGCATTTGTATTTACAGAAATAATATCTTGCTAATTGATAGCCTACTAATACTTTATTTATTTTTTTATCTTTCTATGAAAAAAAATAGTAGCTAAATTTAGTCGATAAGTAGATCTAATTCAGGTCAACCGAACATTAACTGGTAATGAAAAATAATAATGTATTTTACTTTTAGTTAAGAGAAATATGTCAATTTGTTTCAGCGCAAAATTAGTGCTTTATTTCCTGTTAAATGAAAATAAACTTTTTTTGATGTCACGAACAGAGATTACAGTACTTATTAAGTCGGTTGAAATTGATTCTTTATTTACATAACGAATCAAATGGCCCAAATCATGTATTTTTTGGGAACCACTAGATTTGTTCTAAGTTTGGTTACTTTTGCGAAAATACTCGTATAAAAGAAACCAGTCTAATTTGCTGCCCGACCTGAAATCTTGTGGGCTATTTCAACTCACTGAAGAAGCAACTCGCTGTCAGCTTGAATTCCTACAGCCTTTTAATTGATATAGACAGGAACTTTGGTGATCACTACAACCACGCAGTGGCAAAATTCACTGGTGGGAAAAGAATTAACTTTACAAGGGCTAGAAGTTACGAGGCGAGGTATCAAGGAGCGATAATGCAACGAAATTCAGTGATGACACACTATAAATTACATAAGTCATTGCTGAGCTGCAGCCCTGGAATGTTTTCAAAAAATACATTCTTGAAAAGAAAAAAGAATGTACATCAATACAGGGAAAGAAGAAAAAGAAAAGAGAAACCCTGCCAAGTTTTATTTTCGGCTGAAACGTCGCAGACTGATAAACATAACGGCCGTAATTTACAGCGCCCTAACTTGTCATCGGCGCTCTAGCGCCGGCTAGAGCGTGCTGAAGCTTGTAGTTTAGAAAAGAACTTGAAAGTCAGTTGAGTTTGATTAACTGAAGCCTACAGTTAGGCTCTTGATAAAACATGTACAAAACATTACGTGTAAATCTGACAACGCCAGTCGTTTTCTGATACGGGAAAACATGCGGAGACGAAATTTCAGCCCGTTTTGAGACTTTTTTGTTTTTCACCATTAAGCTTCAAGCTACAATGAACCAACTATTGTGTATTTTTAACTATAGATCCCGTGTTTAACTATTAAAACCAACCTGTATTCATTTAACAAGACACGTTTGGAGTTCTGAGAATTTTATGAGGAAATCTTAGAGTAATACATTATAAATAATAAATAATATAAATTGAAATTAACAAAATTTTATTTATTTTTAAATTCATTATTTCTTAGTATTTTCCTTTTTTGTGAAAATCACCCTTACGTAACTACGTAATGAATAAAAATGCACATCCTATGTTTTATAAACGAATGTCGGATTGTTTGCATAAATTACCATTACATAAATTACCATAATACATAATAAATACAATTGCTGCCTTACTATACTCAGGAAAACAAAATATTTTATACCGGTCTGTTCGGAGAAGAGAAAAATATCAACCAGGATATTCTAACTCTTTTTGTTTTATAATTTAACCTTGAACAGAATATAACCTGTTAAAGTTTACACACACACACGCGCACACACACACTAATCGCTAAAAAAAGTTTTTGGGTTCAGGGGGTTTGAAAACGTGCAGATCCGGTTTTTTGCAATATTATGATAATAAATTGTTTTATATTAACCCATAACATCAACGCGTATGTAGTAAAGATGGGCGCAGGCTAAACGAGAAGAAAAAACGATGGTAAAGAAGAATAAATTGTATGTTAATTTGACGAGTGCCACCATGAAATATTCGCAAAAATGTAGGCCTACTTGTGAATTCATTTATAGTAATTTTTAGATTATTTAGATTCCTGAATTTTTTTCAGTTATCCTTTTATGTTGACACTTGGATTATCTCTGAGTAATCAGAGAAATGAAAAAGAACATTTTTGAGTAGCATGTATTATAATGGTTTTATTATTCCAGTACAAAAGAATTTGATAAAAAAAATTAAATATTACTTTTTATTACAATAATACAAGTATTACCACGTGAAATAAATGAATAATTAAAAAAGTATTCTTAGAAGTAAAAAGAAATTGTATACATTGTTTAACGCTTAGTTTAGCGGTAGTTCTACAACTTTTATTTTAAGCATTTTTCTCTAAAGAGCCCAGTTTAGCGTGAAAGAGTGATTTTCCGTATAATAATACGGAAGCCAAACTAAGATTGGTTTTCATTTTGCATCATTCACTCATGATTAACATTAGGTTACTTATGTTTTTTTTGAGTTTAATTAATTATTGTGAATTTGTAATGCTAGATTATATTGTGCATTATTTGCATTGGTAAGATAAAATCGTGTATTTCACACCAGATTTTTTAATATTAATGTCATAAAAAGTGAAATATTTCATTACCTAGTATTTTAAGAATCTGATAAACTCGGCAACGTTTTACTAACTTTCGATATACATGGGATGTGGTATCAAAAGAGAAGGTTCAAGACACGTCATGTTGAAGTACCCACCCTCTCTTTACATAGACCTAGCTACAACTCTAATCTAACCTGCCCCATACAAAGAATAAATAAAAGAACACTTGATTGATGTTCTTGATTGATTGTGTTCCATTATCATTAAAAATACATGAAAGTATGGTAACAATGCACTTGCGCTAAAGTTTTTCGTAACAAAACGATGTAAATTAAAACATTATAGTTTTAGTAACATTAATCCGAACAAAATATCTCTCTCTTACTTGTTGTTTAGGTCAACAGGCGAAAGGTTGGTTTGAACCTCTAGAGGTTTTACTAAGTAAAACGAGGAGTGCGGTGGTTTACCAATGCCTTCCTCACTGAGTTGAAAGAGTATGCTTATCAGCATGCCAGGCCCTCCGAAAATCACCCACTTTCCACCCTGCAAATGAAACCTTCACTTCATTCACCACAGGGTCTGGCTGTATAGTGAAATTCATTACTCTCAGAGTAGATAACTCTGACTAGTGTCTTTTACACCTCTACCTCTTCTGTTCTTAAATAGTTCAGTCATATAAGTGGCTGACTATGTGATAAGAAACAGAACTATTTTTTTTAGCCCTGGACCAAACAGATAGAGTGTAATTAAAATAACACTCCACCTGCCCATTTTGGGCATAGAAGAAAACATCTATAACACCATAAAATGCCAATAAGGGTCAACTGTATAGCTTAGTCTTAAATAAACTCAACCTTATTGTCAGTGGTATGTATATTTACCAAAGACCTGTAAAGGGTTAATAAGCAAGCATAAGGGTTGATAAGATCAGAAGTTTAGAAGAATAGGGCGCCCTATCGCCATCCATTAGCAGTTGTATTTAAATCTGAAAACGGCAATACTGTTAAATACACGCAGTAAATAAATTAGGTAATAAATTGATAACGTAACGAGAACATTAAAAAAAGAGTGATAGTAAACTAACAACATTATACTGGCGCTAAGTTCAGGGCTCATCTTACAGAAAAGTCATTTTACCCGTAGTAGAGGGCCAATTGTAGACCACGTGAGGTGAATTTAGAAGCTCTTTTTGCAGCCCACATTCTCAGCATTCGTTCACAGTCGGGTTTTCTCCTTCATTCTGTCCACCCGGTGTTCTGTTTTGGCTCTTTATAAAAGGCCTTGAAGCCAGTAATTAGTTGTCTGAATTTGGTTCGAATCATTATCCTCTATCCTCTATCCCTACAATGTTCCATGTAAATTTTTCATTGTGGAAACAGTCATCTCCTATCAACTCCTTCAGCATATGTGCCCCTTTCTCTTTTACAGCTTTCACAGACTCAAATCTTGTCCCTTTCAATACAGATTTCACCTTAGGGAATAGGTAGAAGTCACATGGTGCAAGATCTGGTGAATAAGGTGGATGTTGTAACACTGAGATGCTGTACTTGGCTAGAAACCTCTTGACAGATAACGGGGAATGAGCTGGCGCATTGTCTTGGTGGAGAACCCATGATTTGTCCTTCCATATTTCGGGGTATTTTTTCCTTACTCTTTGACGTAGTTTAGAAAGTACCTCAAGGTAGTAATATTTATAAATTGTTTGACCTTCAGGAACCCAGTGAAGGTACACAATCCCATGGATATAAAAAAAACTATCATCATTGCTTTAAATTTTGACTTGGTCATTTGAGCTTTTTGGCTCTCTGTGAAGTTCAGCTCTTCCAGTGTATGGATTGGCACTTTGTTTCCAGATCATAAGTAAAAAACCACGTTTCATCACATGTTATTATCATTTCCAAAAAATGTGGGTCATTTTCAATCGCGCACAAAGTGTCAGTACAAACATTTTTGAGTGGCACGTGTCCTGCAAAACTCCTGTTCAAAAATTCCATTTTCAGTCGGCTTATAGTTTAAGATTTATTTCAAGGTCGTTTAATTCACTACCAATTTGTAATTTCACTACCAATTTGTACTTGATCGCTAGCATAAATAAATGGCTAATTTACATAAAAAAGATATAAACTTATTCACATAATATCCTGACAATTTATTATAAATAGACCTATTTAGCGAAATTGAATTTATCTTACCGTGGCGTTGGTGTTGTATAGTAACGTATATTATACTAATCATTAACTATTTAATAATTTATCAAACGAACAACAACAACACAATTAACGAAGAATTTATTATCTATCATAATAAATTAAAGGTATATATATAATTATATTTTACTCATGATTAAATATATTTTATATTGTTCTTTATATGTGTGTGCGCGTGTGTGTGTGCGTGTGTGTGTACAAAATATCTCAAGAACGGAACATTGTTCGAATTTGAAACTTGAAACTTGAGTTAGATACCACTACCGGACGCGACACGAACATTTTCATCAAAATCGGTCAACCGAAAGTAGTAGTTTATTCGTATAATTTTTCACTTTTTTGCGATTTTCTCAAAAACTGGTCCTACGATTTTTTTTAAATCGCCTGGTTTACTCAATTTTTTATTCTCTACATGATAGGGTAGGCGTCATGTTTGCTGAAATTCTTGGTAAAGCCGTTTTCACGTTAAGAAAATGGTTTTTTAAAGATTACGGCTTTAAGGGGGGAGTATACGTTGGAAACCTAATTTTTTTTTATTTTCAATTTTTTTTATTGTAATTTGTTCTTTGAAATCTCCTGAAAATAGTGATATATCTACTTTTGATCTACGTTAACTATAAATAATAGAAAAAAAAAAATAAAAACTTATGGCATGTCCAGCTGATTTTTTTCGTTTTCTACGGAAAAAAGCATAACTTTCAAATTTTAATAACTTACGAAGTACGTTAGCTAGAAAGGTAAATTTTGGTTTATTTTAAAGAGAAATTTCTTTTCTATTGGACTATACTTTTAACTTTCCCTGTTCTGGTAGCACTTAGTAGCATTCTTTGTTTACATGAAACATGTGCTATGGTGGTGCGTTGCCGCAACTTGTGAAACATATTAGGTTGTTTATTAGTTTCCATTCAGAAAATAGTACATTTTAATCTTTTTTGACTTTTTAAAACATTGTTTAGTAATATAATTGATTATTTAAACTTATTTTTTATGATATATGTGGTAAAAATAGAAAAGGAAGGTGTAACGTATGAAGCGGGGCAATTCTAATTATTGATGAGTTACGAATCAATTTATGCATTTAATTTTGTTTTGCCGTTTTCCGGAAGTTTACTTTCTTCGCGTTTTGATTTGCTAGGAGGAACGTAACTTTGGTTCTGAGCTTCCTAGAAACATAATTTTTTTTAAAATGCTCAGAATTTCTTGATTAGTGATCCTATAGAGCCATATTTAATGTTTTATTTCATAAAAATTAAAAAAAAAATACAACAGAAATAATTTTTTTGTAAAGCAAAAAACAAAACAAAAAATTTGTATGGTTGCTTAGAAACAGAATTCTTTAGCAAACGTTCTATGGGATCATAAAACAAAGTTAGATCTTTCAAATAACACTAATTTGAAGGTGATTGGTTCATTTTTGGTGAAGTTATGCTCGTCCTAACAACATACTGTTTCCACCACTTTATACCGATTATTAGGGGTTGGGAAATGATTTTAAGGGTTGCATTAATATGCATTTTAGCGCAAACATTTCTTTAACAAATATTGTAGAGAATTTGAAATCCTACAATTTTTATCACAAACATTTTTTTGTATAACGCTTAGTTTAGCGGTAATTAGCAATTTTCTGTTTTTTTCCAACAAAAACGTGTGAAAAATCGATTTTTTAAAATATTTCAGCCTTGGTATGCTTTTGACGACAAAAGTGTTTATAATCGAATTTATAGAAAATTAAAAGATCTACAACTTTTATTTAGAGCATTATTTCTCAACAGAGCCTAGATCAGCGTTAAAGAGTGATTTTCTGTATTTTTAAGCCAAACAGGTAGATTTTCATTTTGCGTCTTTCACTCATGATTAAAATAAGGTTATGTTTTTTGTTTATTTCTAATATTTTATTAATAATGTAAGGATTATTGTTTATTATTTGCATAGGCAAGAGAAAGTTGTGTGAGTGTTAATTATTTTCATTTACATTAATTTTGGAATGTTAAAAAACTTCTCGAAAAAATATTTAAATGCAAATTTTGATGTATTAAATTTATACAGGCTAATTTATAAACAATAAATACTTGTTGATAATAATTTATAAAATTTTCAACAATGTCACTTTACTAACTCAAGCTATGTCCACACTCGTGGGATGTCGCATGCGATGTGGCATGCTACATCGTATGCGCTTAGAGGCATGGCATTTCACCAATCCGCCTTGTTTGAAGAGCTTTATCTGAAAAAACCATAACGAATATTTTTAAACACTATATTAAATTAAAGCCTTTTCTTTTCTGCGCTGATTGGTTTGACTTAGATTATTATAACTTTTAACTAGTCGGTGATACAGCAATTTACGCATAGAGTACTCAGATTTTAGCCGGTTTTTCGTTAATGTGGTTTTAAACGTTCGTTACTCCGTCCTGGCTTTTCATAAAAGAACGGCGTTTAAGTACGTTGAAGATCAGAGTTTCTCTGTTTGACCATTTTAACATAGAAGTCTGATGTTCGATTTTAAAATGCCGGCCATTTTTTTAAAAGTGTATTTTGTCTTCACGTAAAGGTAGGGTTATGATTTATGGAATGAACTATCCATTTTTACAGCAGTATTGTGCCATGTATAATATTTTTCATTTGTAATTAGAAATAGATATGTGATGTCAATAGAAAATTCCATAAGCCTCTAAACTTCTTGAGAGGAAACCGAACTCTGTAGCGGTATCCGCTCCGAGTATAGTCGTTGAGAATAACAAACTGTTGTGTTTTTCCTGCTACAACTCATTCCTTCGCTCATTTTGATTTATTTAACGATGTTTTTATTAAAAAATAAACGCTTTGCTTGACATAATACTGTTACGAAGATGCATGGTTCAGTCCAAAATTCATTTCCCTACCAGTAGGAGATAAAGGGAGCGCGGGTTCGTTTTTTCAGCCCAATCGGAGACAAAGTAATTTTTGTCAGGAAATAAAGTTTGCGGAAAAATTCGCCAAAAATCAGCCCGTGGACGGATTCGTCCGAAATTTCAGTATGTTGTTTGGAAAAATACGGGCTACAATATGTATATCTTGGAAAGTGGAGAAAATGTTTTTTTAAATTTTCACATCACTTTCAAAAATTCTCCCCCCTCCCACTCAAAATTGGGGCGTTGTACGAAAAATCCGACAACGCCAAACGTTTTCTGGTACGTAAAAACCCGCGATTTCGTTTTTTCAGCCCAATCGGAGACAAAGTAATTTTTGTCAGGAAATAAAGTTTGTGGAAAAATTCGCCAAAAATCAGCCCGTGGACGGATTCGTCCGAAATTTCAGTATGTTGTTTGGAAAAATACGCGCTACAATATGTATATCTTGGAAAGTGGAGAAAATGTTTTTTTAAATTTTCACATCACTTTCAAAAATTCTCCCCCCTCCCACTCAAAATTGGGGCGTTGTACGAAAAATCCGACAACGCCAAACGTTTTCTGGTACGTAAAAACCCGCGATTTCGTTTTTTCAGCCCAATCGGAGACAAAGTAATTTTTGTCAGGAAATAAAGTTTGTGGAAAAATTCGCCAAAAATCAGCCCGTGGACGGATTCGTCCGAAATTTCAGTATGTTGTTTGGAAAAATACGCGCTACAATATGTATATCTTGGAAAGTGGAGAAAATGTTTTTTTAAATTTTCACATCACTTTCAAAAATTCTCCCCCCTCCCACTCAAAATTGGGGCGTTGTACGAAAAATCCGACAACGCCAAACGTTTTCTGGTACGTAAAAACCCGCGATTTCGTTTTTTCAGCCCAATCGGAGACAAAGTAATTTTTGTCAGGAAATAAAGTTTGTGGAAAAATTCGCCAAAAATCAGCCCGTGGACGGATTCGTCCGAAATTTCAGTATGTTGTTTGGAAAAATACGCGCTACAATATGTATATCTTGGAAAGTGGAGAAAATGTTTTTTCAATTTTTCACATCACTTTCAAAAATTCTCCCCCCTCCCACTCAAAATTGGGGCGTTGTACGAAAAATCCGACAACGCCAAACGTTTTCTGGTACGTAAAAACCCGCGATTTCGTTTTTTCAGCCCAATCGGAGACAAAGTAATTTTTGTCAGGAAATAAAGTTTGTGGAAAAATTCGCCAAAAATCAGCCCGTGGACGGATTCGTCCGAAATTTCAGTATGTTGTTTGGAAAAATACGCGCTACAATATGTATATCTTGGAAAGTGGAGAAAATGTTTTTTTAAATTTTCACATCACTTTCAAAAATTCTCCCCCCTCCCACTCAAAATTGGGGCGTTGTACGAAAAATCCGACAACGCCAAACGTTTTCTGGTACGTAAAAACCCGCGATTTCGTTTTTTCAGCCCAATCGGAGACAAAGTAATTTTTGTCAGGAAATAAAGTTTGTGGAAAAATTCGCCAAAAATCAGCCCGTGGACGGATTCGTCCGAAATTTCAGTATGTTGTTTGGAAAAATACGCGCTACAATATGTATATCTTGGAAAGTGGAGAAAATGTTTTTTTAAATTTTCACATCACTTTCAAAAATTCTCCCCCCCTCCCACTCAAAATTGGGGCGTTGTACGAAAAATCCGACAACGCCAAACGTTTTCTGGTACGTAAAAACCCGCGATTTCGTTTTTTCAGCCCAATCGGAGACAAAGTAATTTTTGTCAGGAAATAAAGTTTGTGGAAAAATTCGCCAAAAATCAGCCCGTGGACGGATTCGTCCGAAATTTCAGTATGTTGTTTGGAAAAATACGCGCTACAATATGTATATCTTGGAAAGTGGAGAAAATGTTTTTTTAAATTTTCACATCACTTTCAAAAATTCTCCCCCCCTCCCACTCAAAATTGGGGCGTTGTACGAAAAATCCGACAACGCCAAACGTTTTCTGGTACGTAAAAACCCGCGATTTCGTTTTTTCAGCCCAATCGGAGACAAAGTAATTTTTGTCAGGAAATAAAGTTTGTGGAAAAATTCGCCAAAAATCAGCCCGTGGACGGATTCGTCCGAAATTTCAGTATGTTGTTTGGAAAAATACGCGCTACAATATGTATATCTTGGAAAGTGGAGAAAATGTTTTTTTAAATTTTCACATCACTTTCAAAAATTCTCCCCCCTCCCACTCAAAATTGGGGCGTTGTACGAAAAATCCGACAACGCCAAACGTTTTCTGGTACGTAAAAACCCGCGATTTCGTTTTTTCAGCCCAATCGGAGACAAAGTAATTTTTGTCAGTAAACGAAGGTCATATCTACTCCGAAATTTTTGAAAATTTTTAATCTTTGATTTCGATGACAATCGAAACACACATGCTTTTTGGGTCGCTAACCACAAATATCACCTCAGTTTTTTAAAAAAAAAATCCCTTCAAAAGTTACGCCCCGTTTTATATTGAACTTAAATTTTTTTGCTGTAGCGGCTTAAATTGCAGTCTGGGAATTTTTTGACTATTTTTCCTGAACTGCTGGTTACAGAATACATATACCTACCGAATTTTAACCCGATCGGGCTTAATTTAATTTTTTTGTAATTCTTGGTGACTTTTACACCTATCCATTTAAAAATTTTTAATCTCTGATTTCGATGAGAATCGGAACACACATGCTTTTTGTGTTGCTGAACACGAAAATGACCTCAGTTTTTTAAACAAAAATTTCCTTCCAAAGTTACGCCCCTTTTTAAATTGAACTTAAATTTTTTTGCTGTAGCGGCTTTAATTGCAGTCCGGGAATTTTTTAACTATTTTTCCCGAACTGCTGATTACAGAATACATATACCTACCGAATTTTAACCCGATCGGGCTTAATTTAATTTTTTTGTAATTCTTGGTGACTTTTACACCTATCCATTTAAAAATTTTTAATCTCTGATTTCGATGAGAATCGGAACACACATGCTTTTTGTGTTGCTGAACACGAAAATGACCTCAGTTTTTTAAACAAAAATTTCCTTCCAAAGTTACGCCCCTTTTAAATTGAACTTAAATTTTTTTGCTGTAGCGGCTTTAATTGCAGTCCGGGAATTTTTTGACTATTTTTCCTGAACTGCTGGTTACAGAATACATATACCTACCGAATTTTAACCCGATCGGGCTTAATTTAATTTTTTTGTAATTCTTGGTGACTTTTACACCTATCCATTTAAAAATTTTTAATCTCTGATTTCGATGAGAATCGGAACACACATGCTTTTTGTGTTGCTGAACACGAAAATGACCTCAGTTTTTTAAACAAAAATTTCCTTCCAAAGTTACGCCCCTTTTAAATTGAACTTAATTTTTTTGCTGTAGCGGCTTAAATTGCAGTCCGGGAATTTTTTAACTATTTTTCCTGAACTGCTGGTTACAGAATACATATACCTACCGAATTTTAACCCGATCGGGCTTAATTTAATTTTTTTGTAATTCTTGGTGACTTTTACACCTATCCATTTAAAAATTTTTAATCTCTGATTTCGATGAGAATCGGAACACACATGCTTTTTGTGTTGCTGAACACGAAAATGACCTCAGTTTTTTAAACAAAAATTTCCTTCCAAAGTTACGCCCCTTTTAAATTGAACTTAAATTTTTTTGCTGTAGCGGCTTAAATTGCAGTCTGGGAATTTTTTGACTATTTTTCCTGAACTGCTGGTTACAAAATACATTACCTGTGTGAATTTCAGCCCGATCGGGCGTAATTTCAGATTTCGTTAGTTTCAAAATCCGTCGCTATAGTGCGCCACCGAATGAATGCTTAAGTAAACTTCAAACGTTCATAACTTTTGAACGGGTGGACCGATTTTGATGAAACTTTCACACAGCATACATATATATTTAGTTTAGGATTATACGTAGGTATAGGAATCAAACCTAGGTCATTTCTACTCCGAAATTTTTGAAAATTTTTAATCTTTGATTTCGATGACAATCGAAACACACATGCTTTTTGGGTCGCTAACCACAAATATCACCTCAGTTTTTTAAAAAAAAAATCCCTTCAAAAGTTACGCCTCGTTTTAAAGTGAACTGAAAACTTTTTGCTGTAGCGGCTTAAATTGCCCTACCAGTAGGAGATAAAGGGAGCGCGATTTCGTTTTTTCAGCCCAATCGGAGACAAAGTAATTTTTGTCAGGAAATAAAGTTTGTGGAAAAATTCGCCAAAAATCAGCCCGTGGACGGATTCGTCCGAAATTTCAGTATGTTGTTTGGAAAAATACGCGCTACAATATGTATATCTTGGAAAGTGGAGAAAATGTTTTTTTAAATTTTCACATCACTTTCAAAAATTCTCCCCCCTCCCACTCAAAATTGGGGCGTTGTACGAAAAATCCGACAACGCCAAACGTTTTCTGGTACGTAAAAACCCGCGATTTCGTTTTTTCAGCCCAATCGGAGACAAAGTAATTTTTGTCAGGAAATAAAGTTTGTGGAAAAATTCGCCAAAAATCAGCCCGTGGACGGATTCGTCCGAAATTTCAGTATGTTGTTTGGAAAAATACGCGCTACAATATGTATATCTTGGAAAGTGGAGAAAATGTTTTTTCAATTTTTCACATCACTTTCAAAAATTCTCCCCCCTCCCACTCAAAATTGGGGCGTTGTACGAAAAATCCGACAACGCCAAACGTTTTCTGGTACGTAAAAACCCGCGATTTCGTTTTTTCAGCCCAATCGGAGACAAAGTAATTTTTGTCAGGAAATAAAGTTTGTGGAAAAATTCGCCAAAAATCAGCCCGTGGACGGATTCGTCCGAAATTTCAGTATGTTGTTTGGAAAAATACGCGCTACAATATGTATATCTTAGAAAGTGGAGAAAATGTTTTTTTAAATTTTCACATCACTTTCAAAAATTCTCCCCCCTCCCACTCAAAATTGGGGCGTTGTACGAAAAATCCGACAACGCCAAACGTTTTCTGGTACGTAAAAACCCGCGATTTCGTTTTTTCAGCCCAATCGGAGACAAAGTAATTTTTGTCAGGAAATAAAGTTTGTGGAAAAATTCGCCAAAAATCAGCCCGTGGACGGATTCGTCCGAAATTTCAGTATGTTGTTTGGAAAAATACGCGCTACAATATGTATATCTTGGAAAGTGGAGAAAATGTTTTTTCAATTTTTCACATCACTTTCAAAAATTCTCCCCCCTCCCACTCAAAATTGGGGCGTTGTACGAAAAATCCGACAACGCCAAACGTTTTCTGGTACGTAAAAACCCGCGATTTCGTTTTTTCAGCCCAATCGGAGACAAAGTAATTTTTGTCAGGAAATAAAGTTTGTGGAAAAATTCGCCAAAAATCAGCCCGTGGACGGATTCGTCCGAAATTTCAGTATGTTGTTTGGAAAAATACGCGCTACAATATGTATATCTTGGAAAGTGGAGAAAATGTTTTTTCAATTTTTCACATCACTTTCAAAAATTCTCCCCCCTCCCACTCAAAATTGGGGCGTTGTACGAAAAATCCGACAACGCCAAACGTTTTCTGGTACGTAAAAACCCGCGATTTCGTTTTTTCAGCCCAATCGGAGACAAAGTAATTTTTGTCAGGAAATAAAGTTTGTGGAAAAATTCGCCAAAAATCAGCCCGTGGACGGATTCGTCCGAAGTTTCAGTATGTTGTTTGGAAAAATACGCGCTACAATATGTATATCTTGGAAAGTGGAGAAAATGTTTTTTTAAATTTTCACATCACTTTCAAAAATTCTCCCCCCTCCCACTCAAAATTGGGGCGTTGTACGAAAAATCCGACAACGCCAAACGTTTTCTGGTACGTAAAAACCCGCGATTTCGTTTTTTCAGCCCAATCGGAGACAAAGTAATTTTTGTCAGGAAATAAAGTTTGTGGAAAAATTCGCCAAAAATCAGCCCGTGGACGGATTCGTCCGAAATTTCAGTATGTTGTTTGGAAAAATACGCGCTACAATATGTATATCTTGGAAAGTGGAGAAAATGTTTTTTTAAATTTTCACATCACTTTCAAAAATTCTCCCCCCTCCCACTCAAAATTGGGGTGTTGTACGAAAAATCCGACAACGCCAAACGTTTTCTGGTACGTAAAAACCCGCGATTTCGTTTTTTCAGCCCAATCGGAGACAAAGTAATTTTTGTCAGTAAACGAAGGTCATATCTACTCCGAAATTTTTGAAAATTTTTAATCTTTGATTTCGATGACAATCGAAACACACATGCTTTTTGGGTCGCTAACCACAAATATCACCTCAGTTTTTTAAAAAAAAAATCCCTTCAAAAGTTACGCCCCGTTTTATATTGAACTTAAATTTTTTTGCTGTAGCGGCTTAAATTGCAGTCTGGGAATTTTTTGACTATTTTTCCTGAACTGCTGGTTACAGAATACATATACCTACCGAATTTTAACCCGATCGGGCTTAATTTAATTTTTTTGTAATTCTTGGTGACTTTTACACCTATCCATTTAAAAATTTTTAATCTCTGATTTCGATGAGAATCGGAACACACATGCTTTTTGTGTTGCTGAACACGAAAATGACCTCAGTTTTTTAAACAAAAATTTCCTTCCAAAGTTACGCCCCTTTTTAAATTGAACTTAAATTTTTTTGCTGTAGCGGCTTTAATTGCAGTCCGGGAATTTTTTAACTATTTTTCCCGAACTGCTGATTACAGAATACATATACCTACCGAATTTTAACCCGATCGGGCTTAATTTAATTTTTTTGTAATTCTTGGTGACTTTTACACCTATCCATTTAAAAATTTTTAATCTCTGATTTCGATGAGAATCGGAACACACATGCTTTTTGTGTTGCTGAACACGAAAATGACCTCAGTTTTTTAAACAAAAATTTCCTTCCAAAGTTACGCCCCTTTTAAATTGAACTTAAATTTTTTTGCTGTAGCGGCTTTAATTGCAGTCCGGGAATTTTTTGACTATTTTTCCTGAACTGCTGGTTACAGAATACATATACCTACCGAATTTTAACCCGATCGGGCTTAATTTAATTTTTTTGTAATTCTTGGTGACTTTTACACCTATCCATTTAAAAATTTTTAATCTCTGATTTCGATGAGAATCGGAACACACATGCTTTTTGTGTTGCTGAACACGAAAATGACCTCAGTTTTTTAAACAAAAATTTCCTTCCAAAGTTACGCCCCTTTTAAATTGAACTTAATTTTTTTGCTGTAGCGGCTTAAATTGCAGTCCGGGAATTTTTTAACTATTTTTCCTGAACTGCTGGTTACAGAATACATATACCTACCGAATTTTAACCCGATCGGGCTTAATTTAATTTTTTTGTAATTCTTGGTGACTTTTACACCTATCCATTTAAAAATTTTTAATCTCTGATTTCGATGAGAATCGGAACACACATGCTTTTTGTGTTGCTGAACACGAAAATGACCTCAGTTTTTTAAACAAAAATTTCCTTCCAAAGTTACGCCCCTTTTAAATTGAACTTAAATTTTTTTGCTGTAGCGGCTTAAATTGCAGTCTGGGAATTTTTTGACTATTTTTCCTGAACTGCTGGTTACAAAATACATTACCTGTGTGAATTTCAGCCCGATCGGGCGTAATTTCAGATTTCGTTAGTTTCAAAATCCGTCGCTATAGTGCGCCACCGAATGAATGCTTAAGTAAACTTCAAACGTTCATAACTTTTGAACGGGTGGACCGATTTTGATGAAACTTTCACACAGCATACATATATATTTAGTTTAGGATTATACGTAGGTATAGGAATCAAACCTAGGTCATTTCTACTCCGAAATTTTTGAAAATTTTTAATCTTTGATTTCGATGACAATCGAAACACACATGCTTTTTGGGTCGCTAACCACAAATATCACCTCAGTTTTTTAAAAAAAAAATCCCTTCAAAAGTTACGCCTCGTTTTAAAGTGAACTGAAAACTTTTTGCTGTAGCGGCTTAAATTGCCCTACCAGTAGGAGATAAAGGGAGCGCGGGTTCGTTTTTTCAGCCCAATCGGAGACAAAGTAATTTTTGTCAGGAAATAAAGTTTGTGGAAAAATTCGCCAAAAATCAGCCCGTGGACGGATTCGTCCGAAATTTCAGTATGTTGTTTGGAAAAATACGCGCTACAATATGTATATCTTGGAAAGTGGAGAAAATGTTTTTTTAAATTTTCACATCACTTTCAAAAATTCTCCCCCCTCCCACTCAAAATTGGGGCGTTGTACGAAAAATCCGACAACGCCAAACGTTTTCTGGTACGTAAAAACCCGCGATTTCGTTTTTTCAGCCCAATCGGAGACAAAGTAATTTTTGTCAGGAAATAAAGTTTGTGGAAAAATTCGCCAAAAATCAGCCCGTGGACGGATTCGTCCGAAATTTCAGTATGTTGTTTGGAAAAATACGCGCTACAATATGTATATCTTGGAAAGTGGAGAAAATGTTTTTTCAATTTTTCACATCACTTTCAAAAATTCTCCCCCCTCCCACTCAAAATTGGGGCGTTGTACGAAAAATCCGACAACGCCAAACGTTTTCTGGTACGTAAAAACCCGCGATTTCGTTTTTTCAGCCCAATCGGAGACAAAGTAATTTTTGTCAGGAAATAAAGTTTGTGGAAAAATTCGCCAAAAATCAGCCCGTGGACGGATTCGTCCGAAATTTCAGTATGTTGTTTGGAAAAATACGCGCTACAATATGTATATCTTGGAAAGTGGAGAAAATGTTTTTTCAATTTTTCACATCACTTTCAAAAATTCTCCCCCCTCCCACTCAAAATTGGGGCGTTGTACGAAAAATCCGACAACGCCAAACGTTTTCTGGTACGTAAAAACCCGCGATTTCGTTTTTTCAGCCCAATCGGAGACAAAGTAATTTTTGTCAGGAAATAAAGTTTGTGGAAAAATTCGCCAAAAATCAGCCCGTGGACGGATTCGTCCGAAATTTCAGTATGTTGTTTGGAAAAATACGCGCTACAATATGTATATCTTGGAAAGTGGAGAAAATGTTTTTTTAAATTTTCACATCACTTTCAAAAATTCTCCCCCCTCCCACTCAACATTGGGGCGTTGTACGAAAAATCCGACAACGCCAAACGTTTTCTGGTACGTAAAAACCCGCGATTTCGTTTTTTCAGCCCAATCGGAGACAAAGTAATTTTTGTCAGGAAATAAAGTTTGTGGAAAAATTCGCCAAAAATCAGCCCGTGGACGGATTCGTCCGAAGTTTCAGTATGTTGTTTGGAAAAATACGCGCTACAATATGTATATCTTGGAAAGTGGAGAAAATGTTTTTTTAAATTTTCACATCACTTTCAAAAATTCTCCCCCCTCCCACTCAAAATTGGGGCGTTGTACGAAAAATCCGACAACGCCAAACGTTTTCTGGTACGTAAAAACCCGCGATTTCGTTTTTTCAGCCCAATCGGAGACAAAGTAATTTTTGTCAGGAAATAAAGTTTGTGGAAAAATTCGCCAAAAATCAGCCCGTGGACGGATTCGTCCGAAATTTCAGTATGTTGTTTGGAAAAATACGCGCTACAATATGTATATCTTGGAAAGTGGAGAAAATGTTTTTTTAAATTTTCACATCACTTTCAAAAATTCTCCCCCCTCCCACTCAAAATTGGGGCGTTGTACGAAAAATCCGACAACGCCAAACGTTTTCTGGTACGTAAAAACCCGCGATTTCGTTTTTTCAGCCCAATCGGAGACAAAGTAATTTTTGTCAGTAAACGAAGGTCATATCTACTCCGAAATTTTTGAAAATTTTTAATCTTTGATTTCGATGACAATCGAAACACACATGCTTTTTGGGTCGCTAACCACAAATATCACCTCAGTTTTTTAAAAAAAAAATCCCTTCAAAAGTTACGCCCCGTTTTATATTGAACTTAAATTTTTTTGCTGTAGCGGCTTAAATTGCAGTCTGGGAATTTTTTGACTATTTTTCCTGAACTGCTGGTTACAGAATACATATACCTACCGAATTTTAACCCGATCGGGCTTAATTTAATTTTTTTGTAATTCTTGGTGACTTTTACACCTATCCATTTAAAAATTTTTAATCTCTGATTTCGATGAGAATCGGAACACACATGCTTTTTGTGTTGCTGAACACGAAAATGACCTCAGTTTTTTAAACAAAAATTTCCTTCCAAAGTTACGCCCCTTTTTAAATTGAACTTAAATTTTTTTGCTGTAGCGGCTTTAATTGCAGTCCGGGAATTTTTTAACTATTTTTCCCGAACTGCTGATTACAGAATACATATACCTACCGAATTTTAACCCGATCGGGCTTAATTTAATTTTTTTGTAATTCTTGGTGACTTTTACACCTATCCATTTAAAAATTTTTAATCTCTGATTTCGATGAGAATCGGAACACACATGCTTTTTGTGTTGCTGAACACGAAAATGACCTCAGTTTTTTAAACAAAAATTTCCTTCCAAAGTTACGCCCCTTTTAAATTGAACTTAAATTTTTTTGCTGTAGCGGCTTTAATTGCAGTCCGGGAATTTTTTAACTATTTTTCCTGAACTGCTGGTTACAGAATACATATACCTACCGAATTTTAACCCGATCGGGCTTAATTTAATTTTTTTGTAATTCTTGGTGACTTTTACACCTATCCATTTAAAAATTTTTAATCTCTGATTTCGATGAGAATCGGAACACACATGCTTTTTGTGTTGCTGAACACGAAAATGACCTCAGTTTTTTAAACAAAAATTTCCTTCCAAAGTTACGCCCCTTTTAAATTGAACTTAAATTTTTTTGCTGTAGCGGCTTTAATTGCAGTCCGGGAATTTTTTGACTATTTTTCCTGAACTGCTGGTTACAGAATACATATACCTACCGAATTTTAACCCGATCGGGCTTAATTTAATTTTTTTGTAATTCTTGGTGACTTTTACACCTATCCATTTAAAAATTTTTAATCTCTGATTTCGATGAGAATCGGAACACACATGCTTTTTGTGTTGCTGAACACGAAAATGACCTCAGTTTTTTAAACAAAAATTTCCTTCCAAAGTTACGCCCCTTTTAAATTGAACTTAATTTTTTTGCTGTAGCGGCTTAAATTGCAGTCCGGGAATTTTTTAACTATTTTTCCTGAACTGCTGGTTACAGAATACATATACCTACCGAATTTTAACCCGATCGGGCTTAATTTAATTTTTTTGTAATTCTTGGTGACTTTTACACCTATCCATTTAAAAATTTTTAATCTCTGATTTCGATGAGAATCGGAACACACATGCTTTTTGTGTTGCTGAACACGAAAATGACCTCAGTTTTTTAAACAAAAATTTCCTTCCAAAGTTACGCCCCTTTTAAATTGAACTTAAATTTTTTTGCTGTAGCGGCTTAAATTGCAGTCTGGGAATTTTTTGACTATTTTTCCTGAACTGCTGGTTACAAAATACATTACCTGTGTGAATTTCAGCCCGATCGGGCGTAATTTCAGATTTCGTTAGTTTCAAAATCCGTCGCTATAGTGCGCCACCGAATGAATGCTTAAGTAAACTTCAAACGTTCATAACTTTTGAACGGGTGGACCGATTTTGATGAAACTTTCACACAGCATACATATATATTTAGTTTAGGATTATACGTAGGTATAGGAATCAAACCTAGGTCATTTCTACTCCGAAATTTTTGAAAATTTTTAATCTTTGATTTCGATGACAATCGAAACACACATGCTTTTTGGGTCGCTAACCACAAATATCACCTCAGTTTTTTAAAAAAAAAATCCCTTCAAAAGTTACGCCCCGTTTTATATTGAACTTAAATTTTTTTGCTGTAGCGGCTTAAATTGCAGTCTGGGAATTTTTTGACTATTTTTCCTGAACTGCTGGTTACAAAATACATTACCTGTGTGAATTTCAGCCCGATCGGGCGTAATTTCAGATTTCGTTAGTTTCAAAATCCGTCGCTATAGTGCGCCACCGTATGAATGCTTAAGTAAACTTCAAACGTTCATAACTTTTGAACGGGTGGACCGATTTTGATGAAACTTTCACACAGCATACATATATATTTAGTTTAGGATTATACGTAGGTATAGGAATCAAACCTAGGTCATTTCTACTCCGAAATTTTTGAAAATTTTTAATCTTTGATTTCGATGACAATCGAAACACACATGCTTTTTGGGTCGCTAACCACAAATATCACCTCAGTTTTTTAAAAAAAAAATCCCTTCAAAAGTTACGCCCCGTTTTAAAGTGAACTGAAAACTTTTTGCTGTAGCGGCTTAAATTGCAGTCTGGGAATTTTTTGACTATTTTTCCTGAACTGCTGGTTACAGAATACATATACCTACCGAATTTTAACCCGATCGGGCTTAATTTAATTTTTTTGTAATTCTTGGTGACTTTTACACCTATCCATTTAAAAATTTTTAATCTCTGATTTCGATGAGAATCGGAACACACATGCTTTTTGTGTTGCTGAACACGAAAATGACCTCAGTTTTTTAAACAAAAATTTCCTTCCAAAGTTACGCCCCTTTTTATATTGAATTTAAATTTCAACTTAGAAATACGGAAAATCACTCTTTATAGAGAAAAATGCTCTAAATAAAAGTAGTAGATCTTTTAATTTTCTATAAATTTAATTATATACAATTTTGTCGTAAAATGCATATCAAGGCCGAAATCTTAAAAAATCGATTTTTCACACCTTTTCGTGTGAAAAAAACAGAAAATCGCAAATTACCGCTAAACTAAGCGTTATACAAAAAAATGTTAGAAATAAAAATTGTAGGTTTTTAAATTCTCTACAACTTTTATGATAAAATGTCTTGCGCTAAAATGCATATTAAAGCCGCAATCTTAAAAAAACTTTGTTTTTACGTGAAAACGGCCTCACGCAGAATTTCAGCAAACATGACGCCTACCCTATCTTGTAGAAAATAAAAAATTGAGTAAGCCAGGCGATTTTTAAAAAAAATCGTACGACCTGTTTTGAGAAAATCGCAAAAAAGTGAAAAATTATAGAATTAAACTAAGTGACTATTACTTCCAGTTGACCGATTTTGATGAAAATGTTCGTGTCGGGTCCGGTAGTGTACTTAAGTTTCAAGTTTCAAGTTTGTGAACGTCCTGTTTTTGAGATATTCTGTTCACAGACACATACACACAGAGACTCTTGATTAATCTTTCCCTATGTCTTTCATATATTTGTCTTTTCCTATGTTTTAAATGTTTATCTTTTCTTTACAGTTTTTTGAGTCATTAGAGAAAGTATTCGTTTCCCAAAGAACTTATTTATTAGCCGCTAAAAGTTTAAAGGGATCTGTATGAAGGAAACAATATAATTTAAACTAACTGGAATTATAGAATATACATTATACTAGTAAAGAAAATTTTGTTACTTACAGCCACGATTAAGTTTAAGCATTTCTCCAAAAAGTCCTGAACGCTTAAAAACAAAATTTTAAAATTAATTTATTATTATGGTACATGCTTTCTAAATAACGTACCCGTGTTAAGAATAAAAAGGAAAAGATTTAGTTTCTTCTCGAACACTATTTTTGTTGTTTTCTTCTTTCAATGATGTTTCGATAACTTTACAATTTTAAGGTTAATTTTTCAAAACACACTACAAATGTGGGTTTTTATTAAGCGAATTTTAAGTTTTTTAAATTCAGTTTGCCGTAAATTTTATTGTGAGATAGTCAGTTTGTATATTTATTGTGAGATAGTCAGATATTTTTTAGTCATGTAGTGAGATTGTATAGTGAGGTAGTCAGTTAGTCAGATTCTGTGGTCAGGTGGTCAGATTTTTTTTTAGTGTGGTAGTCAGATTGTATAGTGAGGTGGTCAGACTTTTTTTTGCAGTTAGATAGTCAGATTTTTTTTTGTCAGACAGTCAGATTTTATGGTCAGATAGTCAGATTTTATGGTCAGATAGTCAGATTTTTTTTTAGTCAGTTAGTCAGATTGTGTTGTCAGGTAGTCAGATTTTTTTCCAGTCAGTTAGTCAGATTGTGTTGTCAGGTAGTCAGATTTTTTTCAGTCAGGTGGTCAGATTGTGTGGTCAGATAATCAGATTTATTTTTTTTCAGTCAGGTGGTCAGATTGTGTAGTCAGGTAGCCAGATTTTTTTTCAGTCAGGTTTCTGACCAGAGAAAACTAAAACTAAACAAATCCAAACTATACTCAGATACAAATCGCTGCAGACACAAAAAATACAGATAGCTAAACTCATCCCAATCTGACCAGAGAAATAAAAAACTAAACAAATACAATACTATTTTATTAGTTTAGAAATTAGAGGCTATTACAAATTTTAAAATATATTTATAGGCCTTCAGTGTTACACGCGTTTTTTACAGAAGAAAGAACAACTAAAAAAACGCAAATTACGTGTAGTATGTGCAAGATGAAAACAAGGATATATTTTACAAATTTTTTTACAAAAAAAAACCAACGTGATCATTATAATAAATACGTACGAGTAACAAAACAATAATTGTATGCGAGGTTATGCGAAAAAAAATGATTTATTTATTTTTACATTGTTGGTTCGGTTTAATTTTAAAATGGGTATAAGCAAACTAATAGAAGACGGATGGATAAAAGTATTCTAACCTAACCGCTTTACAAGGTCATCAAAATAAGAAATAAACAACCAATGTGATTTTTATTATTGTAGTCGATTTAAAGTCATTACATAATGCTGTAGTTATTAATCCAGCCAAAGAAGCCCCTATACCGGTTGCATGTGTATCTACCGAATGATGTCTTTTTCACCTTCACCACCACTTACACCAAGTTCCATTTTCGAAGCCATACCGGAACCTGGAAACGTATTTTCTACTGAAAAATGTAAAAATTATTACTAAATTAATTTTTTTGTGATACTAACTGTAATTACGTAACAAAACAAAATTGACCATTACAATTGTTTTACTTCCTATATAAGTGACACTTAAAGTGTTAACTGATATTAACCAAATATCGTTGTTGCAGGTTAAAATGTTGGATCTAAAAATTATAGAAAAGAAAATGGCTCCACAAATATGGGGCTATAGGAATTGGGGTGGAGAGATTAAAGGACTCATATTTTTTAAAGACAGGGAGATTGCTGTATGGGTCGACGAAAATACAATAAATAAATTAGGATTAAAAAATAATTTTATATCGTATATCAAATCGTTGAAATGTTCAAAAAAAAATCAAAGAAAAAGAAAAAGACCAGTTTATAAAAGAAAAATTAATAAATAAATTATTTTCTATAACAAAATAATGTTATTATTATTGTATACTGTATTTCTTTTCCCTTGTCTTTAACAGGCGAAAATAAACCTAAAAATTGATTTTATACTATTGATTTTTATACGGATGTATTATAGATACATAAGCTAGGCACTCCAGCGGCGCTCCGCGCCGCTTCCGTGCCTCGCATCAGAGGAGTAGGAGGATCAGAATTCATAATTGGAACAGAACCCTTTGCCACAAAGTGAAGTTTGCTCCAAATTTAGCTCCATGAGTAATTAACTCTATGAGCAAATTTTAGCTCCAAAAGGGTTTTACATTTTTTAGAAAATATTCAGGTAATCTACTTCGTCAAAATCGATTTAATATGTTTCGAATGAGCTCTGCCTTTTTTCGCCCACATTTCTCAATGTATTAAGTCATCCGAAAATTTCTCTATTTTCCGGTTTTCCCGGTTATTGGTGGGTTAAATGAAAAATATTAATAAGGCTTAAGGTTTAGGGTATTGCCGACATAAAACCTGCTATTGTATTATTCTCTCCTTAACTTCCTGATGTTTTAAAAAATTTCCTTGCCACCCTGCTAAAATCGGTCTGATGGGTTTCGAATGTGCTCTGTTGCTTAGTTAACTTTTCACATAATTTTCTTCGGTCTATCCCCCTTTCCAAAATGGTCCGGAACTACTTCAAAAGAAGGATGTTGTGTCACGCTGACTTAGTTCCAATACTACATGGACATACAACGTACATCAGAAACATTTGTCATTCCGAACTAAACAAGAAAAAATATATTTTCACCCAATTCTGGGAAGGGTTGCAAGAAGACTATGGCGTCGCAGTATTTGTATATAGAACGTACGTCAAAAACATTTGTTCTTCCGAAATACCCGGATGCACAAAAAAGTCGAAAATTTGTTTTTCTAGTTCTTTCCGTGAACGAGTGGGTTGATGGGACCTTTTCTTAATTATTCTTGAAATACTCTGGCAGTGGAACAAACAAGGTTTCATACAATTTATAGCTACGACCCGCTTTTTAAAAGATAAAAACATCCCCCGCGCTATAACAGGGCGGGTTACAAAAATTTTAAAGTAAGCTATTTGTATTTGTTTTTGAAGCTAAACGACATGCCGTAGAAAAAATTTTTATGTTCAAAATTTGACATTTAAAAAAAGTTGTGCAGGGGGTGATGGGACCTTACGTAACTTATTCTTTCTTGTAGTACTCCGACAGTGGAAAAAGAACGGTCCAATACAATTCCGAGCTACAATCCACCGTTTAGAAGACGAAAAATACCCCTCCCCCCAATAAAGGGGAAGGTTATAAAAATTTTAAAGTAAGCTGTTCTTATCTGTTTTTAAAGCTAAACAACTTGCCGAAAAAAAATTCGTATTTTGAAAATTTACGATTATTAAATGCGGGGGGGTAGCACCCCAATTTGGGACCGGAAGACGAATTTCTAAAAATGTATCTGGTTTACGTTTTATCCCGAACATGACATATAGCAACAAATAGCTATTAATGAGGCGTAAGAACCAGACAATCTAAAACCAGGATACATATAAAAGTCAAAATTTGTTTTTTGGATTTTTCTAACGAACGGGTGTCAAAATAGAACTTTTGCTTAAATATTCTTCAAAAAAATTATATATTCTTATATATATTCTTCAATATACTTCAAAAAAACGACCAAAAACTCTTTGTAAGCTACTAAGTACGACAAACCGTTAACGAGATAAAAAAACACCCCTTCCCCAACATTAAATAGAAGGGGCTGTTTGTATTTTTAAAGGCATTATGTATTGTATGTAATAATAACGTAAACCATTTTTAAACATAACTTAACCATTTGCTAAAAAAAATTTAATAAGACCACGTTTAAAGCAAATTTTTATGTTTTTATTCACTGCTTTATTTTCTGGATTTAAATGAAAACGGCAAAATCAATTAGCATAAATAAAGCATTTAATATTATTTGTTCTTACTTCATTTTCACAGTTTATTGAGAGTATATAAAAGTGTGTCTCCTACCACACAAAAGAACTTCAAGGACGAGTTTAGAACAAGTATATATTAACTCCGCAGATCAGTTTGATTCAGTCTGTTTGTTGCAAACACACTTGCGACACGCAAATATACTATCAAACGCTTTCCGTTATTATTTTATATTATTGAAATGGTAAGTGTTAATTTTGCTATTTATTCATGAGTTAGTAAATAAATTTGTTCTAGAAAAATTTCAAATTATACAAACTTTCTGTTTAATTGCCTTGCCTGAATGAGATTCAAACCCAAGACCGCATGATGAGAGGCGAACACGTTACCAACTTCGCCAATGTGGCCGGTTTTTATATAATAATGAAATAATAATACTAATAATTTTTATAAATTTTAAAACTGCTTTTTTGTAGTGTTTTTTACGATTTAAATTCATATTTGACCCACCGGGTTGGTCTAGAGGTAAAGTCGTCGCCAAAATCAGCTGATTTTTGGAGACGAGGTTTTGGTTCAAATCCTAGTAAAGTTGGTTACTTTTATACGAATTTGAATACTAGACAGTGGTTACCGGTGTACTTTGATGGCTAGGGTTTAATTAACCATACTATCTCAGGAATGGTCGGCCTGGTTCTGTACAAGACTATACCTCATTTACACAACATATTCATTTCATTGGGTCATGGGGTTGCTTATTGTTCTGAATTGAACAGATTACAACGTACACAAATTAGGAAAATTCATATTGTTTACATACTTGAATACTTTACAAAAATGTGTAGTCTTGTAAGGACCACCTTATAATAACACGTTCGGGAATAGCATTCTTTCATACGTTACAAAAGAATTTATTTAATCCGTCACCATCTACATTAGCAACAATTTGCAAAACATTCGGACGTTAAACCAAAAAATTGTATTTTATGTCAGTTTATTGTTTAGTAGTATGTTAATATGCTCATTCTTTCTCTCTAAACTAAGTTCTGTAGTGAAAAATGCTTTAAATAAAAGTTGTAGATCTTTTAATTTTCTATAAATTTAATTATATACATTTTTGTCGTAAAATGCATACCAAGGCCGAAATCTTAAAAAATCGACTTTTCACACGTTTTCGTGAGAAAAAACAGAAAATCGCAACGTTTTGCGCTAAAATGCATATTAAAACCACAATCTTAAAAAAACTTTGTTTTTACGTAAAAAACGGCCTCACGCAGAATTCCAGCAAACATGACGCCTACCCTATCTTGTAGAGAATAAAAAATTGAGTAAACCAGGCGATTAAAAAAAATCGTAGGACCAGTTTTTGAGAAAATCGCAAAAAAGTGAAAAATTATACGAATAAACTACTACTTTCGGTTGACCGATTTTGATGAAAATGTTCGTGTCGCGTCCGGTAGTGGTATCTAACTCAAGTTTCAAGTTTCGAGTTTGTACGATGTTCCGTTCTTGATATATTCTGTTCACACACACACACACACAGACCAATTGCTAAAAACATGTTTTTTGGGTTCGGGGGTCTGAAAACGTATAGATCAGGTGAAAACTCCATTTTAAAAAATCGATTTGAAAACAATACTTTCCTTCCTATATATTCATATAGGCAAAAGAAAGTATAGTCTGTCTCGTAATAGTCATTTTCTATTTTTAATACGTGATCGCAACATTTCTTTCAAAAATCCGTACCCAATTCGCTTATTTTCTGTTCAACCATTGCTTTCACGTTACGAATGTCATTTGTAACATTCTCAACAGCAATCTCATTTTTTATTTTTGCCCAAATTAATTCCATGGGATTTAAGTCGGGATGGTAAGGTGGTAGTCTTAGTATTTTATGACCTACACGTTCCAATACGCGATCTAAATAATACTCCTCGTGTCGTATTTGTTCATTTTAACTAATTCGTATAGTTCACATTTTAGCATCGCTTCAGAACATGGATTGTTTCTTTCTGTTAGCCATGTCATCAATATTGACTTTCTGCTATTTGAATTTGGTGTAGCAGCCGATAATTTATTGTGATACGGAGCGTTATCTACCACAAAAATTGAATTTTTTGGAAGATTTCTGAGTAGCTGGTTTTGAATCCATTTTTCATAATTTTCCGCATTCATGTCGTTGTGGTAGTCTCCTATTTTTTGACCTGCTTTAAAGACTAAAAGAGAATTTTCCACACCTCCTGTATCACTACCAGCGAGGATTATGATTATTCTTGATCCCTTTGAAATATAATAATCTTCATCGTATCTCAACCAAATCCGTCTACTGCGCAAACGCTTACATAACTTTGAAGAATAGTACAATTTTTGCAGTAAACGATAAATTAACCTTCATTTTGTTTAAATTTCGAAAATATGATTTACAGATGAGTGGATTTGAAGCTGGCAAGAATCGTGGATATGGTAAATATTTATGTTCAAATGACTACTTACAAAGACAGACAGATGACGAAAGAGACGAACAACTACATTACGGGCCTTATCTTTTTAGTGAGGCATACATAAAAAGAGACAGGACAGTTAACAAAAAAGTTACCACAGAAAACATACCAAAAACAAACGTAAATACTATAGAAAACATCTCCACGACCAACATAACTACCACAGAAAACATACCCTTAACAATAGTAGACACACCCATAAATAACATAAGTAACACAACCCCATTATATAATATTGAATTCCCGATATTTGATTTTGACGAATTAGTACGACAATCTATAGGAGACTACGAACCAGATTTATTACATTCTAACATAGCTGACATCACAACACCAGAGTTACAAAATACTAACGTGGCAGACAATCACACAACGGTTTTAATAGAAGCAGCCGAACAAAGTACAGCCCGCGATTTATTAGAATTGCAAACTGCTCCATCCATAAGTACAACCCCAATTGCCAGTACCTCAAAGACCCTCGAAGATGACAGTTTAGGGATTGAGACATATTTTAAAGGAATTGCTAAAACAAGCGTTAAAAAAAAATTAAAAACAAAAAGGCCTAAAACAAGCGTTGAAAAAACAAAAAGACCTATAAAAAAACTTGACAAAATCATAACGTCTATTAGCCAGTGCGAACGACACAAGATTTGTCAAGAGAATAAACTTGATATCATATGTAAATTTTGCAAAAACGAATCCACAGTACTTTTTCATTGTATTGCTGAATATTTATGCCACCTTTTGCGCATTCACACACTCAGACAAACCTGGATAGGTGAATGTAGATATTATTGTAGAATATGCCATGATATAGTTGAAAGTACATGTCCTCATTTTAAAAACAAACATTGCTTTGTATGTCAAACAAAAAAACATGGGCCAACATGTGTAATTCATTTATTTAAATAGTTAAATTAAATTTTATTTGAATAGTTTAATTTGTGTTACTTACCACAACCATTTTTTACTCATTTGTGTGGTTTTATCGTTATTTGAGTAGTGTTAGTTATTTTTACAGCTTATTTAATTAGTATTTTTGTTTTAATATGTAATTATTTTTTTATTTGTTTTATTACATAGAAAATGGAACAACTGATTAGTTTGGTGTCTTTCATACACAAAATGAATTTATATGTTAAGACAGTATCTACTAAAGGAACAAAATTTTTTGATTATGGGTTCGATTATATAGATATAAAATTTCATTCATTTTTGACAGATGAAAACCAAATTGTGCAACAACTTATAAAATATTCGAATATGACGAATGTTTATAAACATTTAGTTGCCGTTGATTATAATCTAAATAAATCTGTGTTTTTTTTAATACCCATTTGTGAAAAATTCACAAATCCCATAATTAAAGAGGTTTTCATAAAGGGTCTTGAAGATTCTATAAATAAAAACTGTAAGACCACAGACAACTGTATAATATGCATATATTGCTTCTTGCAATGCGCTAACAGTATGTATGATTTAGATAGTTTTAGTTCTCATATATTTGAGGGAAATCATTTACCATATGTGGTCGTGAACGAATTGAATTCGCATTTTTCCACCAACCCTTTTGAGTTGTCATGCAATTTGGTTTCCAATTTGTTATGTAATTTCCCGTTTATAGGGGAACATGACAAAGATGAATACAACAATTGTATTCTAAAAATTATTCAAAATTGTGAAAAAATTGACAAACTCCCTATTTCGCAAAACGAGGCGGTATCCTCACAGAATTTTATACTACTGGAAAATCTGACAAAACAGATATTAACTTCCAATGATGAACCACAACCACCTAATCCTTGTACCAGTGGTGTCAGTATAAAAGATTATTTGGCTAATTTATGTAAAGATTAATTTCCCTTTTGATTCCAGGAAAATAATAAATATATTAAAAATATAGAAGTGTATTTGGGCAAAAAGAAGTTGGATTTAAAATATTTTTCATTCGGAAAAAACCAAGGATATGTTACTTATTTAGGCCCTAATATAAATAAATTTTCCAATTTCAAAATTAGAATCCATTTCAAAAACCAATATTTAGAACATAGATGTCATATATGTTGTGGCGATTCTACAATAGATATAGTGGACATAAATAATTTAACTTTTTATGGATTTAATTTAAAAAAGAATAAAACAATAGAAAGGTTAAACATTGAGAAAATGTCAAAAAACTTTCTACAAAATTTAAAAAAAGATATTACATTCTCTATTAAGGTTTATGATGTTCCACATTTTCATAAAACGAAAATAGAATATCAGCCTAAATCATTCCGGGCTATTACCCCAATAAATAAGGCCACGAAACTGGTCGATACAAAATATACATCTGTCAAAATTGCCAAATTTAGTCGACTATTGTATGCATTTGATATCGTTTTGTATTTCTAAAAATTGCTTAATTTTTTTAAAATTGAAATACTTTTTTTATGAGCGTGATGTGTTATGTTTTTATATTTTAATATTTTTTGGACCCATAAACAGAAACAAAATTCAATTTTACACTTACTTAAACAAACGAACATTACCTTAGACGGACGTATTAATTCTATACTAACTTAAATAAACGACAACTAACTTTAACTTAATTTACTGACTGATATGGTAACATATTAAAAAAGATCTCTTGATCTGTTTTTTGGGTATGAATATGAACCAATTTTAATTTACTGACTGATATGGTAACATATTAAAAAAGATCTCTTGATCTGTTTTTTTGTGTATGAATATGAACCAATCTAACATCTTCTTGTTCAAATACACTGCTACCCACTCAATAACTATGGACTACAAGATCTATTGTGCCCAGCCAAATTATTCAAGAAGATGTATAGGAATTCTCAAGTGAGTATTTAAGCCTATAGTACTAAAAATTATAATTCCTAATATGAAGTATAACATAAGGCCACTAATTACACACTCTTTTATATTGATTTTAATACAAATACAAATACTAGAAGCACACCACTAACCCTTCGGCATTTAATTCTGGATTCTGTGGGAATTTAAGAATTCCCACATTTAAGATTACCCCCTTCATGTGTGGGAATAAGAAAAAGCACACGGAGCCAGATCGGGTGAGTATGGCGCGTGTGGTAGCAAACCATACCGGTTTTCATCAAAAACTACGTAACCGAGATTGCCGTGTGTGCAGGCGCCTTATCGTGGTGGAAAAACCAGTCCCCTGTCTGCCACAAATTAAGTCTTTTACGACGAATGCTGTTTCATAGTCTTCTTAACACTTCAAGATAAAAAGCTTGATTTACCGTCTGGCCTGGTGAAACGAACTCTGAATGGACAATTATACTCATATCAAAAAAACATTTATTACACTCGTTTAGTTCAGCCGTTTCTATATATGAGGTGTTCACTACCAGAATAAAAATGAGTTTTTTCTTAATGGTAGTCCGGATGTCGGAAAATCGAAATTCGGCTGGCGCCATTAAAAAGTAAAAAAGCTGCAGACTGGTGCAAATTCAAGGTCATCGCAAATTTCAGCGCAACAACGAGTCACTGATTTCCCCTAGGCAAAGGGATGGAGCGCAGATGTAATATCCATATCATCCCATTGGAGCCTTTCAGTTTTAAATTCTTTTAAATTCTCCTGAGGGAATAGTATTATATATTTTCTGAGGGAAAACTTTACTGAATAACTGGGCTTATATATAGGTATAAAATATTTATAATATGTTATGTTTTGCTAGTAGTATAAATATACAGGTTCTGGCCCAAGTTTGGGAAAACATTTAGTAGTATAAGAATGTGCGTCCTGACACCAATTGCATACATTCGTCTACCTGTAAGAACTTTGAACATCAGTCTGTAATTTCATATTAGAATAACCATTTCTTGTCTTTTTATCATTCTTTAAATAAATTATTTTAACCATTTTGCTTCCAAGTAAACACTTTTTTTTGTTAAACAGGAAACCTGATTAATTCTTCTTACCAATCGTAAATTAAAACTCAAGAAATGGAATATTACAATGATTCTCCAAATTGTTCGAGATTAATGATAAGAACTCCAGAAATAAAACCTTACAATAGCAATATTAAACTGATGAAAGAGCTGGTGTAACGACTGTCCACAATGAAATCTAAATTGATTTTTGTAAGTAAAATTTGATAGTTTTCATGTAAATAAAATTTTTATATAATACCTAGTTTATCTTATTACACTCGTTTAGTTCAGCCGTTTCTATATATGAGGTGTTCACTACCAGAATAAAAATGAGTTTTTTCTTAATGGTAGTCCGGATGTCGGAAAATCGAAATTTGGCTGGCGCCATTAAAAAGTAAAACAGCTGCAGACTGGTGCAAATTCAAGGTCATCGCAAATTTCAGCGCAACAACGAGTCACTGATTTCCCCTAGGCAAAGGGATGGAGCGCAGATGTAATATCCATATCATCCCATTGGAGCCTTTCAGTTATAAATTCTTTTAAATTCTCCTGAGGGAACAGTATTATATATTTTCTGAGGGAAAACTTTACTGAATAACTGGGCTTATATATAGGTATAAAATATAACATATAAAGCTCAAATATGTTATGTTTTGCTAGTAGTATAAATATACAGGTTCTGGCCCAAGTTTGGGAAAACATTTAGTAGTATAAGAATGTGCGTCCTGACACCAATTGCATACATTCGTCTACCTGTAAGAACTTTGAACATCAGTCTGTAATTTCATATTAGAATAACCATTTCTTGTCTTTTTATCATTCTTTAAATAAATTATTTTAACCATTTTGCTTCCAAGTAAACACTTTTTTTTGTTAAACAGGAAACCTGATTAATTCTTCTTACCAATCGTAAATTAAAACTCAAGAAATGGAATATTACAATGATTCTCCAAATTGTTCGAGATTAATGATAAGAACTCCAGAAATAAAACCTTACAATAGCAATATTAAACTGATGAAAGAGTTGGTGTAACGACTGTCCACAATGAAATCTAAATTGATTTTTGTAAGTAAAATTTGATAGTTTTCATGTAAATAAAATTTTTATATAATACCTAGTTTATCATTTATTACACTCGTTTAGTTCAGCCGTTTCTATATATGAGGTGTTCACTACCAGAATAAAAATGAGTTTTTTCTTAATGGTAGTCCGGATGTGTTATTTCACCAAGAAACAGTTAAAATTTTTCAATAAAACATGTAGAAAATTTTATTCTGAACAAACCGGTGTAAATTAAATACACAGAAAGCGAATAGATGTTTGATTAAATGATTTTTTATTCATAAGAGTACAAAGTAAAATTAACCGGAAAAACTAAAATGAAAAAATGTGTTTTTTTCACTCTATTTTTTTGCATTTGACACTGGTTTTCTCAAAAACTATTCGCTTTCTGTGTACTTTATTTACACCGGTTTGTTCAGAATAAAATTTTCTACATTTGTTATTGAAAATTTTTAACTGTTTCTTGGTGAAATAACAAAGTTATTCTTCCCCAAAGATGAAAAAATAAGTTTTTCACTCCATTTTTTGCATTTGACACAGGTTTTCTCAAAAACTATTTAACTTACAGTTCTGGGACCTGTTTTATTCAATTTATCAGATCAAAAACCATAAGAAATGATTGAATTCGCCCCTTAATCTACCTTACCACGATTCCAGGAAGACCTCATTTCACCTGGTGAACTGAAATCCAGGCGAAACTTTCGCTAGCTGTAACTCGCTAACGAAGCGTTTTCGGACCTATGTTTATATAACATTTTTTCATTATTTTTACTAGTACAATGTGCTGTAGAAGTGGGGGGAGAACTTCATGAATCACCCTGTATATAGGTATAAAATATAACATAAAGCTCAAATATGTTATATTTTGCTAGTAGTATAAATATACAGGTTCTGGCCCAAGTTGGGGAAAACATTTAGTAGTATAAGAATGCGCGTCCTGACACCAATTGCATACATACATTCGTCTACCTGTAAGAACTTTGAACATCAGTCTGTAATTTCATATTAGAATAACCATTTCTTGTCTATTTATCATTCTTTAAATAAATTATTTTAACCATTTTGCTTCCAAATAAACATTTTTTTGTTAAACAGGAAACCTGATTAATTCTTCTTACCAATCGTAAATTAAAACTCAAGAAATGGAATATTACAATGATTCTCCAAATTGTTCGAGATTAATGATAAGAACTCCAGAAATAAAACCTTACAATAGCAATATTAAACTGATGAAAGAGCTGGTGTAACGACTGTCCACAATGAAATCTAAATTGATTTTTGTAAGTAATATTTGATAGTTTTCATGTAAATAAAAATTTTATATAATACCTAGTTTATCATTTATTAAACATTTATTAAACTAAGAAAGATTGGATATTTAAAACTGTTGAAACTGAAGGAATTAAACAAAAAAACAGTTGATATATATATATACAGCATAAGTTTATTTAGAATTAAACAAAAAATATGTATTTAAAGATAACATGGTAATAAAGCTTTTACATATTGCCTGCAAACGGCGCACTTTGGTAAAGAAATAGCACAGCCTTTGCAGCATATAAAATGTCTACAAGGTAAATTAACCACTGATATCGGTCGAAGATCGCAGATTTTACACCTTGTGGTAGTTTCTTCCGAAGATTCGGTGTTATAACGTACCACTTCTGTTGACGTGTCTAAATCGGCTTCACTCAGTAATGGCTTACATTCGTCTATGAAATCTTGTCCCTTCATAATATTCAAATATTGACAATAACTATAATACTTAGCGTGTTCGATCCATGGGTCATCGCGTTCACACCAAGAGCGAAGACCCCCTCCACAGAAGTAACATATGGTTAAATCCGAGATTCCGGTGTAAAACAAGCCGCATTCCGCCAACCGTATTGGATTTTGCCTTAATGTAAGAGGCCAGGTGAGAAATGAAGTAATTCTTGTTTCTAGAGTACTAAACTGTTTATGTGCAGCCAATTTGAGACCAGTAACGCCGATGAATTCTAAAAGTTGTTGTCGTATTGGAAGCTCGTTTTCCCCGACATGAAACACCTCTATCTCGAAGCCAGATACACGTGTATTATGTTGATTGTTCATGTTGATCGTAGTATCGTTTTGAAAACACTGAAATATTTATTGCAAAACGGACTCTTTTATACAAGCAACTGATCAATTAATATTATATCGGCCACTGTATTATTAGCATTAGCAAAAAGTTTATCATTACGCCTTTTCAAAGGAGTGATTTTTCTCGATTTGGCACTTAGCAACAAGCATTCATAAACTGCATTGGTTTCATAAACAGTCTCTGTTGGTGATGTAAAATAAATCACTCCATCTGCGTCGCAAAATAAACAATCCTTATAATATAATAAATCTATAAATTTTCCATTCTTTTGTTTGTAAATTCCCACATCTGTGTTGTCGTAAATTATTATTCGCCCGTCATTTTTAATATTAAGCGAAATATAGTCTTCATCATATCCTTGAAACAAAATATTACTTTTATGTTCAACGTTTATAGATTTCCTTATAACTTTGGCTGTATTATATATAATATTCAGTCGTTTAATTGCCGTTAATTTATTATTAGCGATATCAATTATAACCAACCACGGTTGTATATACTCGGCAATGAATTCTATATTTTGTAATGTAAAAAACACTTCCGGACCCCAGATACTGCGTAAATCGTCAACAACGAACGAGCAAAAGTCACCATTGAAAATAGCATAAGAGTCATATAATTTAAAACGACCATGTGTTCCATCTAATTTTGGGAGTGTTTTAACTGGTATTTTATCGGTGGGGAGTTTAGATTCTATTACTTTTTGCATTGGTTCAAGTATTGATTCAGTATGTAAACCATATAAGAAGCAAAAGGTTTTAAACTTATCGTAGTTAATAAATGGCGCTTCTAATTCACAATACAATCGATCATAAGAAACTGTTGGTTTGTCCCTATAATGTAGTGAGTATAAAATAAGATTTTCTTGTTGGTAATAAATTTTCTTCACGCATAAATTACCCAGCATTAACAAACCAGAATCATGCGCCGACAATTGTGGTGTCTCTTTAGATACATAACAAAGTTCTATTCGCCATTCGTCCAAACTGATATATTCTTTAAATAATTTTTCCTTTCTTTCCAATATATTTCTTGTTAGATTATATCGAACATCTCCGTGAAATATAATAAATTCGTTTTTTTGACAAGGAGGCAATTTTGTGGAAAACGATTTTGAGAATTTACACGATCGGCGGAGTTCATATTCGTGGCTGTTCATTGTGTATTATTCTAAAGTATTGATTATTAGCTACCAATTGTTTTTATTATATAACGTATGGGGTTTTTTTTTGTTTGAGATTAGAAGCAACCAGAATAGAAACATTAAAATGAAACGGTATTATAAAAATGTTGTTGGTTATATAAAATTACCCCCTCTTATCAATCAATTTTGTATATATAAGGAAAATGTTGTTGGCATAAGTCGTATTCAGTTCCAACATGTTTCAGAATATATTGAAAACATTGTGCGATGTTGAGATTAAATATTGGGTGACATACCCTGAGAAGATGACGCTGGAACAATTCGCGACAAAGTTCGGATTGAATATATCGGGGGATAGGAGAATTAAAATATTTTTCGAAATACAATACTATACAAGGGTTGTTATTAGAGAAGAATTACTGGACATGTTAGTATCTGACAATACGAAACGATATTCCGTAAAAAATTCAGTAATTACTCGGTTTTTGCGGTTAAACCCGCATATCAATTACAGTAAAACTCTTGACGGTAAAGACTTACGGAGAATTTGTTACATAGTTAATGGATTAGACTTTGAATATTTAATACAAACGATGAGATCGACAAAAAAAAAAGAATTGATACAGCTTATTTCAGTAATAAAATTACTAAGACTAAAATATTTAGAATATGAAAAATATTATGAACAATTTACAGTTGAATTACTTCAAATACAGAATAAACAATTGACCAACTCTATTGATCATACAATTGAAGATTACGCAATAGAAATGACAAACTGGTTGAACAATACATAAACAGACATACCATACTCACAAGTATTCTTTATTATTAATAACCCAAACTATAGTAGAAGTATTTATCAACTCCTATATATAAAATCCAGCACAGTATGAACTGTGCTCGCATAGAAGCAAGAGTCAGTTAAAAGAGCAAACCACTAAACAACACATCTATCAAAACCCAGCATAGTCAACAACATTTTTATGGAGGTAAATATTACTGTCAATTTAATTATACTTCCCCAATGTTTTAGGTTAGCTTAAAAATCACATTATATCGTGTAGGTGGCGCTCCGTTTGTGTTTTGGTTAGTTTAAAGTTCATAATTGTCGCTCCCAGGTGTCGCGCCGATCGTGTATACGAAACTTTTGACAATTTATAACATATTATAGTTCATTCCAGTTAAGTTGTCAGAGATTCTTTTTTTTTTGGTTTAACGTCCGACTGTTCTGCAATTACTGCTAATGCAGACGGTGAATGATGAAATGATTTTTTGTAAGGTATGAAAAAAAAATGCCATATCTGAATGGGATTCGAACCCAAGACCGCATGATGATGAGAGGCGAGCACGTTACCAACTTCGCCAATGCGGCCGGCTGTGTCAGAGATTCATTGCTGTGGAATGTGGGACGGCAACTGTTCATTGGTTGTTTGTGTTTAACACAACGACCGCTTCACTTGTAGGCCTATACATGCAATTATATCAGTTTTGTTTCTGCATTCGAATAGTGTAGTATCTACTACATTGTGTTAATATTAGTGTTAATTCTTATTATAACAGTGTTTGTGATATTTTAAAACGTATGATACTAATATTTGTTGTAATTGTGTTGTTTTAATTTTAATAAGTAGTACTATTAGTTCGTAGTTATATTCTCTTAAATCAATAATAATGGATTCTCCGGTTAAACGAAACAAGCGCGGACAAGGCATTAATTCTAAACAAAAACTATTAATTATAAATGCTTTGAAATCTTTTAAAACTGAACATACTAATATAACAATTATTAAAATTGTAGCAAAAAACTTCAGCAATGGTAAAGTTTCTTATAAAGTTACTTCAAGTTTTATCAAAATGCGGTTTGAATTGTTCCTTCGTGTACCGCCTGTGAATCGTTGCCAATATCAGCTGGTTTTCGGAGACGAAGGTTCCTGGTTCAAATCCTAGTAAAGGTAGTTACTGTTATACGGATTTGAATACTAGACAGTTGTTACTGGTATACTTTGATGGTTGAGGTTTAATTAACCATACGCTCTCAGGAATGGTCGGCCTGGGTCTGTATAAGACGTTACACGTCATACACATCATCCTCATCTAAATGGGTCATGGGGTTGTTTATTGTTCTAAATTGAACAGATTGCAACGTACGCATAATTAAGAAGTAAAAAAGAATCGAATTGATTGTTTATTCATTAAACAACAGAAATTAACGTTTTCTTATGACAAGACAATAATCAATCATATAAATCACAATATATATTACCACAAGATTCACAACATTCTCGATACCACTCATATTTACTCGCCACACTATTTGGAATCACTGTTACTTCCTTATCCGCGTATAGGCGAGCATAAATAACAGAATGATTTAAATATTCATAAAATGTATCCAAAAAAATGTTTGTAAGATCGTGGTGTAGTGATAACACTTCCCAATCCAAAAGACTAGTGTTTTTATAATGTTCCAAAAATGTAACAGAAAGACCTGTATAGGCTTGACAAACCAATTTAAAATCTATTCTGTTTTCATACTGTTGTATAATATTTTCACTCACAGAACATAAAGCCACTACATCGTTCCAATCAAGTTTATCGACACATTGGTGTACGAAATTATCAGGTAGATATACACAAGAAAGGACATCCCAGTCGAAATATGAGAAAAGTTCATAGACATTTGGGTGTTTTACCAAATCCGTATAAATTTTCCACCGACTCCAATCGACATAATCTCTGAAATCGAAAATAAAATCTACACTTACGTAACTATATCGATAGATATCCTGCCAATGTTTTTTGTCTAAGCGTTTTATTCTATCTGAAACCGTAACTCTAATATCTACACAAACCTCGTATAAATTTATCAAGGAATTAATTTCTCCTATCTTCACTAAATAATCATATATTCTGCTACAAATAGGATAATATTGAATAGTTAATAATGTGCCAAGCATTTTGATACTGATACAACTGGAGTATATACACGAGTTATTTATTTAAATTGTCGTAGATTCGAGGTTGATCGGTAGGTTTAATTAAATTATTTAATTCATCTGCAAAAGATTCTTTAATAAACTATCCAGACTAATATACAAAATTTGTTTTTGTTTGTTATAGATGAATCGTGTATCGAAGAAGAAAATAAACCAAAACCGCAAACTCGCCCGGGAGATCAGTCGCCAAATTAAAGAAATTCATGATCATCTTATTCATCTAAATACATCTCATCTAAATACATCTGACAAAAAATGGCCAAGTCTTATCCCAATAGAACCCTCACCAACGTACATAAACATTACATCAATTTTTGCAGAACCAAACGATCCCCGTAGAATATATTACTTATTAAAAACTAACTTGACTGACGTGGTCGAATGGCCAAAACTGATAAAATGCGAAACGTCCATACCATATAAAAATATCAGACCGATTCCAATTATCCATCCTGCAGACCCCCGCCACAAATATTTTCCTCACGCATTCACTAGCCCACATCCCTTCCGCGCCGGCCAGAAAATTAAAAAATTATTTTAATCATTCATATTTCATTCGTATATCTATTTTTTATTTTAAATATATTAAATTCTCATTCATATTTCATTCATATCATTCATATATCTATTTTTTATTTTAAATATATTAAATTTTCATTCATTTATCTATTTTTTATTTTAAATATATTAAATTCATGTATATTAGTTGTATAATTAGCTGTAATAAAAAATAAATTTATTTAAAATCGAAACAAAACTATTGGTGTTTTAGTTTTCCATACCAAATTTCCTGAACCCGTTTTCTTTAATCATTTATCTTTTAGTTTAAACAATCATATTTAACTATACAGGGTTATTCACGAAACATGGGTTCGGAAATACCTCGTTTCCGAGTTACAGCTAGCGAAAGTTTCGCTCGGGTTTGACCAAATGAGAATTTTTCTGAAATTCTGTTAAGGAAGATTAAAAGGCGAATTCAATCGTTTCTTATGGTTTTTGACCTGATTCATTGAATAAAACAGTTCCCAGAACTGTAAATTAAATAGTTTTTGAGAAAACCAGTGTCAAATACAAAAATTGAGTGAAAAACACATTTTTCATCTTTGGGTAAGAATAACTTTGTTATACCACCAAAAAACAGTTAAATATTTCGAATAAAATAACATGTTGAAAATTTTATTCTGAACAATCCGGTGTAAATAAAATACACAGAAATCGAATAAATGTTTGATTAAATGAATTTTTTTCAAACAGTACAGAGTAAAATTAACCGGAAAAAGTAAGATGAAAAAATGTGTTCTTGTTCGACCCATTTTTTGCATTTGACACTGGTTTTCTCAAAAACTATTAAATTTACAGTTCTGGGAACTGTTTTATTCAATGAATCAGGTCAAAAACTATAAGAAACGATTGAATTCGCCCCTTAATCTACCTTACCAGAATTTCAAAAAGACTTTATTTCACCTGGTGGGTTAAAATCCGTGTGAAAGCTTTTGCTAACCGTAACTCGGAAACGAAGCATTTCCGGCCCCATGTTTATATAAACTTTTTCAATTATTTTTTACATATACAATGGACTCCCAAATTTCTCATATTTTCGTGAATCACCCTGTATACCTAAGTGAATCTACTACTAGAATAAAATGTTACTGATGCTGCTCCTAAAATCTTCGCTGGTCGTCATATGGTAATGGATTATTAGGTGGTAGAGGTAAATATCCAAAAAAATTAATGTGGTAAATGTTAAGAGTATTTAACACACAAACAACATTCTAATACATTAAGTTTTAAATATTTATATCATATTATACCATATTAATATGGTATGATTAATTCATCACATGTTGGTGATCACAACACTAAATTGCTTAAACAAAAATCAACTTATGCAGGGAGAGAATATATCAATAATTGTCATAACCTTTAAAAAATTCTGGCAATTTGTCATTAAAGAAGCTAAAACAATACTATATTGATGAAATATTTTACAGTGTGTATTAATTCATTTTTATATGGTTTTTGTTTGAAAATTATTTATCTTATAACTAAATAAATAATACTATTTAATTAAATAGCAGTATTTAATTAAATGGTTTATTGATTAAATGGTTGATGATAACCCTACTGAGTAAGCAGTAGCGTAAACAAACTATTGGTAAGTGATGAATTTATCATTGTGATAAACTACATTTTTATTACATATTTTATACCCTATAACCTACATAGTAGAGTAACCACTGTTTAGTATTCGACCGATTTTTCGAAATCGAGTTTCTTACCGGACCTACACGTTTTTCAGATCCATCGAACCAAAAAGAATGTTTGAAAAGATTTTCAAAACCATTTGTTAAAGTTTATAGAAGCAGGAAATATCTAGCCTTTTCAAGGTTCAATAAATGTTATAAAATGAAAAAAAACATTTATTTCTGATCATTCAGTATTTAGTAGTTCACGTGAGATGTTACTTAAATCATTTACCGAGAGTATAAAATAATTTATAGTACAAAAAACTTCATTCAATTAACTGTTTTTTTACGTAGGAAAAGGTTTTTTAAACATTGCGACCTTAAGTGCAACACAGTAACATTGTTGAACATTGTTGAACTCTATTTTTAAGCCAAAATCTGAAATAACTTGTCTGATGTCTTCGAAACGTAATGTGTGGGTTTTTATCCTCGGAACTTATCTGTTATAAACCTGTGTATGAATAAAACATTTCAAGAATGGATCATCACACGAATCACATGAGACCCGACACGAATATTTTAATCCAATCAGTCAACATTTGTTCATAAGAAGTGGTCATTTTTAGTATAGCTCTATCGTTTTATCAATTTTATTGTGAAATTTTTTATAATCTTCTTATGGTTGTGGTGCTTATGTATAAGGTTTAGTTAAGCGGTAATCAGTGTATTAGCTGTTTTTTATCCAAAATATCGATTATTAAGATGTGTTTTACGAGAAAAGTGTGTAATTAAATTTATAGGAAATTAAATTAACTCTAAAAAATTTGATTTACCTAAGATGATTTAGGGCATTTTAATTAGTAAATTTAGTAAGAATTATCTTCTGTATAGAGAATATGGGCTACAAATCTTTTATGTTTAGAAACTCCAGACGAGACTGTGGGCCTATGCAGATAAAAATCTTATGAGTGATTTAGTGTTTAAGAATCTGCTTATTACCCAACCACTACCGATGATGTATTCGTATTTAGTTTGAAGGATCTGTGATCCCAAAAAAGTATGAGAACTTTAGTAGTATTATGGATTAAAGATGTATGTAAAAACATGCGAATGTATCAAAAGGTGGCAGCCGCCGCAGTTATATATTTCGATAGGTTTCTTAACCGCAAGCCAGATACTGAACCAGCTAACTTACAGCTCTTAGCATGCTCCTGTATGCTGATAAGTTCAAAGTTTTACGAGGCCTATGGACTCTTTAAATCATATACACTATCTGTTTTGTCTGATAACTCTTGTAGTGTAGAATCCATCCTTGAATGGGAAATGAAAGTGTTGAAGGAGCTGTCATGGAGGGTATCTATAGTGTTGCCTCACGATTTCGTTTATCCGATTCTGTCCAGGATTATTCCTGTAGAGTCTGTAAAAGATCTGAAGAAAATCAGAGATTTATCTTACGATCTCTTATTAGAGGCAGTTTGCGCCTATGATTTTAATAACGTCCGCTACAGCGAGCTGGCCGGAGCATGTGTCTGTGTGGTGTTACGCTCCTTCAGTTCGTTGAAGGTTGATGAAAACGAAATTGCTGGGATTGTATGTTCTATAGATTTAACGTATGTAATAGAAAAGGTCCTTACGCTAAATGTTCTCTGTGCAGAAGAATCGTGCTAATTATTTGCCCTATTAGTTTCAAAGAATTTTCTAGCGTGTAAATTAATATTAATCTTTGTAGTAAATTTAGTTATTGTGGTTATAAAATATTTCATTGTTTATTTGAATTTCTGTTAATTTCTCATTCAATTTCAATTATATTTAATTGTATCAGAATAAATTTATTTATTTTACTTTTAATTTTTTCGAGACATCAAATGCATTAAACATTAAAAAAAATAAAAATATAAGGTATTTAAATACATATGATTAAATTGTATTTTTCTTCGTTAACCACAGATCCTTACAAACGAACTTTTGAAGACGAAGAAACGCACTCTGATATGTGACCTAAGGGGTCTTAGGAGATGATCTAAGACCTTAAGGTACCTCAAGGTACCTTAAGGTACCTTGAATTTAAGTGTAATTAGGTCCTTTGAGGTACCTACCTTGAGATCTCCTTTAAGGTAACCATCTTGAGAAAAGATTTTGAAATTTTTAAAAAATTATTCTATTAATTCACCAGTCTTACAATCCGTTAATTTTGGCGCAGTGGCGAGATAATATAGTGTATGTTTTCTAAACGGCAGAGTTTTTATATCCCCACAAATCTCCCGGATAACCGGCATAAAATCTAAATTGAGACTTGGATATTTAAGTGTACAGAAAATTCGGTTGAAATCGTGAAATGACTTCAGATTTCTCACACCGTAAAAATTATTTTCCAACACTTTTTCCAGTTGGCAAACGCTTACTCTGGGTAAAAAGACATCCACAGAATGGGTCGGCACTATATTCCGGCAATCCAACCAAACTCGATTGTCTATAGTGGATGGTCGAAAATATAATAGAAAATCATTTTCTGTAAATTGCCACCGTAAATTTAAAATATCAATTTGATTTCTAAACACTATTTCGCTTTCAACTTTTGCGTAAAATTGAATAGGTGTTAATTCTATGTCAAAATATGCCGTCCCGAGCCGACTCGTATAGCCAAGAAATTTTAATTGTATATTCATTTTTTGAAACAACATCTTCCTATATGTAACGATAAAATTATAAATATTTACATCTATTGTTCGCCGCTGGCCAATTTATTTAATTTATATTGTGTAAATTAAATAAAATAAATTATTATCAGATTATACGGTCAGATATTTAAATCAGGTACTCAGATTATACGGTCATATTTTCAAATAAGACAGTCAGATTATTTAGTCGGATAATCAGAATATATTGTCAGTTCAGTCAGGTAGGCAAAATATATATTATAGTCAGGTAGTCAGATTTTCAGTCATATAGTCAGTTTTTTTTTCAGTCAGGTAGTCAGATTTTTCAGTCTGAAAATCAGATAGTCAGATAATACTGTCAGGTAGTCAGAATTTTTAGTCAGATAGTCAGATATTTTCAGTCTGAAAGTCAGATTATTCAGTCAGGTAGGCATAATATATATAGTCAGTCAGTTAGAATATATTGTAGTCAGATTTTTCAGTAATGTACTCAGATTATATGGTGAGATATTCAAGTCAGATAGTCAGAATATATGGTCAGGTAGTCAGATTTCTTCAGTCAGATAGTCAGGTAGTCAGAATGTATGGTCAGATAGTCAGATTTTGAGGCAGAAAGTCAGATTATACAGTCAGATAATCAGATTATATAATCAATTGTTTAGTCACATAGTCAGATTTTATGGTGAGATAATCAGTTTTTTCCGTAAGGTGTAACTACTTACATAGATCTTATTATATATAAATATTTCTTAATATTCACTTCTTTATTAGTTCGTCGCGAGTCAGCAAATGGATATCTTTCATCATCATTACTTCAAGGATACGATCGCTTTAAAGTATAGTCTCATATGGACTATCAAATCCTGTACCGTATACGTCGATAAAAATGTAGATCTAATGCTCTCTGATGAGGGCTTCGTCGACGTTATTCAGTTGATGGTAAAAACCAGAAAGGCGTCTGGTTGGTGTTTAGCAGGCGGTTATGCGTCATATGTATTGGGAAGAACCAAGACGTATAGGGATATCGATATTTTTTTATTTGATTGCCAAACAGTTAGTCCTTATTCGATATGGATTGAATATAAAAAGAAAAGTTTAAATATAATAAGCCTAAAACCTACTGGGTTACCCCCATGGCCTATGATTAAAACATTTTCGCTTATATCGGAGTTTGACATACCTCTTTGCATGTCTGCATTGGTGTTAGATGAGGGGTTCTGGCGTGGACTATGCCTGATAGACGATGGGAGGTGTATAAGCAACAACGGTAAGACGCAAAAGAGGAAGAAGAAATATTCTACTAGGCGTTTAACGTTTAATTTTCAGCCTCAGACTCTCGGGCAGTTAGCTGCTCGACGAATCTGCGAAGGTTTCAGGAAGACAACATTCTACGGCCATCCGTATCTAACAGCAAATCTCCAACCAATTGTCTAAGTTTATACCGGATATATGGGATTCGAACTGCTAATACCGGACACTACACCGTCCTTAAAACCTAAAATATTATTAGTTTGTAATTTAAATCAACATCATATTATCACTATATATTTTCCTTTTCTAGGGAACGGTTTTTATTACGGATCATGTAAATCATCTTAATCCTATTTCCATCTTATTCTATAGTAATTTTCAAATAGAATTCCATCGAAAGTTCTTAGGTTTATAATCCCTGCTAGTAAGTAGATGTTTATTTGCAATTAATGAGTATTTTTGCCGCAATCATCATTTGGATGAAGAGCATTAAAAAATCCTCGAATTTGCGAAAACGGTTTATTGTATGTTCTGTTTATTGGCGACAGAATTGATTATTCACCTAATATCTTATCCATTAACGGTAATACAATCTTCTTATAACTCACGACGTAAATCAACAGAAGAGAAAAACACACGACTATCACCACAAATAAATTCACCTCTAATATGCGAAGACATGTGCCAACAAAAACCAGGGTAATATTTGAAGCGACAGAAGCAAACAAAGATTTCGTGATTGTAGAATTTTTGGTTTCGTTATCGACTTTTTCGCTCGCTTCACTCTTTGAATCCAACTCGGCGGATCTTTTCAAAATTATTCTCGGCAATAGCATTTTTTATATTAATAAAATGTTTTTTCGTAATCAAGCCAGCTGGTACATAAATAATTTCAATCCCATGTTTTAAACAGAGCAGAAATTTCTCTACATCTCTTTTAATGTTCTGAAAATTTATATAATGCGTTGGACCCTGAATTTCAATTGCAGTTTTAAATACTGGTAAATAAAAATCTAATTCCAATCGGGAAGATGGAATTTTTTTATTCACCAGAATTTTCACGTTTGTTCCGAAAATATTTTTCAAAATTTTATAGGCTCGCAGTTCGCAATAGCTATTAAATCTGTTATTTTCATAATAAAATTTTTTACAGCAGATTTTCATTCTGTTTTTTCTATTTAAAATAAAATATATATTGAAATAATAGGAGTTTTAAATCGGAGTATGTGGTTATTTTCTTTCGGTTTTGATGTTTAATTTTGGTTTTCCGGTATCGGTTATAATATATGGCGTTTGGTTTATTATAAATGCGATATAGTTTAACGACTATACAACTTGAAAGAAAATGGTTTTTTTATTAAAGACTATTTCCACCATTTTCCTTATTCTGACGTTATAAAGACAACACCCCCGATGGTTATATTATCATTCTATATAAAAATAACAGAGTTTATACATCCTCAATACTATATTGATCGAAAAGAATTCAACGAGTCGTATCCAAATACAATCGAAATGAATTACGAGACAATGCTTTCCATGTCATACAGCAATGAAAACTGGACAAATCTCCTATATACTGCACGTTTTCTAACCCATGAGATTCTGGTCATAGTTTATTTTGGTATGAAGGAGAAAATACCTGTTGAAAAAATCGCGAATGACGTGGAAGATGTGATTTTTATTCGACGCTTTCAGAATAGTTCGAAAACCGTTCAAAGGTTGAAGAAAACCACGCGAATATTCTTGGATGTCTTGGCGCAAAGAATGCAGTATAATTTTGAAAAACTGAACATTAAAGTGAAAGATACCAACGGTCAGCTCTTCGAGCAATTGTTTCTGGATGTCAATATTAAAAACTCACACAAAAAGATCCACGAGATGTTACAAACCTCTTCGTTCGACTTCACCGATAGGTTGGCCATAACTACTTATGCAATCAAAAACGCCATCCCAACACGGGTCCTTAAATGGCATCTTAGAAAAACGCTGGCCGAGCGAAAAAACGAACTGAGGAAAAATACAGAAGATTCAGTATTGAAACAAATCTCTTGTTCCGTGATCGATAGAACTGAGTTTTTAACACTCGCTTTATACAGAAAAGTGATTGTATACCATACTGCAATATCAAATATTCTAAATAATTCTAGACTCAGTAGTATATAAGTAAGGGTTTTGTAACATCCAATACCATTATTCAAGAACATGTCGGCAGATGACAGCGCAACAACTATTGAAATCGCGGAGGAAGCCATGTATAACTTGAACCTTCAACACGAATCCAACGACACTAACGCTTCGCTAACTTTTACGAATTTTGTCGACCAATTAAAAGAAAAAACAAACCAATTTGATTTCAAATCTTATCCGAGGTATTTAGTCTGGATGCTTTCTTCTATTATATACTTCGCTGTTAAAGACAATGTGAATAAGAAAACGCTTTTTCAAACCTTTGCCGGAATACTGGCACAACTTTTCGAAGATAAGACTAAAGCGGACGACATTTTACTAAGGACTAAATCATTTTACGACGAATTGATTTACTACGGTTCAAACTGTGAGAATTTAGACACGAAAGTGTTTATCGGCAGTGACGAAAAATGTGAAGAATTAAACTTTTATCGCGTCAACCTGACGAAAAGCCGTAGAGAACTGAACAACCTGTTGTTTGAAATGGCCCATGAATCTACCTTTAACTTTCACAGCCGTCTACTACTGAGCGCTTTTGCTTTTCTACACGATATTTCAATCGGGGATTTCAGAGAGGTTATACGCATTCATATATCAAACAAGAAAAACGATTTACCGCAATATGACGACCGGTTTCTAGCCAACATTGCCGACAGGATTCTACAGAATACGTACAAACGCACTATGCAAGCCTATCTGACTTTATGGCATTTCTATGTTGTCATAGAAGATCTGTTGGATTAAAACGATTTAGCTCGACATATGAAACATTTAACATCACAGTTTAATTTACATTCGGGACAGAGGATGTGACCACAATATAACATATGTGTGAGAATTGAATTTTTTTTGCAACAAATCAAACATTCACCTATTATTTTATTGCTGAAAAACACTTTTTCTTTTTTAATTTTTATTATGACAACGCCGGATAGTAACATTGTTGTGATGTTTATTATGTTTGTAGTAATTTTAATTGAATATGCAACAAATATGATTTTTTTTTAATATGTTTAATGTTATATTATTATAGATTTTTAATTATTATTTATCTATGCTGTGTAGTATATATTATTCTTTGACGAAAAATAAAATTTTTATACACATTAATATCATAATTTTATTTATAATATAATTTATGATCTAGTAGTTTTTTTTATGAATATACATATCTAATACAGCTGTTGTGTTGTCTGGTGAATATTGTTAAAAGAAATGGCCGGATATACCGATTTTATATACTCGTATTTCAACCAATGGCGAATATTGAGTGTATGTATTTAATAAAAATGTTAAATAAATTAGAAATACAACCTAAGTGTAGTTGGATAACAAGTGGAACCGGAAAATGTGGGTATAAATATTTGTGGTAATATCCTACGTTGTCATTTTCCTGAAATATTTTGCTGTTGTAAGTTGTAGTTCGAAAATGTCGGGTGAGACGTTTTAGAAAAACTCTATTTACACCCACATATTGTTTTTTATATCACATATCAACTGGCTCTTTCTTACCCATCGTTATTCGTCTTTACATTTTATTCAATTTTTTTAATTAGCAGTGACAAACATTTAAAACGGTGGGTATCAATTTTCAGAAAAGAATTCTTCCTTTACTCATGGATATATCGGACATTTTAGAGCTAAGTGTAAAAAACAATTTATTTTGCTGCCAATGACAACAAAATATGTCAGGTTTATCCAGTAATAAATAAGATTTAGTTGATATGATAATAATTGTTTTATTTCTCTTTATTCTCTAAAATTATAACAGGATATAATATGACCAAATGATCTGCTCTACTGTATTAATTAATAACTATCAGAATGTTTTTGTTGTTGGTTGTTTGTTGGTATTTAAAAAAAATTATCGGTGTAGATTTTTAGGGTTTGAAGCGTTATAGGCTATTTATTCATGCGGTCTAACAGGTAAAGAATCATTTCATTCATGCAATCTGAACGCGCTCAACTATTCCGGGCAGATATACGGGCCAACTACGAGTCGTGTCTGTTGGCCTGTAAAAAGATGTCTTTTCATTACGGGGGTCTGGAAGTGTTGCCTTTAGATGTCGACGGATTAATCGAGCAGTTAGACAGCATAAACAATCTGAATATCGTCGGCCCCGAATGCAAACTGTCCCCACCGTCCCCATCTTCTGGTGATACTGGATACTGGGTCATCGAAAATAATCTCATGCTGCGAAGCAATTTAGCTAATGTCGCGATCGCGAACAGACGGCGTATGTACACAGTACCGTTTTGGGTTCCGTTTATCGAGTCGATTTTGCGCTATTTCAAGATGATGCAGAAACACAAAGGTAAAGTGTCTTTCCTCCGGTATTAAAAAAATGGAACATATAAATTTCGTAGAAGGTATTTGTCATTACAAAAATGTTCCTGTACTTGTAGATGAGACCACCACGAGCTACGTGTTGAAAAACAAAAACAACCCGGTGATAGTCGAAGCATATATAGATTATGCGACGCTACTGACAAATTCTCAACTAATCAGAATTCAAGGCGTAAATTTTTCGTTTGATAACATCTTGAAAATGGCTTTAGTGTCCAGCGGTAAAAGTTTCGTCCCGACAATATGTTTGCTGGACCCCGCATTATACAACAACAGTGACGTCAAGTCTTTCACCTCTCTTAAGCGACTGGCCAAATGGTATCATTTTGTTTCATGGAGGTGTCACGGAAAAGACATATATTTCGAACCGGAAGAAAATTTTCCCCTACACAACCTGTTCAAGACGTTGAACGTTAATATCGATCGCTTGAATCCGGACGATAAAAACCACATAAACGAAACTTCCAGTCTGTTTGATTTCTCCGAGAATCTCCAAAGTATTACCTGGTGGAATTTGGTGGTGGATAAACATAAATTTCCACTACCAACATACGAATCGTGGGAACATTGTTATATAGACATGCAGCGACCAGCGGAATGTTTCGCCGTCTTGAATAGCGTCATGCGAATCGTCTGCGCTTGGGAAACCGCTTACACAGATTTCCGCTCATTACTGTCCGCCTCTGTCGTCTTTATATATTTTCTACAAGACACTGGCGCTTCTTTGAATGAGTACACTGGTATTCTACCAGTTTTACAATTCGTTACGGTGGCAGCGCATAAGCCGACGGCCAACCTGGAACCGACAGGAGAACTGTTCAAATATGCCGAGCAGAAATACCAGAGAGCGTTGAAGAGTAAAAACCGCAGCAACCACATTCTACATCTGAAAGTGTCCCAGTTGAGTGAAAATTTAGTCGTATCCGAATTCACAGACCTTATACATTTTATCTTACACAACATGAATAACCTATACTCTGATTGTGAAACATTTGACCATCTCCTAGTTTATATGAGGAAAGTGTTCTCACATAGGAACAAATCCGAGCTGCATTATTATATAAGCGTGTATGCATTCGCTATGCTTACCATCAGGTTGGGTAAAATCAAATCGTATTCGGCGTTAGAAAATCTAGAGCTGCAGCGAATAAAGATTAGAAACGAGGAAACGGTAAAAGAGAAAATCAAAGATGATATAAAAATCCTACACGATTTTATCAATCCGTTTTTGGACTACCTGCATATATTGCAATCGAATCCCAATTTTGATATGTTTGCGTTGACCGATGAAATTGTGTATTACTTTTTAAAATCAAACAACACGTTTTCACTGGTTATCGAGTATATATTAAAATCTATACTTCCAATTATAACGAGCTACGTGAAAGATATGGAGACGTGAGGTTTTTTACCAATCTATAGATCGCCACTTCACGAACGGTCTGATATGGTAAAATCGTACTGCAAAATGTGCGGAGATTCGTATGAACCACGCGATTTTTCTGGTATACTAAAGTCTTGTTTTTGTACGTGATCTCGGGCATCACAAAACTGAATTTGTGAGTACTGTATCCGGTCAATTGTAACGTGGATTTGGACAGCGACATTCTACCAGTTTTGGCATCCTCGATGAAAGCCAGTTTATCCATTCCTTTCAGATAGCCGATCATTTGGTATACATGTTCCAGCTGGAGCCGGTTACACTGTGATTTGACATACGCATTCAAGATCGAGTCGCCGAATTTCGTGTTCCAAATTTTTACAAAAGCGTCTAGATTTATTATGTTTTTTCCATCGCCGAATTCTCGGAGTATTAGGTAAAACAGGTTGCTGGAAATTGTAGGTTTATGTGTCTCTTCCAGCCTCCGCATGGCCGCCCGTTTTTTTTCGAAGAATTTAAACGCATATTTCGATCCTCTAAAATAATACAGATCTGTTAACACGTTTTTCATAGACGTTGTTGTGAGATTACTGTCGATAAGATGCATCAACAGGACGTGGTCGTGTGCCAGCGCCAGTCGCGGATCGTTCAGACACAAAAACGAATATTCTGGGTTGATGAGAACTAGCGCCTCGGCTATTGCGTCCATTGAATGCAGCGGATAGATATGAACACAGTCGCCGTCAAAATCAGCGTACATACCGGCCAAAATGGACGTCGGTATACCCGTGACTACAAAATCCCACACTCGTTTCACCTTGTGAAACGTGAAACATCTATAATCAATTACCGGGTATCTGACCAATATCACAAATTCCGGTTCTCTCATATTACCATAAACGTCTCGGTTTAGTATGATTTCATTGGACGCAATCTCAGGACAAGGCACTATTACCGACCGAGCGGTGAAAAACGATCGCCGGCTAAACACGGTTTTTCTGAAACAATTCAGGCGGCCGTTGTTAATATACTCGACTGGAGATGGGTTGAAATCTACACATTTTAAACGTGGCACACCCGCATCGTTGATGTTGTTTATCAAAGAAATAAGTTTGTTACATTGGCCAATCGTGTTGGTAGTTAATAGAGGCGGAGGAAGAATTTGTCCAGACACGTTTATGCTGTATCTATGAAATTGGAGATCGTTTTTAAATTTTTTAATAACACCATCGTAATATCTGAATTTGGCGAAATATTTTTCCAACTTCTGTTGGTTCCGTTTTTTACATTTTATACAAGTCCACAGGATTTGAGAAAAATTTAATATTCTAGAGATTCTGTAGTCGTTCAGATTACCAACAAAGGTAACGTCGCAATTTTCACACAAAATCTTGTCATCCTCTCGATCGCAGTGAGCGGTGCAAGCGACGGTACCACATCTTGGACAGATATTTTTTAAGATACCGCGCAAAGATTTTGTCACAAACGAAGTGGAATTCCACGCAATGTTCAGCTTCAGATTGTTTAACAGTTCCAAATACTCGTCAGCGCGCACTTGTAACAATGACCGTTCATAGTTTGTTTTGTGTTTGAAATCAGCATCTTTACCTATCGTAACCGACTGCAACATTTAAAAAAAGCATTACGGTCGGCGACTGTCCTTTTTATACACGCCAATAGTTAAGTTATTAGTCTGTGAAATATCCACTCCATATTATCACGTTCTTTGTCGTTTAGTGAAACTGTTTCCCCTTTTGAATTAATTTTATATATGTTTCTCTTAAAAGTTAAATGTTTACTGTCGGGTAATAAAAGCCGCGATTCATCATTGCATTTATATTCATAACCATATACATTATGGTTATGTACTATTTCCGATGAATTCATGCATATTGACGTCTTTAAGGATTTAATGGAAATTTTGTCACTGATGGTATCGAGTTGCATAGACCTGTCACATCGTACATATTTGTTGAGATAATTCACACCAACCGCGTGTGTGTCTGTTTCGTTTATTTCTTTGTGGCAATACGGAAGCGTTACAAGAAAAGTGTTTTTAGTTGGTAAAGGAAACATCGTGCGCGTACACGAGTTATCGGCGCATAAACCTGTGACAAATCTATGACCAGTTCTACCGGATTTGCATTTACCCACACTTTCTATTCTTGAAGTTTGGTTTTCTCGAATAATACGCTTGTAATCAAAATCAAAGTTTATAGGCAGTCCCATTAGACAAGTGATTATATTTAAATTATAGATTAAGTGTGTCAATAATAGACTTTCAGTTTTAAATTTACCACAGAATTTTTCGAAATTAAGACGACTTCTTGTAACAGGATCACTATCGAACATTTTTATATTTATATCGTTTCCAGAAATATCATACATTCTGCTATAAGCACCGCGATAATAAGGACAATCGTCTTGGGTTGGTAGGACAAAATCACCGATTTCCGGTTTCAATATTGCAAATTGTTTATAAATTGGGTCTTTAATCCGATCTTCTTCTTCTATTTCACCATTCAAAAGATTTAATTTCTTCAGTGGTAAATGGAAGTATCGATCGAATGGAGGTTTATATACCAATGGGATACCACCATTAAAATGTCTTTCCAGATCGAACGGGACACATTTATGTAAATTTTCGTCAAAAACCGTTATACATCGCATATCGGGTGTTTGTAAATACAGATCTAATTCCGTATTTGTCTTTATATTATATTCCTGTAACTGTTTGAATTGAGTATGGGCCGATTTACAATCCGGCGGACATAAAATCGTAACTGTAGAGTCATCGACGCTCGTAGTATACGCGGGGGATTTTGTCCACAATGGCGGAATCGCTGTGGATACACGTAAAGTAGAATCATTTTCTTTACGCTTGGTTAACAACGTGGCTACTTCTCGGTCAATATAGTTGATAGATAATTGGTCATCCGGACCAATTTTACACTGAATTATTTTACCTACATAAGTTTCAGAGAAAACAGATAAATCATTTCGAGTGATCCGTAAACATTCTGGAGGCAGGTCAGAACAGGTCAACGAATCCGGATCGAAATACTGTTTCTTTGTATATTTACACGATCGCACTTCGGGCAAACCGTTCATGCATTCTGTGTATTTGTAATAAGGCAAGTTAGGTTTGTAATTTTTAATACCGTTCGCACTAAAACGGCAGTTGTTTGAATCACCACACGGTATGCCGTTGGAAATATAACCATTATCACCGCATACGTGAACCTGTTTGATTTTGTTATCCCCTTCACATTCGAAAATTTTCTTCCCGTCCGTCCGATCCAAGACGTATTGACCGGCCTGTTTTTTATGGCAGATGTTTTCCTTCACACATCCAACAGATTCTACAAAAACAAAACCCTCCGGACACAATCGCTCGATAGAAACCAGTTTCTCGCCACCGCCGACTTGCAGCTCATATTTTCTATCGCCTTTGTTCACTATATTGAAGTTATTATTATTATTATTATTATTATTGTTGTTGTTGGAAAACTTTGTGACCACATTGGTAAAGTCTTTTGCCTGAAATGTTTTACCGTCCGCATAAGACATCAATTGCGCCATACCGATTCGGCTGTCGTATTTAACACGCCATTTATGTTTCATATTGAGAAATAATTTTATGAATATAAAAACCACAACAAAAATCAATACGACGATTATCAACATTTTTTGTTATTGAAAAAATACGCCATCACCCTGTCGTCGTTATGGGATATTTTCTCTATCACAGCGGCCAGATTCACGCAGTCGTATGTCTTAATTAAATTGGCTCTGATCATCAGATTTATAGTGACGTGATCTACGGGATATTTACAATTCAATTCAAGGTATAGATATTCATATGCATTGGGTTTACATTTTGTTTGATGGGTTGTGATTTTCGACGGATAATTTGAACAGATCAACATCACTTCTTTTTTTTCACTATTAGACTGCTGCTGGTATATAAACAGACCACCTCGCTCTGCTTTTGGTCATTCAGTCAACCTAAGTTCGAAGTGAAACATGGAAAAATTATTCTCACAGTATGTTGAAGAGATGGAGAAGGAATACAATGTACGTCTATCTCACGGATTGTTCGTCAGAGCGCGGGATATGTTTCTAGCGGAGTTTACCAAGGAATATATGTGCGCCGTTATAGTGGGTTTCAACAACCAGAAACCAGACCATTTGGAGGATGTAAACTACAGAATCAATACACAAAGAACACGTCATAATCAGACCAACAACAATAATATTAACAAAACGACCGAACTTTTGAATGATATAAATATGAGTCATGTTTCCGTTATCAAAATTCCGATGATAAGGTCGAAAAAATACGACAGTTTTCAAATGGATCTGAAAATTTGTAGCAGATTCCTATTAAATGTGTTCAACCTACTAAGGAAGAAAAGACAATATGAAACTCTACCCGTGTTGACTCTGGGGATTACGGCCTTTGATATAGTGACTCGGATTGGTATCGACATGCACATGCCGTACCTGAACATATTCAGCACGTGTCATCCCGTTTTAGTAGAAGAAATATGGCGGTCGTACGAGAAAGAGTCATCCGAGCCAAGACGGACCGCTTTGATGGAGCTGATAAAATACTACGAGAAAAATTTCCAACAAATTATCGACAAATTCAGGCACACAAACCATTGTACCGCCTTGCAGAATATATCATCAGCCTCATCATTTTCATCGATATCTTCACCATCAACATCATCATTATATTCATCAACCCCACCAGGTTCATCATAATTATAACAACAGCGAATGGATAGTTAGTTATATTCGGCTCCTTCTTTATTACAACGTGTTTGATATTTAAATAATGTATATTATGATTGGTTTGTTGTGGTTTCTGTTGGATAATTTGAAAAGATCAACATTTGACTATAGACTGCTGCTGGTATATAAACAGACCACCTCGCTCTGCTTTTGGTCATTCAGTCAACCTAAGTTCGAAGTGAAACATGGAAAAATTATTCTCACAGTATGTTGAAGAGATGGAGAAGGAATACAATGTACGTCTATCTCACGGATTGTTCGTCAGAGCGCGGGATATGTTTCTAGCGGAGTTTACCAAGGAATATATGTGCGCCGTTATAGTGGGTTTCAACAACCAGAAACCAGACCATTTGGAGGATGTAAACTACAGAATCAATACACAAAGAACACGTCATAATCAGACCAACAACAATAATATTAACAAAACGACCGAACTTTTGAATGATATAAATATGAGTCATGTTTCCGTTATCAAAATTCCGATGATAAGGTCGAAAAAATACGACAGTTTTCAAATGGATCTGAAAATTTGTAGCAGATTCCTATTAAATGTGTTCAACCTACTAAGGAAGAAAAGACAATATGAAACTCTACCCGTGTTGACTCTGGGGATTACGGCCTTTGATATAGTGACTCGGATTGGTATCGACATGCACATGCCGTACCTGAACATATTCAGCACGTGTCATCCCGTTTTAGTAGAAGAAATATGGCGGTCGTACGAGAAAGAGTCATCCGAGCCAAGACGGACCGCTTTGATGGAGCTGATAAAATACTACGAGAAAAATTTCCAACAAATTATCGACAAATTCAGGCACACAAACCATTGTACCGCCTTGCAGAATATATCATCAGCCTCATCATTTTCATCGATATCTTCACCATCAACATCATCATTATATTCATCAACCCCACCAGGTTCATCATAATTATAACAACAGCGAATGGATAGTTAGTTATATTCGGCTCCTTCTTTATTACAACGTGTTTGATATTTAAATAATGTATATTATGATTGGTTTGTTGTGGTTTCTGTTGGATAATTTGAAAAGATCAACATTTGACTATAGACTGCTGCTGGTATATAAACAGACCACCTCGCTCTGCTTTTGGTCATTCAGTCAACCTAAGTTCGAAGTGAAACATGGAAAAATTATTCTCACAGTATGTTGAAGAGATGGAGAAGGAATACAATGTACGTCTATCTCACGGATTGTTCGTCAGAGCGCGGGATATGTTTCTAGCGGAGTTTACCAAGGAATATATGTGCGCCGTTATAGTGGGTTTCAACAACCAGAAACCAGACCATTTGGAGGATGTAAACTACAGAATCAATACACAAAGAACACGTCATAATCAGACCAACAACAATAATATTAACAAAACGACCGAACTTTTGAATGATATAAATATGAGTCATGTTTCCGTTATCAAAATTCCGATGATAAGGTCGAAAAAATACGACAGTTTTCAAATGGATCTGAAAATTTGTAGCAGATTCCTATTAAATGTGTTCAACCTACTAAGGAAGAAAAGACAATATGAAACTCTACCCGTGTTGACTCTGGGGATTACGGCCTTTGATATAGTGACTCGGATTGGTATCGACATGCACATGCCGTACCTGAACATATTCAGCACGTGTCATCCCGTTTTAGTAGAAGAAATATGGCGGTCGTACGAGAAAGAGTCATCCGAGCCAAGACGGACCGCTTTGATGGAGCTGATAAAATACTACGAGAAAAATTTCCAACAAATTATCGACAAATTCAGGCACACAAACCATTGTACCGCCTTGCAGAATATATCATCAGCCTCATCATTTTCATCGATATCTTCACCATCAACATCATCATTATATTCATCAACCCCACCAGGTTCATCATAATTATAACAACAGCGAATGGATAGTTAGTTATATTCGGCTCCTTCTTTATTACAACGTGTTTGATATTTAAATAATGTATATTATGATTGGTTTGTTGTGGTTTCTGTTGGATAATTTGAAAAGATCAACATTTGACTATAGACTGCTGCTGGTATATAAACAGACCACCTCGCTCTGCTTTTGGTCATTCAGTCAACCTAAGTTCGAAGTGAAACATGGAAAAATTATTCTCACAGTATGTTGAAGAGATGGAGAAGGAATACAATGTACGTCTATCTCACGGATTGTTCGTCAGAGCGCGGGATATGTTTCTAGCGGAGTTTACCAAGGAATATATGTGCGCCGTTATAGTGGGTTTCAACAACCAGAAACCAGACCATTTGGAGGATGTAAACTACAGAATCAATACACAAAGAACACGTCATAATCAGACCAACAACAATAATATTAACAAAACGACCGAACTTTTGAATGATATAAATATGAGTCATGTTTCCGTTATCAAAATTCCGATGATAAGGTCGAAAAAATACGACAGTTTTCAAATGGATCTGAAAATTTGTAGCAGATTCCTATTAAATGTGTTCAACCTACTAAGGAAGAAAAGACAATATGAAACTCTACCCGTGTTGACTCTGGGGATTACGGCCTTTGATATAGTGACTCGGATTGGTATCGACATGCACATGCCGTACCTGAACATATTCAGCACGTGTCATCCCGTTTTAGTAGAAGAAATATGGCGGTCGTACGAGAAAGAGTCATCCGAGCCAAGACGGACCGCTTTGATGGAGCTGATAAAATACTACGAGAAAAATTTCCAACAAATTATCGACAAATTCTCAATCGCAACAGACCACCTACCATCCGATATGTTATTCGCACTACCATCTTGATGTCATCATCATTATCCTCATCATAATACCAGTGGAGGGGTGTTTTTATTTGGTGTCTTATTTATTACAACGTAATTTGTATTTATATAAGCCGACAAAAATATACCAGATAAGAGATGGAGCCCGGAACTCACGACAAACGAAACGATTCGATTATTCATATACTTGGACATAATAACATCAACCGTGATGATCACGATCAAAACGGTGGCAGTGATCCAGAATACAACAATATACATTTTTTTTTCAAAGAAGCCTGCATAAAAGTTTTCAAAAACTCAGAAGAAAGTGTTCGCAAATTTCTCCCGAGAATAACAACGAGTTCAAAGGTAAAAGTTTTGGTGGACGCTCCAACACTGGACGAAGGAGATTTGAAATTGTTATCACGCCACACAAGGCAATGGAAATATATGAAGGAATTTCAACAGTTTGAGAACCTGTGGCTCCCACTGTCCTCAACCAATGGCTTCACATTTTTTGAGAGGTTCCTTCGTGACTATTTGAAAAATTCAAAATATCTCATCTGTTATGGGGTCAGATTAGCCGAAATGGTCGATCGTCTACAAATTGAAAATCTCTTAATTTTTCCAATATCATTGGATACAACTCATAACAAATTCATTGTTGATTTTTTTTATAAATGTAGTAGTTTTCATTAAATAAATCATGTTTGTAGTAGTTTTCATTAAATAAATCATGTTTGAATTATAATTGATATCATGTGTGTTTTTTTATTTTATAAACGATAAACCCTCCATCGATTTTTGCACTTATCTTTTATGGTTTTGATACTATCCATATTCATTTTTACGTGACCACGTTCAAGATTCCAGTTGGTATTTTTTCTGGAAAATTCCTCGATTATTTTTTTAGAGTTCAATCCGCGGAAGGTTGCAAACGAATCTATTGTCGATAAATTAAAATGTAAATCTCTGATATATTTTATAACTTCATATTCGTGTTCGATTATTTTCCTCAAACCAAATTCTATAGCATCAGCTATACAGTATACGAATCGATAATATTCAAGATTTTTAAATCCCGTCACATTCTCGTAATGACTTTCCAGAAAACGTTTTAATTCGTCTAAAAATTTACTCCATTTCGAATACAGACAAAGCAAGGAATCTAGGTAATTCTGCCACTTGTCGGCAAGGAATATAATTTCCGTAATTTTCGAGTCTATCGTCTTACATATGTCAAGGTACATTTTTTATTTCGCCGTCAATTATCCGATTCTCACATATAACAGAACGGCGTATATGGCGAAAAATAATGCGGCCAGCGTAGAAGACCCGACGCCATTTTCCACTGATCTAACTGGTAAGTTTTTCAGGTTACTGTGTCGAATTAGATCGGTAACCGCCTTTGTAAAACATGTGTGTCTTAAAACGGAACCACTTCTTGTGTCCACTGCAAATTGGGTTCCGTCGGGATGTGAAAACTCGTGTGAACAGTGTTTGTAGATTTTTGGAAGTATAGGCGCAACTTTTGTATGTTGTTCGATCAACGACAACCCGTGTATCTCCCCATAATGGACGGCATCTTCATCTAACCATAACATAAAGTCCATTTTTTAAAGTATATTTTCAAAAAAAACAACGAAAAACAATGTCCCAGGAAAAACTCGACGTGGTAAACGAATTGTTCAAACAGCGTAGGCTTAAATTTCCCAGGCGACGGGTGATGCTGAAAGGTATCGGTGATTTGGTTCAAATAGATCTTATGGAATTTCCAGACGATGTCCGTCAAAACCGCGGACATAGGTATGTTTTAGTTGCAATAGACTGTTTTTCAAAGCGTTTATGGTGTGTGCCCGTGAAAAATAAAACCGGCGAGCAGGTTACCGAGGCGCTTGAAGGTATATTGAACACTGCCGGCGCCCCACCAAAGAATATACAAAGCGATAAAGGAACGGAGTTCTACAACACCTCGTTTGGGCGGCTGATGACGAAACATAATATAAACCACTATAGTACACATTCCGATACAAAAAGTCAGATAGCGGAGAGGGTAATAAGGACGCTGAAGCAGTGGATATATAAGGAATTTTTCATAAGAGGACACAGGAGATGGATAGATTTTTTAGATGAAATCGTCGACCGATACAATAACAAAATCCACAGATCTATAGGTTGTAGGCCGTTGGATGTCGGTAAACAGAACGAAGCCGAGATTCTACAAAGGTTGAACGAAAATCGACCCGTGCCCAAACGAAAAAGAAAATCCCCGAAATTCAAAGTTGGTGATAAAGTGCGGATAAGTCGAGTGAAGGAGACATTCGAAAAAGGTTACACATACAACTGGACTCCGGCTATTTTCACAGTTGTCGAAGTAATTGACAAATATATGCCCGTAACCTATAGAATTATAGATTCGAACGACAACTCAATCCAGGGCCAATTTTACGAAGAGGAGCTGGCGAAAGTTAAACACGACGGCGTTTACCTAGTGGAAAAGGTTCTCCAAAAGAAAGGAAATCGTATGAAGGTGCGTTGGTTGGGTTTCGATAAGAAATTCGACTCGTGGGAATTGATATCGGAAAGTTTCATGTAGGTCGATTAAAAAAAATTAACAAACTAAATAATAAGAATGAGAAAACCTAACCAGGATGATAACCTAATTTGGGAACGAATGCAGAGGATTTTGCGATACGACGTGCCGCTGTTACAACAGACTTTCTTACCGCTCAGTTATTCGGTGGTTTTTGCACACCGCCTTAGCTCATACCGGTCGTTTTAAAAGCGTGTTTAGTATAAAAATGAACGTAGGGAAACTAATAGCAATAATTGGACTTTTGATTTCGTTGGGGTGTCTCGTGGCCGCATTCCGTTAAAAATAAGAAAAAATGAAACTTATCATATCTCTCGAGAAGTTTTTCATACTCTACGGTTCCACCACAGTGGAATGTATTAGACATAGAAACAACAGGATGAGCGACGTGACCGTGAATATACCAGATCCAAGACCATCTGAGACTTCCAAAACAATGGCAAACAAAAACCCAATCCGTGGGTATAAACGAGAATCTGCGTCTACGTCTACACCACACCCGGTCGTTCGGAAGCGAATTAAAAATGACTAAAGACTTCATTCAAAATTGTTACCTGAAATGTCTTGTCGATACGATTGATCCAATTTGGATCACCCAATGCGACTGGTATAATCGATTTACCGGCACCTGCGGTGGTGACTCCTTTGACAATATAGAAACTTTTCTATATCTGTCAAATGACGGCCGCAGGATGCTTTACGCTACAAACCACATACTGGCCTTCGACCAAACCACCGGCTTCCCCTGGGCTTCAGACCACGGTAAAAAGACTAACCTGCTTCCGGAAAAAGAAACGAACCGAAAATTTCTTTACCCGGGTTTGTTCGTATCGGAATTCGTCCATCCGCGCAAGCTAACAACGCTTGCCGAGTATATGAAGAAGACGCCGTTCTCCGGTGTCATAATAACGAATTATATTGACGCCATAATAGATCTGATACCTTTTCATATGTTTCCGTATTGCCTATCGGAAGATTTACTTTTGATAGATGAATATAATGAGCGCATCTTGTGTTGTTCCTATAATTATATCCTCAGCTTCTCACACCCGATACCGGATAAACAGTTGTTTGGCCTGTTTTCTAAACGCGTCCATCCACTTCTCAAAGCCGAGCGACAAAATAAACAATCCGCGAGTACGTATGTTGCCGACGAACTGATACCGTCGTCTAAAATGAAAACTTACTGCGCTAAACTGATTCAAAAACGGGCGCATTTGGATATAACCGCGTATATCTGCAACTTGGTCTATTTTCTCGGTTGTCTGGCTACGTATTGGAGACTGGGTATTAAATGGCCGCCAAACAACACTATTAAAACCTTAAAGAGAATCAACGCTAAGAAGACATGCTTGTCGATTTGCAGCTTCGCTAGGGGGTCCCACGCCCCCGGTATCGAAGAACGGATTCACACCTACATGTGCTCCGAAGTGATGAAATCGCTACCGGGTGTGGTGTGTAGAAACTCGAACCATATATACGAAACTTATAAAAAGGTTTTACACGACCTCAAACAATTCATTATTGAGTTGGACTATGAAGGAAACGTCTGATATTATAAGGAGGATGAAGCAATATTGTAAAGCCAATAATGTGGCAGGCTATTTTGGAGGAAGTAGAATAACAGGCCAGAATGAAATTATACACAAGCTGCAATCGTACAATTACGAATATGATTGTTTTATGTTTTCGGACACCGCTTCTGCTTCGATGCGTGCGTATTTTATAGAAATATTAATAAACAATTCTCATCTACCCTATACGATAAGTATCTCACTAAATCATTTGTATAAACATCATGTCGTATTGGATATTGATTTGAAAAACATCACTTTCGATCGGGAGGATATTACTACTCTATTCTCGTCACTGAAGACCGCTATCGCATACATTTTCAAGAACGTAAATCCATTGCCACGTATCTACGTTTGTGCCAAACTGCTACCCAACACCGACCATGTGGGTAGTTTAGACGACGTCTACCATTATGCACAACACGGTATCCACATTGAAATTCCAGACGTGATTCTCTGTAGGGGTGACAACATTTGGTTCAGCTATATTGTCAAACAAATGATAGAGCCACCATTCGATGTGGCTATCGATAACACCGCTTCATGGTCAATACCGCTGTCTTCAAAACCAGATGGATGTAAATATTACCCGATCATGGAATTAATGTCCGAAGAAATCGTCTCATTTCGCCGCGAAGATATAGTGGAAAAGTTTTTAATTTTGGATGATGGAAGCAGAAAAACGAGTCACTCGTTTATCATTCACACCGAAGGCAGTGCTGAACACACGAAACAAATCGGTTCGGATTCGACAACCAACGAGCCGATCTATAAATCTACGACACTGGCGTCGGCTGACCATTCACCACCAGATGAAAACCAACCGGAATCGACCAATAGAACCAGGATCGTGTACCTAAATACCAACTTTCCACACGCCAAATATGCAAAATATAGATTTAATGATGAATACGTTTTCTACGAGGTACAAGAATATAGGAAATTGACCCCGTTCAATAGAGACGATATCCTAGCGGAAATTATATATTATCTGAGACGCGACTCGTTTCACGATGAAATGTTGGTCAACACCCTCGCATTACTACTATTACTTATGCAAAAGATGGATGCCTCATTCTGCTTAGAAGAGTTTCTCTTTCACGATCTTCCAGAAACGTTGGTAAAGTGGAAAACTAAATTCTTAAAAATTATAAGCCAATGCGACAGTTTGGCTGACGATATCTTAACAATGTCAAAGAAGGAGAAACGACCCATTTGCCCGGAGGTATTCGTGAAAAATTTTTTAGTACAAAGAGGGCGATCTCAAGGTATTTACCGGATGGCCGATGAAGTGGGTCCATGTGAGTTTTCGGTCAAGGCGTATAACTTGGTGACAGCCGCACGCCTATCCCCAGAAGATTTGGGATGTTATTTTTTCCCTGCGTATCACACAACGGGAGATGGTTCGCGATATTTTTACGAGAATGATTGTTGGCTCGAGGCCACCAGAGTGATGGAAAGTTTTTACATACCGAGAATGATATCGTCAATATTTAACGTCGAGCAGCAAAATGACTCAGAAAACGTAAGAAGAAAAAGGGTGACCGGAAAAGATTTGTATGACGATATAATAAGTCGTTGGTCTAGGATAACACTGTTACCATTTCCACGCAATGTGATTGCATTTCGCGATGGGTTTTTGACGTGGCACGAACACCAGTTGTTTTTCAGTCATACACCGCTATTCAACGGACTTCGCTCGAATCTGGAATGGGAAAAGCTTATCCCGTTGATCAACCACGTCAAAAACGAGAAATGTAAATACGATGACATCGTACCATCCTTTGAACACGATTCGCGATCGGAGCCCGATGATTATCTTCGCTTCGGTTACATACGCGAGAATTGGACTTTAGTGAAAGAGGTACACCAATGTAAAGCCGAAGGGTTATGCCCTGTGAAATATACACTGGAATATATACTGGATTTATTTTCGTATGACGTGGAGCTAACATTCTTCATATTATGGTTACTGAGGTATACGCTTCTCGGCAAAACATTCAGAAGAGCGGTGATATTTTTCGGGTCGGGGTCAAATGGCAAAAGCACCTTTTCCAACGTATTAAAACAGATGTTCGGCACGATGTTCTCGACAATATCGCCGGAAACTCTGAGCAAACCCATACCTCAACTGGCGCCCGACATTGTGATGGCGAAGGACGCTAAAGTTATCTATTGCGACGATTTCCACAAATTACATCCACAATCGTTGAAAATGATCGTTTCAGGCGCCGATACATACACCAGAACGCTATACGATTCGGGTAAAAGTTTCACGATAAAAGGCCTCTTTATCGGATCGTCGAACACGACAAATTACGAGTTGGACTTCGCGGCACTGCTGAGGATCTTGGTGGTTCCTTTTGAGAGACGGTATACTGACAATTCGGCGTATTACTGTAACCCTGCCAAGTTCGAGGATATCGCTCTTAACCTGTTCGCGACCTTAATATGGTTACAAAAATACGAAAACGTGGAGAAACATAAGATGATTGATGAAGCGTCCTGTGAGATCCGCGTACTGCCGCGCAGCGTGAAAAGGAAAACAAACGATGTTATTTGGAGTTTCGATTTAACGTCGGTGTTGCTACAGCAATTAGATCTGGTTGTTGGGGAAAATTGTCTACTATTACTATCCGACCTCTCCAATCTGATTAACCAAAAGGTTGCTGAGGGAAGGGTGAAGATGTCGAATTTCAAAATGGACGCCAATGTTGTCATGACTCAAATGAAACTACGGTTTGAAGTGGTAGAATGTAATACGATGACAAAAGACAGGAGAATTGTAATTGAACCGGCGCTTAAGGGCGTAACAGACGAGAAGCTTAAAGAGTTGTATGAGCGATGCGTATGGAAAGTGTAGGAAAAATAAAAATCCTTTCGATTTGTAATATATCGGTCAACAGCCAAAATAACAAAATAAACCAAACGTTTAGCACCGATGTAAATATATAAAAATCTTCCCAACGTAGAGGATATTTTAGTTAATACTTGATCTTGCTCTCATGAGCGTACGTGCCAATAAAGACAAAAAAAAGGCGACGGTGACAAAGAAAAATGTTTCAATACCATATATGCCGCACGTCACATACACATACCGACCTATCGGCAAGGTTTTCGAGGAATTTGAATTATGGAATAGAGAACAAGAGAAGCTTGACGAGAACCATGTACCGAAGCCTTCGCTGAGCACAACATTCGAAACTACTACACAAACACGATCATCACCACCCCAATATGAGAATATTTTTCGCAGAATAGGACCAACACCCATAAAGGAACAACCAAGCGACGATCCAATATTATCCCCGGGTGTGGCATGTGACCGCATTCAGGAACAAATACCCGATTATCCGAAATATATACATTATATAATACCACAACAAAAAAGCGTCCACCATGATCCTGTACGGAATATAACAGTTGATGCTATGAGCCGACAACAATGCGATATAAAGGAATCGTACCCGAGTCCGGCATTTAAAAACAGTAGTCAAGAACAACAACAAAAAAAACATCTAAAATATTCTCAGTTTTCTAAGTTGAAGTTGGATATTAAATTGTTAATATCAGAAATAGAAAATCATCCAACAATTTGGGATATTTCGTCGTCCGACTACAGGGATTTGAAAAAAAAAGCAGCCGCTTGGAAGGAGATATGTTTGAAACTTTTTCCTCGGTTTGACGAAATGGATACTTCAGAAAAAGTTAAAGCGAGTAAGTCATGATATCTGACCATATATTCTGACTACCTAAATAGAAAACTCTGATTACCTGTCAGTAAAGTATAATTAACTAACTGAAAAATCTAACTATCTGACCATATAATCTGACTACATGACCACGAAAAAGTCTAAATATCTGACTAAAATCTGACTCTCTAACCAAATAATCTGACTCTGACTATCTGACTTGAATATCTGACCGTATAATCTGAGTATTTGACCACATATTCTGACTATCTGACTGAAGATTCTGGCTATCTGATCTTAAAATCTGCTATCTGACTTGAATATCATCTGACCATATTATCTGGGTATCTAACTGAAAAAAATCTGACTATCTGACCATATATTCTTACTACCTGACGGAAAAGTCTGACTATATGACTTGAAATCTGACCATATAATATGACTTTCTGACTGAACAAATCTGACTATCTGACCATATATTCTGACTACCTTATTCTAAAATCTGACTATCCGACCATATATTCTGACTACCTGACTCTAAATTGGCTATATGACGGAAAGTTCTGACTATCCTAAACGTTTTACTATTTTCATTTTTTATGCGAGGATCCCTAAACAAATTTAATTTCCTGTTTTGTTCAAATAAAAATATTTTCTATCATTTACAGAAATTCAACTGAAGAAAAAGTGGAAGTATTTGAGAGACCAGTTAGCTGTGGAATTTGGAAAAATTCAATCGACAACGTCTGCGATATCAGGATATACAGAAAACAATAAAAGGTGGATTCATTTTCAATCATTACAGTTCCTTAAGGATATTGTGATACCTAGGCGATCAATTAATAAATCGAAAATAACTCCCCACTTAGGGGATGCAAAAAGAATTTCTCGGTATAACATAGATACCGAATCGGTGATAAAAAGTAAAAATTCTCAAACATTCCCTTGAATTTGAAACAAAATACACCTTCCTGACTGAATATCACCACTATGTGACCACCTGACTAGAGAACTTGACTCCCGACATTTTAAACTAAACAGATGATTTTTATTTATACATTATTACAATACTTCTTAAGTATATTGTGATATATATATAAAAGTCCCATGTTAAAATATTTAACTTATAAAACACATTCGAAAATAATTAAATTTAATTACTTAATAAATATCTTCTCGACTGGTTCATCAGTCAACCCCCAAAGTAATAAAATATTCACTTTAACCGCCGACGTAAATATATAAAACGTTTCTCATCGTAATGGATGTTTTAGTTCACATTTGCTCTTGCTATGATGAACATTTCCGAAGAATCTGATATATGGGATATAGAACAGGAGCTTATCGGGAATCCGCAACCTGATCCAGATATATATTTAGAGGAATCGTATAACAATCAATCTGATCGCATTCAGGAACAAATACATGATGATCCGAAGCCTTTGCTCAACACTACATTCGACAAGGAATCGTCCCTGAGTGTGGCAGATTTTTCCGTTACTCTACACAAAATAGAAAATAGTATTAAAAACCCAAACACCAACAGTGATATCAATTCACCACAAAACGTAAAAGATGTGGCTTCACCATATAATCCAGTTCTTGTCGATACAATGGCTCCAATTAGGAAAAAAAGAAAACACGTAATGGACTCAACTGACAAAATGATGGAGGAATATTTGAAAAAAATAAAATGTTCAATAAAGAACTTAAACTTGGTTAAAGTGCCATGTGATCCAACCGATATGTTATTTCTGGGATACGCGGCCACATTTAAGAGTTTGTCTCGACGAAGTCAAATAACTGTGAAATATAACATAGCTGAAGGGTTAATGAAAGCTGAATTGAACGATATCGACAATCCAATGGCAGTTGAATTGAACGTATCAAACCCACATACACCGAGTAATACTTCCATGATGAGTGACAGTACTTCATTTTCTTCAACTTCGAATGAAATTCAAACCTCAACTTTGCAATTAATTAATAATTGGCATTAATATAAACGTATTGTATTATCTCTATACTAAATAAATCATATCATTCTTGTATTTCATATTGTTGTCTTAAATGTTTGGTGTTACCTACTCTTTTCTTATTAATAAATTTATTTCTTATTAATGAAAGAAAAATTACATTCAAATTAAACCTTAAACATAGTAGTATCAGCCTTTGTTTGCTTCCCTAAAAGTATCCCCTTAAGTAGATTGTGAGTTTGGCTTGTTATTGGGTAATAACAGCTTTCAACGTGGCGTTTTAAACACGCGTATACCAATTATATGTGTAAATAGCAGGTAATTCACTTGAATAATATTGGTTTTTGTTTGATCATTTTAAACTTTAAAGAAAATATATAATTTTGTGTTACAAAAACCAACCACTTTCTAACAACTCTCTGACTGAATCACTTTCATTCAAATGACGAAAAGATAAAGATGGTGTGTATGAATTCTAAAACCACCAGTCATTTGCTAAATTTTATTATACACACCCAAACGATTATTAAATCGACGTCTATCTTGGGTCTTGGTTCTGATAAAAAATGAGCGTTTATTCGGCCGTGGCGCTATTCGTCAATTTTCTTTTCCTATATTTCTTCTTTACCAGCTCGTATACCGATAAACAACTGCAATTCGTCAGGGAATATATAGGTGTGAATTTTGAGTTTCTTTCAGACGACCAGACACAAATTGAGAACACGTTGAGATATATATCCGCTTACAAACTGCCCGATAATGCATTATCACTGATATGAGGAGTAAAGTTGGTCACCGATTCGGGTTGATCGTCGTTGATAGGCAGTCGATGTATTGTCTGGTTCTACGCCGCATCCCATATTATCTTAATAACCGTTTAAACAACTTCGCGGTTGATGAAATAAAATCACCTTCTGAAACAATGTGTCCCTGGGTTAGACACGAATGTTTTCTGGAGTTTCCGAAAGGCGCCAAGGAAAAGGATGAAACGCGACTACAGGCAGCAATACGAGAGTTGCAAGAAGAGACTGGAATCAGTTTTGGCGGTGAAATGGTAATACCTGACCTGACTATCGAACAACCGTATTCGTCAGTGTCTGGAAAACGGTATAAGCTGTTCTATTTTGTCGTCGACAAAAAGATTTTTAACACTAACCACTCGACAATCTTAACCTCGACAACAACCACGAATTTCGATATGGTGGTTTGGACACACTGGAAACACGTAAGAGGTTTTTTTGTTGAAAAAGAATTCTACACATTAGTGTCGAAACTCGACGCGTATTTCAGGTTTTAACGAATTTTATTTTAAAAAAATGCTCTTGATAAACAGAAATATTTTGGCCACCGGCAGTGTTGTGGTCTTCATCTGTTCTCTGCTCTTTTTGGTGGTAAAGAACCCGTTTCTCAAGAAACATTATGTATCCACTTCCACTTCTACACGACAAGGCATCGACGTCGGATTTATCGACGACGACCAATTGTTGTTCAAATCGAGACCACACGGCTATTCCGGCATGATGACGACAACCGGCATATATGTACACGACGATCTAGAAAATGCAGAGCATGTCTGCAGGCCACCATATGTGCCGACCAAAGTATTCAACGCCGACGGATCCATGCAGCAAGAGACATGCTTCATGAACGCCGATATGCTATGGAAACTTTACACCACTAAAATATCTCACAAATTCTTCGGCGTTTCAGAACAGATCACCAAACCGGAGGAAATAATCAAACTACTACGACCGCTGTTACGGTGATCCTTCACGTTCATCAACCTCTGGTCTCACAAACAGGGATTTTTTCGTTCCACAGTCGCCACACAAGCAAGCGATTCGCCAAGCATTTTGTGATCTGTTGTTCACCCTTTTCTTTTCCATTCCAATGGACGATGTTCGCTTTTTGCACTTGAAACAATAAATATCCATTCTATTTTTTATATAAGCTGTATTTTTTTCCTTAAATAGCACAAACCGCCACACTCTACACCATTTTCAATACTACCATGGACGGCCAAATACAACAGAGTTTCTTAGATGAACGTTCGAAAGAAATGTTATCTCGTTACGTGTTGCTTTTAGAAAGAATAGACTACCAAGATTGCGGTTTGGTAAGAGTGACCGAGCGACAACTGAAGTTTTATTTGGAGGCGGACGAGGACTACGCGTATAATGCGCATATAAAACTGGCCAACGGGAAAAGAATAAAACACCGTTCGTTCACGGTGCGGTTTGTCACAAGGTATAAATAACACTAGCATATTACCATCCGTCCACAGTATCAAGTTATACAATCGACGATGGTGGACGTCACCGGATTTTTAAACTCGTCGAACAGGGACTGGACGATGAAAACTAAACCATGCTCCGTATGCCGCCACGGAATAGTTAGGAATCTCGAGTGGTCGCTTCGTAATTCGCTGACCAACATACTCGTTTGTGAAAACGACATGTTCACGCTGTTGTTCGAAAAATATCCAGATTTAGTTTTGTATTCGAGCCACGATCGGGGTGTGGGTATTTCCGATGCCGTGCATTTTTCTGTGGTCTGCAAGGAGACTCTGGGTGTGTTTGCCACCGTGTATACACACAACATTCCCATTCATCCGGTGTTGATCGGTGGGAAAATGTTCAAATTGATCACTGAAAAGGGATATAGTAGCGTTACTAGTCAGATATGGAATTCGGAAATTTGGACCGGTATGGAATGTATATTTTGCAATCTAGCCGATGTATGGCCGACGGCGTTCATAATCAAAGGAAAATACTTCATCATCGGTCTTTTGGCTTGGACCAACTTCCTCCGAGTAAACTCGAATAGGAAACACGGGATCGTCATGTACACAAAGGGTGGTATATACACGCCGGCCAATTGCCCCGTCCTTGAGCGGTTTCTTCACACGTCTGAAAATATTCGTACCAATATTGGAAACAAGTGGGTGTTTCACGGCGGTTATGTTTTCGTGAAACTTTTGGAAAACTGCATCGTTGAACTGATGAAACTATATGAAAAGTTTTCTTCACCAACAACCCGCACTGCGGCCGATAATAAAATAAAAAAATTCATCAGGCAACACAACATCAATTTAAACACTGGCGTCGTTGACTCGGTGATCGGAAAACGAACGAAATTCATCTATCACAGTCAAGCGGGTAACAGTATACACAGCGGCGTAAAAAACATAAACCGGACCGGTCGGTTCAAAGAAGTCACCAAAATAGATTACATTTTCATCTGCAGACTGTTTCAATTGGAAAATATGACGTCGTTGTATGCGAAAAAAATACCAATCAACTACCACGATTCCGATATAGGATTCCTGTGTCCGGTCGCCACCAGCGAACATTACCCGGGTATTCTGAACTTGGAAGCCGTGATCGGCACCTATATCTCGTCGATTTCGGACTGTGTATCGCAACAGCAAATATTGAGTTGTTTCTCGTCGTTAGGAATCGTACTCGAAGAATACAATTTCACCGTTGACGCGAATGATCCACACTGGTATTTGATAATCAATCAAAAGATCTATACACATTCATCCGCTCCCGGTAAATCACTACGCGAATGGGTTAGCTTTTTGCGAACACATCTCAAGCGGATATACGTGTGTGTAGAAGTATATCCCGTAGATTCTAAACTATATGTGATTCACTCTCTAGAGAATACCTTGTATAAATTCATGGCGGACGGGCTGACATACACGGCCATGGAATTGTACATGTTTAACGAATTCAACAACCACAACGACACCACTAACATTTTCGGCCCAACCAGCGCGTTGATACCTTTTATAAACTGTAACAAGAGCACTAGAAACACGTTCATTGTGCATGCGCTACGACAGGCGGCCGGAAAAAACGTATGCCGAACAGACGGTTTCGATTATCTCACACAGAGGGTGGATTTGGTAAACCCGAAAAACACACACGAAGGAATTCCTTTCTGGGCCGAAGAGGCGAATATATTGGTCCTTCCCGATCCATATAACGTGGAGGATGCATTTGTAGTTTCTGAGGGATCCGTGGATGCGGGTCTCTTCAACACGCGACACACGTATGTAATCTCCGTTTTATTCGACGTTGTCGCAGCCAATTCAACTCTAAACTTGATCGCCGACGTTCCTTGTGAGGTGAGGAAAAACCTAGCGCTGTTGAAGTACTCAAAATCCGCCGCCACTGTATTTCAGACGAACAAGAATCTTTTGATAGACACCCATCCGGACGACAGTGGTGTCGGCCGAGTTCTCTGGTTTCCAAACTTTTGTGCGATTCCCGACGCCGGTGTGCGTATAATTAAAATCGTAAAAGCCGTATACAATTCGAAGGAGTTGTACCACTACACGATAAGTTTCACTGAACGCCCGACCTTGGGCTCTAAAATAGTCATACTTGAGGGTTGTCAAAAAGGTGTCATAAGTCGTTTTATACCGAAAGATGAACTACCAGAGTTGGTGGACGAAAATGGTGGCGTAGCCGCCTTCGAAATAGATATAATTCAAAACCCGATGTGCGTGAAGCGACTGGCACTGAATTTTCTGTTCAATGAGGAGAGAGTATATCTAAACGATTGTTTCGAACATACGGTGGGACAAAAGTTGGCGGTGTTGCAAAGGAATTGTGATTATTTTATACGCGATAAGAAAACCAAACTGCTCTATCAAGATTCAAACGGATTACCTGTAAAGGCTATCGTATACAAAGCGGTTATGCTGTATATGTGGAAACAAAAACCATCATCATTTTTACACTCCGCCGAACTAGACGTTACACCGGTAAACCCGTTGACCTGTCAGCCGGAGTGCCGAAACAACCCTAACTACAATAAAAACTCACACGCGTTTGGTTTCAGCGAAATGGAAAGGGAGGTTTTGGTTGGATTAGGGTGTAATGCTATTTTACAATCACTATACAATTTTAGCGATCCCGATTATATCTCAATCGCCGCCGCGGAAGAAGGACCAGAGGATGAAAACAACAATGTTTACATACCACTCTCCACATCCGCCCGACGTGCATTAGACATGTGTTTTTTAAATGGAATGAATTTCGATTTCAATGTAGAAATATAATAATTTAAAAATTACTCCTATATTTTTTTCTCTTCCTTTTTATTTTAATTTATTATTGTTAATTATTTTTACTATATATAATGTGATGTAGTTACGTGAAAAAAAATTTTAGTAATTAATCTCCACGTATCACAAAAGGAATTTGTCGTCACTTCGATTCAGAAAGATCAATTTTAGGATTCGTATTCTAATATCCCCATATTATGTCGATATATAAATGGCATGAGAACAGTTTTACAAAGATAAATGACATAATGATGGAATGATTAATGTCCATTTAACTGTAATTTTCTTTAGTTTTGTTATCCTAGCAGCTGAATACCCCTTTCATGTTACATTTTGGACGTAATTAAGCAAAATAAATACCTTAAATACGTATATAAATTTTTTAAATAATTAAAAAATTGGCCCGTCCGGGATTTGAACCCGGGTCCTTTTGCACTCTAAGCGAGTATTATACAACATAGACCAACACAGGCCATTGAAGAACTGCCTATAATAACCTCCATATAACGTCAATCTAAGTTAAAATATATAAATGGTTAAATTGTTAATGTTAAATATTAAAATACTTTTTAATTTGTAACATAACTACTATTTTTATTTGCAACTATTATTATAAGGCAGTGGTCTATACGAGCAATATGGATATTACGCATTCAGTAGCTCTGTTCACTTAACTGTCCTACCTGTAACACATCAGTAGGGTATCACGCACAACACAACCATTATCAATCACATTGAAACCATCAATCAATAACACCATCATTCGTACGGTTTATATCATATTTCCAATATGATATAGACAAAATTGATTGTATAGGATGTAAGTAATAACAAAAAGAAGTATAAGTATATTAAAATTAGTTTATTTTATTTTTTACTTTCGTGTAAGATTAGTAATAACAATAATAAAAGGTAAAAATAACTACAATAATAAATTTACTTATCTCAACAATACCATTTTCGTTTGACAAATGTTGTTCATAATTCAAAACCATCTACCTCATTTGAAATTCATGTCATAGGAAACTTGACGATTGCGATCAATCGACATTATACAAACTGTTAAAGTTATGTGAAATATCGTTACTATTGTTTTTATAAGTCAGTATATTATCCCGCCACCAATGAAATATTATTCTGACATTTTCGTATGCACACACAGTTCCAACCGCATGACGAAAACCACATTTTTTTACACCATCAAGTCGATATATCGATCTTAGTTGTCTGAGTCCTGGACATCCATAAATTGGTTCAATATTGATAATATCTACGGTGTTCGATTTCACATATGGTCTTAACCACTCAATTTTCTTGTCGCCTTTCACATAGATCGTTCCTTCGGTGATGTTGTCGAAAATTTCTGATATGTAATTTATGTCGTAGAAACCACTATTCCAATCAAGTCCGTGATGTACATTTCGCAGCCAGGTAGCCATTTTTCGCATCTCCTTCGACAAACCAGAAAATGGGAACGGTGGTCTGAATAGATAATGTCCGTTAATTGTTTTTCCATGATCGCTCGAAATTATCGCCAGTTCTTTGAAAATGAAATTTCTATCGTTGTCTAAGAAACCTTGCATATCACAAAAGTATTCCATGACTGTTATTAGTTGTATGAGAACAACGACATGAAAGCCGCTCTATTTATAATTCTTCTCCCGAACAGTAAAACTGAGTAATCGTTTGATGTTGTTGGTTTAAATTAAATAAACCACCCAGTTTACTTTACATTTTGTTTCGTAAAATGCGGTTGATGTCTGAATAACTTTTCATATTTCTTCTTGATACAGACTTGGTATTTATTTAGTGGAAACATATCGTATCTCCAGATATACATGTCGCTATCCGGTGGGCAAATACAATTTCCATCGTCATCAACTTTCAAACAACCCATTCTTATATTCTCACACTCTTGTCCATATTGATATACGCTGTTGCAGACGCATACAGAATTGAAAGAATTAGTTTCCTTGTCGTAAAGCGTTTGTAAGTGTCCTCCGGAACTACATTTAGCCAAGCGGTTGGATACCGATTTTGGAACGCATGTGTTATGACGACAGACCCATTTCATGGAGCTGTTTGCACAGTTCTGTTGACAATGATAATCGGACACACACGAGACATTCCCACGAAAACAGTTTTTCAAATACGACGATTGAAGCAGATATTCCCGGTCGTTGTATAGCCTGTTAATGTTGCTCAAATTCGACACATTCGCCTTTTCGTCGGAAAAGTTCGTGTTGTATTTGCGCCATTGAATAAAAATCGAAAAAAGTATTAGACAGGCGAACATTAAATACGTGAGGAAATTGTCGACCATTTTTTAACGCCCATCAAAAAGGCCGAAGAAGCTAAATAAAATCAAACCGCAGAACGGAAGCGTCGATTTCCGTTCCGTCGTCTCTTTGTATTATTATCTTCAAAGGTAATGTTTTCTTATTCTTTTTTCTCAACTGGGAGACCGCCGCGTTGAGTGCAGTTTCGTTGTCTATGTTGTATTCTTGTTGTTGGAGAAAATACGTTCCAAGAATGCCTAGAATGGTGGCGAGTTCGAACTTTGTGCCTTGTATAAGTGGCATTGTGTTGTTATGTTGTTTTGTTTGTGTCGTTATATACGGGTAATATATACGGCTGTAAAAAGTGAACATACAGTGTGGCCGGTATTGTCATCTGTAATATATCAAAATACTCGTGGCTGTTGTGATTCATAAATGAGTTTCCAAATTTGAGGGCACATTTCAAATGAATCATCGCGTGTAGGATAAAATATATCATCCTAGTGACATAAAACTCCTTCTCTAAGATTTCGGACGAGGTGGCGGTCAGAACGCTGTGGTTTGAATTCTCCACGGCGTATGCCGAACCGATCATGGTAAACAATTCCTTAGAATTGTATAGTAAATATATGACGGCCGTGGATGACGACTGCTTTTCCGCAACAATCGTCGGTATAATGAATTCGTTAAAAAATTCATCCCGTTTCTTTTTAAACAGCACGCGGAGGTGCATGTTTGACGAGTCGTCAATGTCTACGAATTTTACACTCATGGATTTCAAATCGATATCTATGAGCGTTTCTCGTAGCAGTTCGAAAATCTTTCTCACCGAAATCACATCTCCGGCGGATTTCATTTCACTCATGATTAACGACATAGATTTCCTCCACTTTTCGTTCACGGCCTGGTTGCTATCATCTTCTAATTTTATAAAACTTCTCACATGTCGGACCGGCTCGCTGGAGAGATACAGCAACAGCGATTTTATCTCCCGCATCAGAGTCAGTACTGATTCTGGCGTTTCCGACAAATCATTATCGGTTAGTGTCTTATTTTTCTTCAAAGAATATTCTTTGTCAATTTTTCCTTCTTCGGTTTTTTCATTTTCATCTTCTTGTTCGTTACCATCGTCTCTATTATTGTAATCTTCTTCAATAATTATACCCCAACGGGAGTGTGAAGTTGACCTTATCTGTTCTTTTTTCTTCACGTATAATTTTCGAGCTGTATCCCGGTCGATTTTGTTTGCCGCGCAAAATTTCTGCCAGTCGTTATACACATTACGGTGAGTAGAAGAAGAAGATGAATAAGATACCATTTTTTATTTCCAACCCCACGTCCATCTTATGCGAATCAATAGAGCGAACACCACTAAGAGAACGATGAGAAAGGGGATGATCGCGTTTTCAAAATATAACAGAAACACGGGCAGCATGAAGCAAGTGCATAACAAACTCCACCAAACGGCGTTCGGGTTGAGCGGTTGGTTTTCGCGTGTGAATCGCTCGTAGTTGTTAGTTACGTCTTCAAACGCTCGTCCGACATGATCTATCACCTCCACCTGGTTTTTGTTCGCCGATTCCAGATAGGTCTCTATTAACGGCGTCATAATTTTAGAACTGTATACATAAAGATCGTCGGGCAGATGATCTGTTTGGTATATGGCATATAATTCTGGTGTTAGTTCGGAGAAAATTTCGCCGGGTTTTTTTGGATATACGTGGTCGTATAACTGTTTCAATTTCTCACAGTTTTCATGCAACTCTGCCTCACCGATTTCATATTTCATTCCGTATGGATCGACGACATCCAAAATGGCCCCAATCACTGACGTTAAGAATAACCCCGTCAAAAGTGGATTGCTTACGGCCGTGATCAAACTAAGGGTGGGTCTCAGCAATCCTCTGGCGACAATATTCAACGACTCTGACAAGTACACAGAATTCATTACAGCGGTTGACAATGTTTCACTCGCCGTAATGGCCGATTGTAGGGTCTTCCTGGCGGCAAGAACAAACGCATCAGGCGCCAACGGATATAGGACGTGTTTCGTATAATCTGTTAACTTCTCTGATGTAGAATTAAGTGGTTTAGATTCAGTGGATTCAGTGGTCGTTATGCTTCTAGTAGTGCGGCGGCCGCTGAAAGGTTTGCATTCGAAAACGACTTTTTCTCGGAGCGCGATCAGTGGATGTGCCACCGTACGGGTGATCGTTTTACCGAACAGATAATTTTCAAAAAAATTAACCACGCTATTGTTCCCACAACCGGCTCCAGATGCCTGTATTGTTTCCCCGTAAAATTCACAATACTGTTTGGAAAACGAACAATTATTAGTTGCCGGATCCCACATCAGAGGCGGCGCATTCTTTTCTGCTATACCCCGTGGATGTAGACAGAAATACTTTAATGCCGTGTTGGTCAGGTAACATTTACCCTTCGCTTCGTCCCAGAACGTGTCTAACGGTTTATTTTCCTTGAAACAGTTGTCCTGGCATCGATATATAGGAGCATCCAAAAAAGTAGTGTTACACGATTGTATACCAGAATCCTTTTTGCAAACGTGTTCACCCAGTTGAAAACAACATGCCGATATCGACTCGCAAAAATCTTTAGCCGACTTCAATTTGAAGTCGTTTGGATGTTGTTGAAGAAACCGTTGTGGAATCGATCCGTAAACGGATTCGTCCCACGGTGTCGCTTGCAAATAATTCCCCTTCCCCAATGCAAGCAGTTTGTTATATAAAGCGACTCTACGGCATACCCCGATACAATTCAACTGTTCTTCTTTCGACAAAGAACTATCTTCCATTTTTTGAAAATGATATACGTCAACGAGTATCAGCCTATTTTGGCCGACATCATTAGAGCCAATAAATTCCGTTTCAATACCGAGTCGTTTAAGATGCGTAAAGGTACACTCTATACGCTACAAAATTCTTCACTCCATACATACCAGGGGTTGTGTGTGGAAAATGTTTCGTTTTTCGAAAAAGATTCGATGAATGAAAAGAAGGTGTTTCTAAAAGGATACGGTATGATAGCCAACAAGGATGTGGAAAGCGCGCTGCGTGACCAGATCTCCGTCGCATTGAAAGAAGCAACGGGACAAGATCATTTCCGGGAAAATTGCGAGGTCAAGTTGCGGTTCGCTAACATATCATGCTGTATGGCTCACAAACAGTGTGCGGAAGCGGCAAATATGTTGCAGCTGGAATTTGATAAACCATCATCGAGAAGTTGCGGACGGGTGTGTCTATTGAAGAATTTCGTACACGGCTCTGAAGATTATGAAGCGCTCAAAATGGAAAAGGAAAATGGTAGCGGAAAATATAAGCTTTGCAAGCCGCTAAACAACCCACAATCGCTAAGCATCGAGCCCAGTAAAAATATTTACAATCTGATTACCTCTCAGTTGGATGGGTTTATCACTGTTAAATTGGTCGGTGTGGTGTTTGCGGAAAATGAGCTGGAAAACCAAGAGTGTATCAAAATATGGTGCCATATTATGGAGTCACACTTTAAAACACCACTCTCTTCGTATGTTGAAAACATAACGTGGGCTGATGAAGCGGCCTAATAAATTATTCTTTTTCTTTTTATTTTACCAGTATCTTATTTCGAGTAGTTTATCATTATCGAAAAAGTAAAAATAATATTTATATTTTTTAATCTCCTCATGACTCAACATTTTGATATTTTTGTTGAATAAAGATAACCTGTCTATAACTGTATGATTTCTGTTGAATTTACTACTGTATAGCAATTCCACTCCGCTCATCATTTTCACCTCATTACCATTCTCCTCCTCCATCATCATCGTCATTACCATTTTTTATTATTATTGTTCGATTTCAAATATCGAGTTGTATATGGTGAAGAGATATGAAAACAGTTCGTTTACTTCTAGTGATGATAAACCGGTCATCTCCTCTTGACCGTGCAGCATTATGTGTTGTATACAAGTTCTAATCACTTTGACGATTCTTTCTATGTTGTATTTTTCGATTGAAATATGGTCGGATAACATACTATAATCAAAATCGTTTGTAAGTTCGTAGATGGATTGTATCCAATCCTGGTCACGATTGCCGTATTTAACAAAAAGTATTAGAATAAAATTTATAAAGAAATCGAAATTCAGGTAATCTAAACAGGTTTTTTCGAAAAATTTCCTTCGTCTGTCGTCGCCTTTAATCGACAAAATGAAATCTTCGATACAATCGTGTTTCTTAACGGCTTCGATATGCTGATAACATATTGAGGTCATTTTTTTTTACATACTTAGCTGGTTTCTTCTGATTTATTGTTGTTGTTGTTGGTGGTGGTAATGGTTGTTTGGAAGGGTCTTGTGTGTTCGTCTTAAGGACTCCATCTAGGTATTCGGTCAGCTTCGATCCGAGATACCCGAAAATCAGGTACACGAATATCATTATGAACGCCGTTATTGGAGATTCGGCAGCCAACGGCGAGTCGTATGACAGCCCGAGGAAGTTAGTTTTCATTTTTTGTCAATAAGTTATAAATTCTGACATCCGGCCGCTCAGCGCTCAGTTATTTTATATTACTCAGATGGGAATACCAAACTCGCTGCGCAACTGTTTCGACACAGTTATCCGTCCCATGGACGACCCATCGAACACCCCGTTTAACGGTGTATCACAATTGGATTGGATAATCATAGATGGCCACATGTGGCTCTACAAAGTCGCTTATGGTTTGACCGACATTTTACAAAACGAAGAACAAATTGGACGGCTATTCTTAGACCAACTTTTATCTTTCGTGAATGTATTATACCTGCTCACCAACAATACTCCGATCCGTTGTGTATATATTTGTTTTGATGGACCCACGACCTCGAACCACAAGCATCATACTCAGATGAAAAGGGATAACCACCGCGAAAAGGTCGGCCTAGGTGTTTTGAGTCGCAACGAAAGAACCGCTTTTATCAGGTCTTTTGGCGATTACGTCCAACAACTTCTACAGTCATCCGACGAGTACGCCGCTATGGTTTGTCTAACAGAAATTTCATACTGCCAAGAACCCGGCGAGTCGGATATTAAAATTGTAAAGAAGTGTATAAAATTGGACAGGGGTTCTCGCATGGTCATATTGAACAACGACTCAGATATCTTTATTTCCTTAGTTCGATTACGAGAGTATGAAAACCTAACCGTTCTACTGGACATTCCCGAAAGAGGAATACACTATATGACAACGAAACATCTAAACGAAATAATACCGGACTACTATACGTTTATGTTTTTCGTTTTGTTTTTCTGTGGTTGTGATTATGAATGTCCAATAATAAGCGCCACTAAGAACCAGATGGCAACTATAAAGAATTTCCTGGCGGATAACAACGTCCACGATGTGACACCGAAATCGCTATACAAGTGTTGGATGAAATTGCCAACCAAATCTCGGTTACATGTCACCGGTATAGATAATAGACAAATTTTAAAACTGATACAATTAAAAATGTTATCCGTAACAGAGACCATATCATATTATTGTGGACAAGCAAACTTCAGTGATGACCATCCATCTGCCAGCTTTGATTTCGGCCGACTCTGTAAAGTGTATAAAAACCTAAGGTTAAAATGTTGAGCCAACACTTGCATTACGAGCATGGATGAAGAGAGTATTCCACCACGCGGCGACAGAATCATAACCGTATTCACAACGACCCCGCCAGAAGAGCGGAAAAATATTTCCGAGTATCTAGACGAAACTGAATTGGCGATATCATACGAGTTACGAAACACCGAGGTCAGTTTTGACGACCAATACTTAAAGAAATTTATTCTGACCAAATCCAGGCGTCGACCCGACGTCCGCAGACTCCTGATCGGTGACGCTCAACTGGTGACGGCTTCTTTGGCGTTATTGCTTCTGTTGAAATACCCAGAAGCGGTAATATATCTATATCCGGAACTGGATGGTTGTGTACAAACAACAAATCCTGCTGTATACGAGACACATAAGGTGGTGATCATAAGAAATGATATAGAGAAAAATAAACAGGTTGACGGGATCGACAATATAAACGCCGCCGAGGTTATCAAAAACTTTGAAAAATATATCATACAGCGAACACTGGTTAAAAAACTAGACGAGCAGCGGTTCACTTGCAGTAGGTGTAATTCCAGTCTCTCGGTTGTAGAATCGAGTGGAGGCGTAAGAAGTCTGGATGAGTTGACAGCGGTGGGTGTGATCTGTAAGAATTGTGACAATATAAAATGATCCTGTGTGAAATGTGTGGATTGTTTTACAATCAGGACGAACATGATTCTCATTTTAACAGCGATGAGCATAAATCGGATACCATTTTCTTGGGAATGATGTTGGTCGAGTCGGTGGGAAAGAATCGACTGGATACGTTCATCATCTATAATCCGTTGAAAATTATAAATCTGTCATCCTACCTGGAATGGATAAAACCTTTTGTGAAAGATAAACTAACCGGAGTTTATCCCTGCTACAAAATCAACATGATACTCGATTGTAAATTTTTCAAGAATGGCGAGTTTGAGACGAGGAGGTTCAAGACCAAAAACGAGCCGTATTTTAGCGGTAGTAATTCGGATGATTTTCTGGACAGAAATTTCAACAAACTAGCCAATGAAAAGGAAGAATGTGATCTTAAAGGCTCCGGTTGGACGTTTATAGAGCCAGTATCTTTTGAACTGCGAAAGAATGCATTCTTCCCAATGGGACTCAATGCAGGCGATTCCTTTGTATACTGATACGTTGCAAAATGTACTTAGATTTGATCTGCTTGTTTTCCCGCCAATAATACCGAATCAGTATATTATTTTCACATACAATCGTATCGCAAATTTCAACAATAAAAATATAATACGGGAACTAGAAGGAAAAAGTTATGACGTGACGACACACGATGAAGCATATATTGCGTATTTATTCGGGACTGTTTTGTCGGAGTTTCATATTAATTATCGTATAGAAACAATGTCATCACACGTCGTAGCTAATGATATACGGTTAAAAACTATAGGATATAATTTAAAAAACAAAAAACGACACCTCACTCGTACACCCTTCTGGTGTCTGAATATATATACGGGTTGGACTGTAGAGTTGCCTCAAACACATATTATACGGCGACGACGGGAGCATTCGGAAATTGCATATCTACGCAGGCTTATTGCAGACACTGTTGAGATAGTTAATTATATCGGACAAAATGACACTTCAAACGTTGTATGATTACGGTAAAAGTGTGTTCGGCGCTGAACATTTCGAAAAAATGATCGAGAGTGAAATGGAACATCTTATACCATATATGAACTGCATCAGCGAAGGTTCTAATGTGGGTATCAGTATATTCAAGCAAATCCAACGCAACGCAACACAGGCAAGTCTTAACTACAAATACAACAGCATCCTCACAAAAGAGACCGACCGAGATTTGAATATTTTTTTGGACGTACAGGATTTTCTAGATTTAAAGCGGCCAAAGGCTTTGACATTGGTGAAATTCGACGACGATTCACAACCCGTTGTCTTGCCATACAAACGAACACAAACTTTAAAACTTGATTGGTTGATATATTGGCAACGGGAAAAGCCAAATAGCGTTATCGAATGGTGTACGGACGTGTTCAACTTCAACCGGGTTATGGGAGGGATGTGTGGAGTGATCAACATGTCCAACCTGTTGGAACGTTTAGAGATAATCGGTTCGTATAATCTCACTCTGCTTCTCATCACTCTAATGACTGTCCATGAGCGTGATTTCAATCCGATTTCACGCAATGCCAAACCCGAAAAGAACGAAATTCTCAAATCGTTCGTCTATGAAGACGTGCAGAGGAAGATGAAGAAGACCGAAATCGGCGTAGACCATTTAGTGTATTCGCGAACGAGAAACTTTTTTAATATGCCCGCCCTACAGGGAACAAATTCCTTTTCGTTCAGTATTCAGCAACATTCGGATTGTCCTATCGTTGGTGGTGTAGAAGATTACAGAATCTCCTCGGTCAACCACACTGGAGATCCTGTTTCCCACGAGTAGACCGGTTTCGGGATCAGATGTGTTAAAAATTCTAATGTAGTTGTTTTGTATCCCACACATCGGACATGTATCTAGGCGGTTTAATCCGTGAAAATACAAGCCGCAAAAACTGCAATAATATAAATAAGAAGTGTTAATCATTTCTTTTTTTATTATAATGTCAACATTCTTCGTGACAAAGTGGTTGAAAAGAGGATATGTGTGTGTAGATAACGACGGCAGATGTCGAACCGAACAATTCCTTTATACACCTTATATCCACATACATGTGCTAATAAAATCAAAAAATATTTTCGAAAAGAATATAATCACCCTACTAGAAACGGGTGAAATATATAAGATTGAATACAGAGATGATCTGGATAATTTACGAAACGAATCGAAAATATCTGCAATCGATATTGCCAAGGGCCTTCTAAAAGGAACCGCTGCGTATTTGTTTTGTAACCCGCTTTTCTCGAAACAAGTCGAATGCGTTTTGAGATGTAATCGAACGTTTTTCGGTTTATACGACGTATCAAACAACTATGACATAAAAATGCAATATTTTCAGTGCGCTAAACGCGAATGTGCCGATTTTTCAATTTATGCAATGTTTACTAACGAAATGCGATTTCATAGCAACTGTGAGCATATGCCGAGGCATAGGATTTGTGCATTCGACATCGAACTTACAACCGACATACACAAGCATAGGATTGCGCTCGGCGGAGGTTTGCACGACAAAATAGTCGCTGTATCGTTCGTAGTCGCTTTGTATTCGGCCGCCGAAAACATATTCGAAATTGAACGCAGTTTTGTGTATATGCTATGGCCCGAACCGAACTATGAAGATTCGGGTTGTAATATGGAAAATGTTCTCGTATTTAAAACCGAAACCGATCTACTTAAATCAGTCTGTTCTTTTTTTGCCGATGAGCTCAACGCCTCCATCCTGATCGGATATAATATAAATGGTTTCGATTTTCCAGTGATTATGAACAGATTGATATCTCTTGGACTTGCGACACAATATTGTACCGTTAACGAATTGAACGGTTTTATGGCGGGTAGGATGTTCACGTTGCCCTGTTGCGATAAATATCAAATCATTGATGTTTTTCACGCCGTAAAAAACATATACCCCAGCGAATACGATTCCTATTCGTTGGACAGTGTGGCGAAGGCTGTGCTCTCACAATCTAAAGAGTCTATATCTTTTTCTGAGCTAAATAGAATTTACTATGACGCGTTCAAAACTAAAAAATATAACAACGGCGTTCTGGAACAATTATCTAAATACGTGTTGATGGATTCAATTTTAACGGCACAAATCTATGCCAAACTCAATTTAGAAACTCATATTTATTCCGTCATAAACGTGTGCTTTTCTGACGCGATCGACTTCTACCGCGGAAACTCCATGTTGTCACGAAATTTTTTTTCGGTGATATACCCGACAAACGGAATCGTGTATTGTAAATATAACGATCCAATAATACACAGGCGAGAAGAGGATAATAACGCTGCGTTTTTTTCTTCTGTAACAAATAAATCGTATAAGGGTGCCACTGTGATGCGCACAAAACGTGATATTTACGCCAGGACTACAATCTCTATTTTAGATTTCAGCTCTCTATACCCGAGCATAATACAAGAGTTCAACCTATCACCGCTGTATGTGTTAAGGGAAGATGATATTACAGAAGAGTTGACCGCGGACTTGTGGAAACAGTTTCAAGCGAAGACGCGGAAAATCGGTGAGTATTACACCATAAAATCTGCACACAACACAACACCGTTATCAATGATTCTTAAGTTGTTGATCGAAAAGAGAAAATCGGCGAAGACCACTTCGTTGAACAAATCGTATAAAGTGGTAGCAAATTCCATATACGGTCTCCTGGCTCTTCAGAAATCCACACACTACCTTGCCGCTTTGGTGACCGCTTTCGGTCGAAAAATTCACTCAGCTGTGCTCGATTACCTGAGACATAAGCGAAATCTCAACGTCATCTACGGAGACACGGATAGTTTTTTCGTCTTATCCGACGGTGGCAGTGAAATAGTAGAAAGTGTCAACGAATTTCTATCCGCCGATCAGGGATATAAATTTATAAAAATTGCACTCGACTATACCGCGTCCAGTTCCATATTTTTGGCTGAGAAAAAAAAATACATTTTGAAACTGTCAAACGGACGCCTGAAGAAAGCAGGTCTCCAGAGAAAACAGATAACCAGCAAATTTCGCAACTATTCAGATTGTTTTCTCCAAGATCTATTCGATGTTGTTGAGCAGCATTACGATACAAAAACAGTACAACAGTGTTTCATTCCACATTATAAAAAACTTCTAACGACATTATTGGAAAATATCCTAACAAATACAACAGACGAGGATTATTTCATTTCAGCCAAATATGTACCCTATTATGAGTACGCCAACATGTCGTCTTTCAATGCCGTCTGCGCCTATCGGTATAATCTGTTTTTTTCCGAGTCAATCGGGGAGATAAAATATGCGTTTGTTCTTTCGTCAAGCGACCAAGCGAAACGGAGGCAGAAAAAAAATTCTTTCGAATTCCACGACCATATAAAAAAGTATAGGATTCCGATCGATAGAATTGAATACGTGAAAAAGGTGTTTAACTACGTTAGTCTTCTGGAAAAATATATCCTAAAAACCGACATATTCAACGACATGTGTAATCGCATCAAGATAAGAGAACAAAATATAGATTCGCTTAGGATGGCCGTACAGACACATAATATTTGGACCGAAAATCGGCAACAGAACAGATGGATATTGTATTTTGATGAGCTTTTCCCACTTTTATCGGCGTTTAGAATCCATTTTTGGGAAAACCGCGACCGCCGTTTTAAACAAACACTGTTACTCGTCCATAGTGATTTTAAATTGTATCATGTGACCGGAGATCCATTCTTTTACGGTGATTTCATTGATTTCACCACCGTCCACAAACTGCGTAAAATGAACATTTACCTGCAAGACGGCGGTTGTGGTGTTGTCGATACTCAAGAGAAACTCATTCGTTTTCTATCCATATTGTATACGAAACCTAACCAGATGACGAACTCAATATTCAATCATACGCCGAACGGTGAAATGATCTTTGTAGAAAACGGGACGATTAAAATTGTCATGTATTGATTTTTTTATTATTGATATTATTATCCTATTTAATCAAATATAATATTTATATTTAATTAGATAATTTTTTAATTTATTTATGTAGTCGTAGAACCTTTCTATGTAGTCGTAGATTTCTTTTCGTCTTTCTTTTCGTCTTTCTTTTCGTCTTTCTTACTACAATATCCGAGCATATACCAACCTACCCCAAGGATTATGAACAACACGATTGTTATAAGTACTGCGTATACTAGTTTTAACCCTTCATCCATTCTATTTTTTTAACACAAATAATTTTAATGTCGCCAGTCAGAGATTTTTCTTCCCACCCTCAAGGGGTAAATCAATTTGATTTTCCAGGACATTTTCCCAGTAGATACTTCCACACAAGAAAGCAGATAACGAAAACTCCAATTGTTATTGCAACTGATATAATAATTTTCTGACCTTCTTCCATTTTTTAATAGATTGGCTTTAAAACTTACTTGCAGTAATTCTTACTAACATACCACCATATTATGCCACATATTATTGACACAATTACAACGGCTATAATAATCTTCATATTTTCATCCATTTTTTTATTAAATTATTTTACTAAGTTTTATTGATAATATTTCTCTATTAATTTTTTCTGATATTCGTGTATTAATTTTGTGTAATGTAATGTCAATTGCATACTTAATTTAAGAATCTTTAGGAATGCGCCTATACAATATAGGAGTACTGCGACCAACACAAGACCCGCCAGAAGCCAAACATGTTTACAGTCTACAATCATTTTTATAATTCATTTTCTAAGGTTTCTTCGTTGATTCCATATATTTAGTATATTTATACATAATATATATCTCAAATATCTTCACCAGCATTAATACCAGAAACGAAGCCGCAATTACTATAATGCCGTAGCAATTGTCCATTTTTTATTCCTTGGTGATAGCATAAAACTTTCTCGTCACACATAATGACACGGTTTCAATAATTGCCAGAATAACTGAGACCATCGAACAACCTATAAGAATGTAGTGCATTTTGTATTTTTTCTTATTATATTATCACATGCATACCAAAAACTTACTACCACCGCAGATAAGTTCAAAAAAGGCCGTATTGAACGTCCACTGTGAAAAACATGAATCGTTCAAATACGCGATTCTCTGTAAACTGTTCAACGAGCGGCACAAACACTATGAAATTCCGACAGGATATCATAAATTCTCGGACGAATACGATTTCAGCAATCTACGCTTTCCTGTGGCAGTCAGTGATATCCCGTCGTTCGAAGCTACGAATAACATATCAATCAGCGTTTACGGACTGACAAACGGCACATATAAAGTCTTCCCAATCAGACTGTCGGCGCATGTTAAGCAAGACCATAGAGATTTATTATACTATAGACACAAATACTATTATATAAAAAACTTTTCCAGATTATTAAAATGGCAAATTTCCAAACACAACGGTAAAGTGAGACTGAATCCCAGCGTTGATCTTGTAAAATGTGAAACGAAAAACAATCTAAGGTTGACGCACGAAACCATCCAGTTCAAGAATTTATCGCTAATGATGCAACTGCCGGTTGTGTTGTACGTGTGTTACGAACAAACCCCATCGTCCAGATGGATGTGTCTGATAAAGTACACAGACAGTGATACGGTAGAGGAGAGTTTTAGTGTCGCTGATGGACCGAATGCGACACAAAAATTATTTCGCTCGATAATAGAAGTGGTTCGATGTCGATTGTCGGAGTATTATTTCTCGACAAATATTCCGATGAGACCGTTGACCGCTGAAGAATTACAGCGCCACAACGAAGCGCGTAGCTGTTATCTATGTTCAGAGCCGTTCGCTACGTTCGATTTTAAAACTCGAGACCATTGCCATTTTCGAGGGACGTATAGGGGTCCGGCACACAACAAGTGTAATTTGAATCTGAAAGTCCCCAACTATTTGCCTTGTATTTTTCCAGATCTTAATTCGGTAAAAGAAGATCTCCTCAAATATACCGGCGCGCAAAGGGTTAAAATCATTCACGTTTCTAACCACAGGTTGGGTATGATATCGAAAGCTTTATATGACAAACGGGCGAAAAACAAGACGTTTCACGTACGTTTTTTGGATATCAGAAATTATCTCAACGTAAAGCCTGATAAGTATAAATTCATAAGAGAAATGATGAACGAGTTCGAATCAATGCGGGATGAATTATTTAGCTGCTATGGACTTGATTTGGCGCATTTTGTTACAGTTTCATCATTCGCCTACCAGGCAATGTTAAAGTATACGCGAATAAAACTGGATCCAATCGTCTGTCCGGAAATGTTCGATTTTATTCAAAAAGGTATACGGGGTGGCATAAATTTATGTGTAAAGCGACACGCGAAAGCAAACAATAACCAACTACCCGACTATAACCCGAATCTCGAATCTTCGTTTATACTACACATCGATTCTGTGTCTCTATACGGTTTTACCATGAAAAATTACCTCATGCCAACCGGGAACTTTCGCTGGTTGACGAGTAGCGAAGAGATTGCTTCTATCAACCCCACCAACATCTCTGAACACTCTGAAATCGGCTACATTTTTGAGGTGGATATCGAATACCCGACAAGCAGTCACGACTATTTCAATGATATGCCGATGTGTGCGGAAACTAAAGATGAAAAATTAATGTTTACACTGGAAAGGAAGGAACGGTATGTGTGTCATTACATGAATCTCAAGCAGATGCTCTCATATGGAATGCAGCTGATGAGGATTCGTCGGGTTTTAATGTTCGATCAATCGAACTGGTTGGTCGGATTCATCGACGCGACCGTTGCAAAAATGAATGCATCAAAGTCACCGATGGAACGGGCATTATATAAATCTATCATCTGCTCCTCGTTCGGGAAGTGTTTAGAGAACGGAGCGAAATATTCGGATACTGTTTTGGTCGACGACGTGAAAAAACTCGATAGATATGTAAGTAAACCAAACTTTGTCGATCGGACTGTATATTTCAATGAATCTTCGCGTTTTTTGGTGGGTGTTCAACTCAAAAGACGGATGAATTTAATCAATAAACCCATTTATTTGGGCGTATGTATTCTGGACCTATCAAAGTATTATATGTACGAATTTTATTACGAAAAATTAACATTAATTTTTCCCAACAAGAAGCTGCTGTATGTGGACACGGATTCGTTCATTCTTGAGATCACCGGGCTCAACGACGTATATAAGCGCATGAAAGATTACGAAATATATTTCGATTTATCAAACTGTGAACAGTGTCGCTCATTCGTGAATGCTGGACGACCGGGGAAATTCAAAGACGAATGCAAAGGTGTGGTTGTATCTGAATACGTCGGTTTAAAATGTAAAGTGTATGCTTTACAGTTATCAACAGGGGTGGAAAAAATCACTTCGGCCGGCACCAAAGAAGAAAACGCTGTAAATTTTGAACATTTCAAAAAAGAACTCCGATCTCCGCTAGCCACTACCTGTCCTCGACGGCTTATTTGGTCCGATGGAATAAATACAACGGCAATCGGTCATTTCCGGTCAGAGTTTAAGTTATAATAGTATAAAATCGCTATTTTATACTGTAATCTGTGGGTTTGTGGTCATTATTTTTGATTTTCGTCCACCAGCTCTACTCTTTTTAATCTTGTCCGTGGTGTGTATGATATTGGTGTTGGAGTTGTTGGTGTCGTTGGTTATGAATTTCTTATACTCTTCCATATAGTTTTCAGTGTCTCTATAACCGAACGGTTTACAAGATTTGTGAAGTAATGACGTCATTTCAAATGTGGTTCTTTTGAGGACGTTTATGAGAAAAATTGTCGGAAGCGTCACAGGAAACGGACGAGAAAGATTTGGTGATTTGTAAACAAGATTATTAAAATGATCATCATCGTCGGATTCTGATAATTTGTAATGATCGGCACAAACACTACAGGGCAGTAGCATGTCGAAGACCGCAAAAAGCGAAGCCATAGAGTCAACATGTTCGACAGATGGTGACGCGCAATTGTCGAGCTTCAGAGCGGTCATATGTACAACTTTCCAGTATGCGGGTCCCCAAAGGTTCTGACCGGCTGGAACGCGTTCCAAGGCGATATATTCTCTACACGGAATCAAGTCTGAAACTTTTTCAAATTCTACGATATTTCTCATGGCGTCGCGATAAGATGTTGGTGACGTCATATATGTTTCGATATCGAAAAATCTCTTTATTTCATCGACATCAGTTTTCTTGGATTCCTCAAAATCTTTAGCAGTTTGTATTCCTTCGGCAAGAGTGTCGCTGTTCAGCGTCACATCGATATCGAGACACAACTCGATAAACGTTTTTATGATGTTCAGTATCACCTGCGGCATCAGTTCCCGTCTGTTTCGCTCAGTCAATTCGTCGCCGAATAACATTGGTGAAAGTGTGAGCCGCAAAAACAGATCGGTAACGAAAGGAATGTATAAACAAGGGTGGTTATCGGAGAAGTTTTCGAACCTAATAACTCTTCTTCCTTCTCCTTCACCATCACTATTGTCACAGTAAATACACATTTTTTATTATCATAATTCGCCACTATTTTTTCACATTTTTACGAGGAGACCTTGATCTGGATCTTGTTCTAGAACGAGGAGATCTCGATCGGGATCTGGACGATCTAAATGATCTAGTCATGGGTGAGCGCGTACGCTTTCGCCTAGGGGCGACAGGGGATCGCGATCGAGATCGAGAGCGGCGGCGACAGCGGCCACCACCCACGCCTTTTTTCTTGGAAACGAATTCAGCTTTAGGGTTCTGCGATCCCTGTGTCCTCTCGTATCGAATCGTGGTGGTATGTTTCGGACAACTGGGTTTCGTTGCGATACAAGTACAGTGGCTGTAATTTTTTTTCACTTTACTTCTCTTCGATTTTTTCATTATTTTTTATTAAAAAAAATGACTACCGGCTTATACACCACATCTGTGAAGAAATGCGTGATTCCTCATTACAATACATATGTCGAAGGTGTGAAATTACCCGAAAACAAAATCTTCGAAGAGGAGCGTAAGAATTACGAAAAATATGGAGATATGTTGTCTGGCGCGATCTCCGGTCTGTGCCGACCGGACCAGTTTGTATTCTACGGATTGATTTCGCAAGAAAACTATATAAAAAATCTCTTCAACTCGTTGTCGTGTTTCACGGGCCATGACGCGGTGATAAGTTTTCTGGTCGCCTCACCGGCGTACAAATTGCGCGAAAAAGAACCCCTTAATCAGAAATGTCCATCTAATGTGGTATTCCAAAAGGGATGTCTGATAATTCCGAGAGGTGAGATAATATGGTCGCTGTTGGCCATCGAATCGGCCAAAATCGCCCAGGGTGACACAGAAGACGACGTGTTCAAAATATTTATAAAACTGGCCGCCAATGCGAGCGAACAGAATCCGGGTCTTGTCCTTCCAAGCATGGAGAAAAAAGAAGAAGAGACTAAGACACACTATAACCATTTAAAAATACCGGCCGCTTTAGATAAGAATAGTAAAGTGGCGGCCGCAGATACGCGCTACGTATACTTAAATCCGACACTGTATAATAGAATAAAGGCGTTCAGGTGTGTATCGCCACAAGAGAAGAGTATTATCGATCAGGATTATATGCTGTTCGCGATGAATCTATTATACGTGCAGTCATTGTCCGCGCTCTCTTTGATCAGTACGCCGCCAAAGCGTCTGCTACAATATCCACCGGGCACGCGTGAAAGCATCTGTCCTCCGAGAAAAGATGCCATATGCGTCTCAATACCGAAGATTGATGCTAACAATTTAGTTAGTTGGTCGTTAGACGGTGGCACCGATGGATTGACAATGGCCGAACCGACAATTAGCAACAACGTTATTCTTGTGGCCGACGTGAAAAACCATAACGCTTGTGGCACAAACAACGATTTAAACCACAACATTTTACACGCGATGGAAACCGAACACATGAGCCAGGTCAGGGAGGAATATAATATTTTGAAAGGCACACCGTTCCAACACACGGGCCTTGACACGTGGTACGACTTAGAGGCGCAACAATATTGGAAGAAGATAATAATCAATAGTTACCCGAACCAACTGACTAATGGTGAAGAGATGATTTGTATAAATTCATACAATTGTGTTCTTACACCATTAGGTGTGGTGGCGACCAAAAACATCTGCGAAGGAGATCCGTTGATTTTCAAAGACCATAAAATGGATTTTAAAAATATCTGGATGCTCCCCAAAACCGGCTGGAAGTGTGATATAATTCCCAGACCTCTTCCCGAACAGGATCAACTGCCTGAAGGCGAAAGACCTGGGGTGGTGAGACTGAGCGATCCCAAAATCCAAAAGAACCCGCTAAACTATAGTCCATCCTTCGTGACCAGTCTAGGAACGAATATTTCGATACTGTCCGATTAGACGTCAGAATGAAATATTAATAAATAATAATAATAATAGAGTTGTGGAAAATAACTATGGACAAAACTCATTACCACCAGGATAGACAATCTGAAAAATTCATTAAAAAAAATGATTACCACTCTACATGGCACATCGGTGGAAAAATGTGTGATACCACACTACGAGGATTATACTGAAAAATTACTTGAAAATTCTTTTTTTGAAGCCGAACGACCCAATTACAAGATATATGGGAATAAACTTTCAGAAACCGTTTCTGGAATCTGTGTATCCGACCTTTTCTCTATATTCGGACTGGTCACGCGCAAGAAGAAATTAAAAGATTTACACTATCCTTCGTCCTGTGTCGCGGATGATAATATTTCAATTCCCTATCTGACCGCATATAAATCAAATGATATTCTAAAGAAAGATATACTCAGATCCGGAAATCCTGGATGTATGACAAACGTGGTATTTCGTAAAGGATGTCTTGTCATGCCCCGTGGTGAATTAATTTGGTCCCTCTTGGCCTTAGACGGAAATAACAATATGGCTCCCGGTTGCCGTGGATTAAACAATAATAACGGAGATGATTTTAGAATATATATAACAGAAAGGGCAGTCACCGTAGATCGGCGTAGAATACGACGCACCTTATCAGACACGGGAACAAAGAGACAGAGGTCGGATATACCGATTTCCCCAAGCGATTCCGACCCTGAAGAATATCTTCAAAACCCTCCCGAATTCTATAAGGTGTCTGGCGTTAAAACACAATCGGAAGAACTAAAACCCCATTATGAACACATAAAATCTGTAAAACCGGGCGGACACGTGAGTTATAAAACGGCAAACAGAACGAAATACGTATATTTGAATCCCGCCATGTATAACAGATTGGTAGCATTCCGCTGTGTCACACCGCTGAACAAACCGCCTACCGTTCAAGATTATCTATTGTTCGGTATGAATTTGATGTATGTACAGTCTTTGTCAGCGCTAGCGCTGCTATCGACATTACCGAACAGATTGTTACAATATCCACCGGCAACACAAGAAACTATATGCGCCAAAGAAAGTGACACTATTTCGGTAATGATACCGAACGTTGACGATATTGATGAATGGGCGATAAACAAACCCACGGCTGGGTATGCGATCGTCCCCGGTCGTGTCCCTGACAATGCAGTTCTGATTGCTGATGTCGTCTCAAACAACACCTGCTCCGATAACAACATCACATCTCTTAATCACAACGTTATACAGGCGTTCGAAAGTGAATTTATGAAATCAGTCAGACGCGAGCACCAGTCAATAAAACCAATAATATTGGATTATGACGCCCAAAACGAACTAGACACGTGGTATGACATAGAAGCCAGGCAGTTCTGGAAAAAATTCATCGCAAACAGCTATCCCAGCACAATAACAGAGGGTCCAGACATCGTATCCAGGTATATACCTAACTGTGTTATGACACCTTTGGGTGTGGTGGCGACTAAAGATATTTGTGAGTCCGATCCGATTATATTGAAAGGTACGAAATTGGATTTGAAAAAAATTAAATCAATTCAAAACGACAATCAACACTGTGATATATTGCCGCAGAATTTTACAATAGACGAACCGACGACTATAACCAACAACAAATACCATTCTGGTATTTTGAAATATAACGAACCCGTGATTCAGAAGAATCCATTCAATTATTCTGCATCTTTCGTCACGTCTATCGGTACCAATTTCACCATCTTATCGGATTAGTTTAAAAAATGATCACGCATCTGTTTAAGGTAGCAATAATAACCGCGGTTATTTATTTTGTAACCTGTTACATGCTGGTGGTAAAAATATCAAAAGACGAAACAACAATTCCACGCGGATTCCGTTCGGATAAACTATACAAACCACAAACTCAGATCAATTGTACACACACCCCCAGACACTGTTATAAATGTGATTGTAAGGCATTATGCAACGGGATGTTGACCGAACTGAAGGGTGATAAATATTTCGCCTTACCCGACGGTCTATATTGTTATAAAGCTCCAGAAGATGTGTGTAACGTAAAATTTGCCTATTTAGTGTTTTACCACAGATCACAAAAATGGACTTGCATATCGAAATATCCCGGGTTTCGTTCTCGAACTACCGGTAAAAATATAGCCGGCTATTATCCACTAACCTATGACAATGACACCGAAAAGAAGGTTACATACGACAATGTGAACAAGGATTTGTTGAGCATAGATTGCGGTTTCGACGAACACAACAATAAGCTGATTTTCATCCAACTCGACGGAATCAACACATGCCTCAGAGATTATTGTAAAAACAACTTGCCAATGTCTGACGAAGTTGGGCGTTATGATTTTAAAACCAACACTTGTGTGTGTCAACACAATGAACTACAGACTTATCTCGATGATAAGACAACCCACTGTTTGACTGAAAAAATAAAACCCACCAGCTACGATGATGGAGCGATTATTCCGATACTCGGGTACGACGAAAACACTTTTGTGAGCGATCTAGACGACCGATTGGTTTACAATAAAGAGACCAACAATGAGACAATGGGTATAATAATAATTAAAAATGAGCAAAATATTCAATTGGTTTGAGTCGTTGTATAAGACCGTGGGAAGCGAAGAACGGGCGATTGTATTCCAGAATGGCGAAGAGATGATCGGTCGAGAACAGTTTATACATTTCAAAAATATAGCGATCCACGACCTAGAGACGATACATCCAAAACTTTTGGAAAAAGCCGCAACGGATCTACTGCTGCCGAAAACAATTCCCGAATCGATATTAACGGAAATCGAACATTCGGCGACCGAAAGAATAATATCTATCCCCGAACGTACCGAGTTTCTCGTTAAACACGGACTCGAGTCGTCCACTCTGGAGTATAGTGGAAAAGAGATAGATGAATTGATTCAATCCAATACCGAATTGAAGGCAACTGCTGAAAAGTTTATGGCGAAATTTGGTGGGAAAGAAGGTGGGAAGGTGTTTAAAATTGGTAAATTGGTCTTTGTCGGTACACTGTCGGGTGTGGCATTGGTATCGCTCGGACAGTTTCTACACGAGACCGCCACAAATTTGTCCGGGTGTTATAAGATTTCCGACGACGGTGAACAGATTTGTAAATTGAAAAGTAAAACCTGTGGCCACAAGAGTTTGGCGATAAAAAACGTATTCTGTTCGTCGGGCCACTCCACCGAACGGTGTGATTGCACATCCGATAAAGACTGTCGGGTGGTGGACACCCAAGGCGGTCGATATGTCTGCTACAAGGCGAAATGGACTGATGTCATACAAGCAGAAACGCAAACATTCGCAGACGCATACAAAACCATAATTAGATCTGCCGCGAGGTTTCTCATTTTTCTGGTGCCGATAATATCTCTTGTGGGTATCTCTTTCATCTACCGACTGTGTTTGTCGATCTTTCTGGTTGTAATATCGTTGTTTATTTTTTAGGTCGTTTAGCCGGATGTATCGTCTCGATCTCTTGTTCAGGATCTACACCATTTTCTTTTAACCCTGGCTGGTGTTTCATAATACCCAACGAGTTTATCACATATGGTATGATCACTTTCTTCGACGCCACCAATCCGAGAAGCAACAAGATATTTTGCACGGCACTCCTCAACGCTTTTGTTGACGGTGGTTCAGTTATTTTTAAGGTTTTCAGCATTGTTGATAGGTCGTTTGAATTCAACAAGTTTGACACCACATGTAGCCCGGAGTCGTTAAGCACATCCACACGTTCTTTTCTCGAGTTTTCGATGAATATGTCGATATACGGCTGAATTTCCGGAGAACTGACACTTCGTATCTCGTTGAGTATAACATCGAAAAACGTATAGATATGAGAGGCGAGATTTTTCTCGGAACTGTTCCTGGACAGGGTCGAATCAAGGAGCAGACCTATTTGAAACTTGTGGTTCACAGTCATATCGTCCAGCGAATCTATCTCTTCGACTGTAGTAAAACATGAATTTAAAAAACTTGAATTGTTTTTCGCAAACAAATATTTTATTATATCTCGTTTGAGTGATTCTGCGGACAAGTCTTTATTGTTTGATATCGGCCGAAGGAAATTGCTATTGTTTTGGTTTTGGTGACCACCGGTGAAATTATTCTGAGTAGGACGAATGTTTGCCGCTGGTATTTCGTCTTCATTCGCCGTTTCAGCCTCTCTTGTCATCGTTGGCGGCGGCATAGGGCGAGTCCAATCGAGTGTGTTGAATAGATCTATAGAATTCAACGCGGGATTTTCTTCTCTCCTCTCGTCAAGTGTGTTCAAAAACGATGGCGGTTGTTGTTGGTTGATGAATTCCATCGTATATTTTTTAATTACAGACAGATTAGAAAAATAAAAAATGTACAAATATGTGTTTGTTTTCGATCTGGACGAGACGTTGGTCTTTGTCAAAAACAGGGATATATATGTGCGTCCTTATGCTCAACATGTTTTGTATTCGCTGTGGAAAAACGTGAACGTCTACACAGTCTTGTGGAGTGCCGGTGACAAGTCGTATGTGTACAATGTGATTAATTTACTCAATTGGCACCACTATTTCATGGAAATATACACACGACAAAACTGTGACATCAGTTACCAGTTGTTCGGTCAATACAAATGCAGGCAATACGTCGAACGTTCACTAAGCAGATATATAACCATGAACAACCTTCTACGTTATGTGTTGGTAGACGATTGTGCCGGCAAAAACACACACATAGCTGATTATGACAAGACAATTGAAGTAGCGCCGTTTCACGGCGAAAGCGGTGACATGGAATTGTATAGACACCTGAGTGATTTTAATTTTTTGCTTTGGCGACACGGGAGGTGATTGATTTTTACAACATATAAAAAATGCAACTTAAAATAAAAGAGACTGCGACGCCGTGTCCACCACTGCGGGAGTATATAAGAAAGAAATATATTATAAAAATACTAAATTATGCCTCATTCGCCGTATTGTTAACATATTGCGCCTTAGACTCGTTGCAGGTGTCGCATAATATAAAAACCATATTTCTATACGCGGGCCTGTCGCTTAATTTTGGTATATTATTATTTCTACAATCCGGCCGAAATTAGTTAAATTTCACCGAATTTTATAAGTTTCGATAATTAGTGGATGAAAATAAAACACCGGAATATAATATATTACGGGTTGTTTTTTTTTCTCGATTGAAGTTTGTAAACTATCTATTGTTTTTTGGATTTTGTTTCAAGGAAATCGGTTATAATGTTATTTTTTTAAATATAATAATTTGTTAAAATTAAAAAGTTCAATTTCCAAATAATAATCATATACCTAATTAGGATAATAAAAATAAGAAAGATAACATATTATTTAGTTATGAAGCAAATTGTTTTTAATTGCATTTTATTTTTTATTGTTAAACTTATTCATAAACTTATTGACCTATTATGAAGAAAAATATATATTTAAATGTATCAGAAATGAGGAGATAAGTAGAGTGTGATGCCCAGCCACTCTTGAGCATATTAAGAACCTACAGGAAAAATTGGTCAGATTATGTTGTAATAATGTCACAAGTCCACCTCCCTCGATTTACGCAACTCTATAAACCAATCGGAAAGAGACATTCAATTGGTAGGCCGACGATAACTATTTCTTCCGTATATGAATAGGTGGGTTGGTCAATGATTTGTTCTTTGAAAACGATTCGAAATAAAGTATGTGACAATTTGTATTGGTTTGATGGTAATTTCTCTGATATTGGGCTTCTGCACAACGCACAAACGTCGATAATATTCACACATCGCTTACAAAACTGGTGATGGCAGGGGCATACCATTGTATCCATTCCCTCGATCAAACATATACTACAATGATCATCAGTCATTATAGGCGGCTTTTGTGAACAATTTACCATCTAGAAAGAGAGGAAAAATTAGTGACAATATGGAATAACAATATTTTCAATTAGGATTTTGAGTAAAAAAACAGTTACCTTGGACGTCCATGATGGTGCAAAAATTGCCATTGTCATTCTACTAGTGATTTGCGTCTCTATCTGTCTTTTTTTACGCCGATTACTGTATCGATTTTCTCGTCGTTGTTGTCGTCGTCGAAGCATATCTCTATAAGAATATATGCTTAACGACGAATAACATGTCGGCGACTGTTGTTGGTGTTTTATCACAGGATCGTCGTCCTCCACCCACCGATCGATCACGACCTTACAAATAGAGCATTGGGTCATTTCACCATATCCCTTATAATAAATCCCGGCTGTCGACCCCACTTTATGATAAATAGTTACGACCGATTCCGGCAAATTCAAAAGCATACATAAACTAACATCGTCTAGGTCCATTATGACTATGAAAACTAACCTGTAGCTCGATGTCTATTTATACACGTATATCTTATTCTACCACACAAACATCTACCCTACTTACCAAACTTTATCCGTATTTTGTTTTTTCTTCCTTTTTATATTTTATTTGGATTGATTATTAATATTGTCTATTAAGAAAAAATTAAATATTTAGAGTAAAAAAAAACGTCGATTTAAAACTTCATTGACAATCATTTTCTTTAGCCGATTGTTTTGGATTTTTATTTATAGTTTTTTCTTTCCGATAAAATTTTATCCCAGAGTTTCGAAAATTTTCCACATTCTCTACACGCAAAACAATAAAACACACCCTTCGTTAAGTTTATACTTAGACTTGGATTTCGGTCGGCGTGAAACGGACATCGGACAACGTGACTCTCCCGTTCTAATGATATACCATAATGATTGGCCACATGTGATATTATTTTTTCATCTTTCACTGATCCTTTACGCTTAAAATAACGCTGGATGGTGTTCGTCGGCGGCGGGGGTAATTTTTTTAACAACTGCATTTCCACCACCAACATCTTTCCCGTGTATGTGAAACACTCGTCGTCTTGTGAAACGTTGTTTTGCGAGAAGAAAAATCCGAAATTGTAACCATTCATTTTGAAATTTATAATACAATTATTATTCGGTATTGGTTTCAGACTGAATTGTATCGTTACGTTGGACACGTTGTTGTAAAATATATCCATTTTTGTTGTGAATAATATTTCAGCGATAGGTTATATATATACGACGCTTGTGAAAAAACTAAACCATTATTAAATCGATAAATAATAACACGTATTTCTATATGTGTAGTATGTCGGACACTACTTATGAGGAAGACGAAGATTATTATGATGATGAAGAATCAGAATTTGAAAATGAGGCGATCGCAATCGAATTCGACTTCTTCGCGAAAGATCTACAAGATGAAATGCTGTTCGCCAAAGACGAAGACATATTTTTCAACTGGAAAATCGTATATGCGTTATACAGACATTTGAAACCCTATTTGCATTTCATCTTCAATGTGGAAATAATACAACCGAAAATCGACGCCACACTCTCGACCCTTCTGCCGTTACAGCGCGGCGATATGATCAACATAGCCGTTTTCAACACAAACATGGATAAAACCGTAGATTTCTTCAACCAAATTAGCGGTATTCTCACACTAAAACAAAACCGACCGCTTTTACTCCTATACCGAATACTATGGAAAGTATCGGCCGACGAATACGATTCAGCGCGAAAAGACTTGAGAGATATGTTTTTGTTTATACGGGACGAAATCGGTGTATAACGAGCCCAACCACAATTAAAAATGAACGAAACTTCGGTGTTATATCTGGTGTCGCAGGGCAACAACGAAAAAGCTATGTATATGTTTTCAAAGTTTTTGAACGACGTATATAAGAAACTAAATCCCAAATATAATCGGAAAAAATTTACGTCGATTTGTGATGAGATTTTCTATCTATTGTCAAACAAACAAAAACTCACCCTGTACGACTATTTCAATCTTATACGCATTTGTTCTACAGACCCCGATTTCCCAACATTAATATACGAGAAATGTGACGACATCGAAAGACATTTTCAAGAGTGTCCGCTGATCGTTCAACATTCCGGCGAAAAGGATTTGATTACCATTATAAAGAAGCTATTGGTGTTCTGCAAACCAAGAACGGTTAATGGGTGTGATAACCCCGGTGGCGATCGAAGGAATCCAATCATCCCCATGGAGATCGGTGAAAATCCGCTCAGTGAAACGCAATCAGATGCTGAGATTGTCGATTATGCGAAACAGCGAGCGGCCGAATTTGTATACAACGATTGGAAAAAATTCGCGTACGACTCATTTGAATTATTTTCACAGATATTAGATATTTTGAAAAATAAAAGTTTAAGCTACAAAATGAAATGGGCAGGTCTGTTGTCAGCCGTTGGAGATATCGATGTGCAAAACATTTTTTTGAAGGAATTAAACTTTATGTGGGACATGTTTGAAAAGATTCTCGGCTCACGGTGGTATGATATTTTCCATAATAAGGAAAGCCTGCAGACGGTGGACGAGTTAACGAAAAAACTGAAACAATTCCGGGGCGATAACGACGATGTCGCCGATATACTCTCGTCTTTAGAACGGCTGTTAAAATTTTATGTGCAGACCATACAATCTTTACAGGACCCGTCAATTGGATTCGACGAGAAACGTGCTATATTGAACTACGTTCTGGAGGATCATGGTTGTGTCGATTTTTCAGCGGAACTGAAGAATATATTCCTAATAATAAGTTGGTTGTTGGGCGACAATTGGCGAAAGATGCTTCAAGAAGATGTCGGCCGTATCGATAGATCATTGAGGGGAAAATTAACGTTAGCCGGTAGTTTTTTCACCGAACTACAAAAAACTACCTTCTTCGGTCACTTAATAGAAAAACGCGACCAAAACATCCTATCAGCAATACGTAGCGTCGATAGTGAGTTCTTGGTGCCGTGGATCGCCGTCCAAACAGTTTTCAAAGACGACGTTACACCCAAACACGTATTTAAAATTTTACAGGAGCTCGACGCTGAAGAAGGGTTCGATATAACGGCTTTGTCTGTATTGTTTAAAAATGAAAAACAATTACAGGAAAGACAGCTGGTAGAGAAAGAACTGAAAAACGCCAATCATGAAATGGAAAAAAAGACTAGACAGTTATACAGCGAGTTAGCATCACTGAAACAAGAGCTACAGTCAGAAAGGGATACCAAACAGGAAAAACATAATCAGTACGAGCGGATAGAGAAAGAATTGAGGTCGCTGAAAGAGAAACTGCGGATCGAAAAAGACACGGTAAAACAGCTGAAAACCGTGAATCAAGAACTACAACAGAAGATTGAAATCGAACAGAGGCCGACGACACAATCGTCCGTTATCAGACACAGATCGAAAAGCCTTGGTTCTCTTAAAGATGTAGGCGTTGTTTTTCCGTTACAGAAGAAAAGGAAACGAGATGATTCCGATGGGTGGGATGTGGATTATGATGAAGCCTTTGGCATTGGGGATGAATCTCCGAAACCCGGTGAACGAATGCAAACGTCGTAGATATTATTAAAAAATGGTAGAGTTTTATTATACCGAAATCGTGGAATACGTGGAAAGCGGCCAATACGAGAAGGTGGCATATAGTATATCGGAGTTTCTCAAACGAATGCTCAATATCTTAATATCTCATCAAAAAACCGACTATCGGTATATCGTTACGTTTTTTCCGTCTGTGAGCGACGCCATTTTTGCAATATTAATGGATGAAGGGTGTTTGACCGACCGCTCACGTACGATCATCTCATACGGTGATTATATGCGGGAAGTCCGAAGTTGTAAATCGGACGTTGTAAAGGTCGAAATCCTCACGCGCAATATTGATTCGTATTTGGATCTGTTTAAACGTTATCCGTTGATCAACAGAAATTCCAGGGAAGAAGAACTACTGTTGATAATAAGATATATTCTTAAAGACTGCGACGCGAACTACAAACAGAAGACAGTTGATTGCGAGAAAGATGCGCAAGAGCTTTCTGTGTGTGTCGAAAATATGAAAGAACAGACCCGACTTTACGCCGAAGCGAACCAGTCGCTTTTCGCCAAAGATAAAGAAATCGATAGATTGAAAAATGTTATTACCACAATGACGGAGCAACATAACCGATTACAGACTCAACAGACTGACGATTTCGACCAACGTCTACACACCAAGAATGAAGAAATCCACTGTATCAAACAGTTGGTAGACGAACTCACCCAACAGATCCAATTGAACAAAGAGGAACTCGAGGCCGCGAAAGAAACGCTGGCGGCCAAAACCAAAACAGTAGAAGAAAATCAATACAAAATCGTAGAATTGAAAGAGAATGTCGCCACGTTGCGTCGTAAGTGTGAGCAGTGTGAAGAAGAATTGGCTGCGTCTCGAGCCAACGAGGAACAACTAAAGGATAAATTATGTAGACGCGTGGAACAAGTTGATGAAGTCGAAAAACGCCTCAGTATAAGCATGGAAAAAAATATCACCCAGCCGATGGAATTAGAAAGGTCTTATTCTGTGTCCGAGGAGGATTATCTTAAACTGAAAAACCGTCTGGAACTATGCGAGCGAGAAGTCAATGTTTTAAAGTCGAAAAACATTAACCTAGAAAAGAATAACGCCCGGCACGTGGAAAAGGTAATTGAGCTTAAAGAACGGCTGGTGAAAGAGACGACACGGTACGAGTCCATCAAGAAGCAATCTTTTGCCAAAGAAGAGTTGATCGACAAACAACGACAACAAATAACCCTGTTGAACGGGGAAATTGAGTTGTTGACCAAACAAAAACAACAAGCCGAGTCGTTTATAATAGGCCTGACTGAAAACATTAACGACGCTAAGTCGACCAACGAGAATCTGATGGAACAGTTGGAGGAGTGTACCAACAACAACATATTTTTGACAAGCGAAACGGATAAACTCAACGAAAATATAACCGATCTAAAAAACCAACTGCAAGAGGCCGAAGCAAGTTATCGGGAAAACGAGGAAAAGGATAAAAACGAGTCCGAGAAAGAGTTGAGAAAGTTACTGGATCAATTGACGGCGAAGAACGGTGAAATGTTGGAGATGCAACGGAAAATGCAAGACTGTTTGAGATTTGACGAACTTATTACCGAAATCAAAACAATCCTGAAAGATGTCGATCCGAATACGTTCTGTAAACGGTTAACCGAATTATTCGACGGTTTCCAAGTAGATAATTTTAACGATTTTGAGAAAAGGGTTGTCGGTATACAACAATACATGAGAGATAGTAACGTGACAGACCTTGAAACCCTCTTAGATCGCTTTTCGGATTCGTTTAAAGAGGTTTTATATGATATGTTTGATTCGAGAGATTATAAAGAAATCGAGCAAGTGGTCGAATCCATTAAATCAACGTTTGGTGTACAGAAACTGAAAAATTTGTTGGAAGAGAAAGAATCGTTGGTCATGGTTCTGTCCGGCCACACTCTAAAAGAGTTTATTACCACTTGCCATCAGTTGCTGCAGCTGACCGATTCGGATAATATATACACGCTATTGCCGATATTCCAAATGCTTAAGGATAAGGGTGTGACGAATATAAAACAGACTGTCCAGATGTGTGATATAATGAATCAAACCTTTATAGATGAGAAGAAATCGGAAGAGAAAAAAACAGAAGAAATCTGTCAGGAATCATCAGGCGACTCTCCCAGAACCGAGAAAAAAGAAACATATCAACTGGAGACCAATACAGACACGAAACACGATGGAAAAAGGAAACGAGACGACGATTCTCCCATTGATAAAAATAAAAAACGACAACAACCGGAGGAGGTTTAAGAGGCTGGTCCACAAACAAAAAGAAAAAATTCCAACGTTACGAAACTTGTTGTTTTTGTTATTATTAACGTTTATGTTTGGGTATTATATCCAACCCGGCTGTTAATTTTTTTTTATTAACTTCCACATTTTATTATTATCATGTACGAACCGGAGACTTTAAAATCCATATCTGTGATTATGGTGATAAAACTGTTGTTGAACCTCGATTCTGAGGAAATTTATTTTTTGGAACATCTTTCATCGGTTGAAACGATGGCGTTTATAATATGGTTGCACAGGATAGGGAGATAAGAAATATCACGGTTAAATATCTCGATATCAACAGTATCCAACAGTGTCAACAGTAGGTTTAGTTTTATAATATTATTCATTGTGTATATGATGTACAAACCGGAGACTTTAAAAATCAAATCTTGGTGTGTGGTGATAAATATGTTGTTGAAACACGGTTACGAATTCCTCGATTTTGAGGAGTTTTATTTTTTGGAACATCTTTCATCGATTAATGCGAATGATGTGTGGTTATACGGTGCCACAGGATTTAGGGAGATAAGAAATATCACGGTTAAATATCTCGACATCAAAAGTATAACAAACCATGCGATTTACCCCTTAAACCATGAGAAATGCCAAAATATCAGGCGAGTGTTCACAACCAGAAAGAGAGCTTGGGATTTTATCAATGACATGTTATCTCGTTATTGGGTTATATTGTGAACAAATGACAAACTCTCCGCTTTATTTAAATATTGATAATTGGTTCTGTAATAAAAACTCTCCAAACCAATTTTTTTGTAGTTTTTATCAATTTAGGTTTCTGATAATTATGCATTCAGTCTTGCTATCTGATCTCCTTCCTTCAATTTTTTATTCTAATTAGAATCAATAATAATAATGATCGGAGTTTTAGATGAAACTCCTCCGGTTAATAAATACATTATTTTTTTGGCCACTTTCATACACCGAGTGTTATTATATTTTTATCGTCTTATTTTATGTATCATAATATATAGACTGTTTACCTGTCTCTCTCTCCGACAAAAATAAGAGATTTTATTAGCAGGAGAATATTAAAAAGGTTGATATACAAACAAAACGAAAATAACTCGGTCGTTACGAAAATATATTTGCATTATCATTAACGTTCGTATTGTGTATTATTATATTATAACCAACTTTTTTATTATTATCTATAAATTTTCTAGTATATTTTTACTCGAAATTATTTTATCCATTTTGTGATAGACTAGAATTAGAATTAATCTAATTAATATTATTAGAATAAGAATGTTTATACCAATCTTATAGCAAGCGACGAATTCTGGTTTTAAATTTGAAACGATGAAAAAACTCAAATAAGGTCCTCGGTATAATATATAAAGACTATCTCTTTTTAAACCCACACAGAAAAGAAAATATGACGACACATGAACGAGTCGATATCAAGCTTATAACACAGGCCGGTAAGTGGCCGATTCGAGCCACAAAGTTAGCGGCCGGTTATGATTTACACGCGGTGACGGACACGGTTATACGGGCAAGAGGGCGGGCAGGAATCCGAACTGGAGTTGCGATCGAGATGCCCACAAACCTGTACGGGAAGATATTTTCCAGAAGCGGTTTGTCGTTCAAACACGGTTTGGAGTGTGGAGCCGGTGTTATCGATGCGGATTACCGCGGCGAATTGATTGTTTTACTCTACAACCACACGGACGAAGACTATGCGGTCTGTCGAGGGGATCGGATTGCCCAGATCGTTTTCATGGAATATCAGGCGCCAAGTCTGCGGCAGGTTGCTGAATTGAGTGAGACCGAGCGGTCAGACAGTGGATTCGGGTCTACTGGTGTAATGAAAATTATAGATTATTGAACTAATATCACGATATCTATAAAACTATATTGTTTTTTATCCAAACTTTAAGCTATTAGTTATTTAATTTTATTTTTTTCTTCTCCAGCCGCTTCTTCTTCCTCTTCTTCTTATTATTATTATTATTATTATTATTATTGTTGTTTGTCTTATTCTTTGGTCTTCCACTGAGTTTCACCTTTAATTTCATCGTGTTCATCACCAGCCAAGCAGCCGCCTTTTCGTCGACACCGGCATCTGGTGCATTTACCCGTTTCCAAGCCTTGTCTATTAACACCCTGTCGGCGCGGGTCCTATTCACGGGGTCGTCATACATGCTGTAAACAATGTCGTGTTCTTTGCACGCCTCATCCAGTTTGTTTATGCCGCGGATTCCCATGGCCAGATGCCTATCGACATCCGTGCCGGGTCCGCAGTAGTTATAACTGGGTATGTGACAATTCTTCATATTCTTCACGATCGGCAGCCATCGCTCGACCAAACCCGAAACTACCGGAATAGCGGCGCTGGCGAGACAAGGCGCCAATAAAGCACCGGCGCGTTTTAATAACTTTCCAGTGTATTTCATAATTATTTTTTAATCATCAAAAATTTTATGAATAAATAGAGGCGTTGTTGTACTGGTAATTTAAACAATGTGTATTTCCAGAGAACAAACAATCTCCGCTGTTGTTAATGATAATAATTATTACAACAACACCGCAGTGGAGTGTGAAAAATGTCAACAACTGGTAGGGAGGGATGTAGAACAATTAGTTTGGACTGTCAGTGCGGATGAAAATGTGAACAGCACAGAGAATATCTTGCGGCTGTATAGACGAGCACGGTCCGTAATGCCAACCAACTTCACAATCAACATGATATGGGAAAGCGACAGTGATGATGAAGATTCGGATTGTTTACTACCCGTTGCCTTCAGGATTTACTGCTCTATACCTACACCCGCGCGGGTTATATACCACAGACTCCATGAATAAACCGGGTTTAATATAAAAAAAGACCGACTGACTAAGTCTATTAACATACATCAACAGCCGTAGAAGAAGATGAGCGCCTTTACGATTATCGTCGAAGGACAGATTGGCAGCGGAAAAGCACTTTCCTCTCGAACCTGAAACAAAACCATCATCCCTGACGCAGTCGTAGTCCAAGAACCGGTTGATGTGTGGAAAAATTATTACAACGTAAACTACTTGGACCTATTCTATACGAACCCCGACAAATGGGCGTTTTCTTTCCAGTTCATAGTGTTTAAAACCATGTTGGAAAATCATCTATTGGCGCCGGAAAGAGTAAAAATTATGGAGCGCTCCTTATTCAGTGCAAGAAATATATTCATTAAGAATTTATATCGGCGCGGAATATTTTCCACCGTCGAATATAATATTCTGAACGAATGGTACGAGTATATTATGAAAAATTCAAACTTACAATGCGATCTGATTGTCTACCTAAAAACGAGTCCGGGCGGTTGCGATGGAAAGGATCAAGAGACGCGACCGAAGTGAAGAATCGGATATCAAAATCCAATATCTGACCGAGATACACGATCTTCATGAAAACTGCTTCGGAGGGCCGACATACAACAACATTCCGGTATTAAAATTGAAACGCTGACCAAAGTGAAAAAAGGGTTTTAGAAGAATTCACAGACAATATAGGCAAGTATTATGCGTTAAATCGTCTAATATTAAAGATTATGAAATGACGTCATGACAAATACGGTGTAATATAAACGGCTATAGTTTTTAAATTAAAATCATTATAAAATAACAGCGCAACAGTACAACATCATCATAATGCCGGAATTCATTGCAGATTTTCAAATACTATAACGTCGGTGATGATTTTATAATCAAGGAGTTGGCGATCATCTCATTAGATGGAACAGTTATTAAACACGTTCCTGTTCAGGCCACCGTATTCTAAATATATGCTGACCCAGAAACAGAAAGACGGAATCAACAGACAAAAAGTCGATTTTCATAACTTAGATTGGGACGCCCGGTTTCAGCGAATACGACGACCTGGATAAAATATTAGAGAAATTGCGCGGCGGTGTGATATATGTCCGTGGTAAAACTAAAAAAGATGCGTTGTCCAAATATGGAGCTGTAGTAAACGTGATAATTTGTCCTAGTTTCGACGCGCTCGGTCGGCTGGTGAAATACGATCGGTATTTATGCCCTTTCAACCACACGCGGAATTGCTCCGTAAATAATGCCAAGTTGCTCGCGGCTTGGCGGTTGGAATATTTGAAAACTATAAATTTGTTGAATAGAACAAATACCGATCGTGAAACGTTAAAATATCTTCCGAAAAACCAGATAATCAAACTGTTCGGCAACGACATGCGTTCGATATGGCCAAATCTACCTGATTACCTGAAAGTAGATGAAGACATTTTGCAGGAGTTTAGATGCGATAAGCATTTCAAAATGGCGCAACTACCCCGGTAAATATGACGATTGGGACGGGCCGAATCCAAAGAGAAAAGATTGTCCAGAATGTCAAAATGAATTACTATATACATTAGATTCTTCACGTCCTACAATACTATGAACGAGAAGAAGAAGAAGAAGAAGAAATTAATACAAATAGTCAAACGTATTTTTTGTCCGGTTAACATTTAACAAAACTATTGTTGTTTGTTATTCATTGTTTTTAATTTTTTTCTGGAGTTTGTATTATAATGTATTTCTTTTAAACGATTACGAAGCGTTGTTTTTTATCATTATATTTTTTTTTGATCTCATATATCTATGGTAGTATTAAGAAATATTTATAATTCCCACAGAGATGGTGATGGAAAATATTATATGTTTGTAATATATATTAATCTTGTAGAAATTCAGTAGTTGTTTAATAAATATAATTGTAACTGGATAAATTTTTAGTATTGTTGTTTCATTTATTACAAGAACCCACCATTATTATTAATTACTATTAAAAGAAAATAATCTGTTGGACCCGGTTGGACAAAAAAAAACGAATCACTGAATGGTTCAATTAGATATTATTTCGAAAATATCTCCAGTATATTTTTAATTAGTAGTGTCATTTATTTAGTATTTTGTAATTTTTTAAAAATGTATTATTATTATTATTACAGCCATTCTGGTACACCAAAATCTACATTTTTATTTTTTAAATATTTTATTTTGGAAATAGAACGTGAGTAAAATGGGTCTCCAGTAAAAAATAGAAAAGTTTTTTATTTATTATATAATAATATGGTTGTTTTATTTTTTGTCGAATTCAAATAATAATAATAATAATATTATCATTTATTATTACAATAATAAGCAATCCTAAATTTAAAAATCCGTATCCATTTTGTTGCTATCGTCGATTGTTTTGATGGTTTTTTCACTCTTGACGTAAAAGTGTTTAGATCCGTTGCATATCACACATAAGGCGGCTATTTTTTTTACACCAACCACAACACAATGTTTCGATTGTGTTCGTCTTCTACAACGCAAACAAAAACCATCTATCATTTTTTTTATACGTGTTCGTTATAATAATTTTATGTGTAGTCTTGAAAGGTATGTTGGTGTTAAAAAATTATAGACTTTCAACAGGTAGTATTTAGTGTTGGGGTGATGATTCAATTTATTAAATTCCGTTAAAACCGTTTTCCTTAAGTTGAAATTGTTTTACACAAACACTTCATATTATGTGGCTTCTATTATAAACGTGGGTAAATTTTTTATAAAAAAATAATATTGAAGATTCCTACTCATATATATATTACATATTTAGTAATGGTTGTAAAGGTTTTACGATCAGGTAGAATTGTATCAGAGGTGAGTCAGGATGGTGAAGCTAGTAATAACCTACAAACTACTATGAAGAACACAATTGAATATATGTTTCAAGTTATGTCCAAAATTAAGTTCACAAACGTCAATCGTAAAAGCACAAAATAATAGCTTAGACAAAAAATTGCGTAATATAAAAAACAGCCTAAGAAAACAAATAAATAGTCTAGAATGTGTGAAAACGGAATTGGTTAAAAATAATAGTGAATTAACGGAACAGTTTAATATAATGAAAAATAAAATTGATAAACAGATTAAATCTAGTTCATTTGGAATTACAAAGTCAACATGAGAATATTCAAATTATTGATATTAAACAAATGGGCTGTAACAAACAGGTTGAGGGTATATCAAAGATGACAGATAAACGAATAGATGGAATTTATGAGAAGTTTGAGCAGAAACATAAGGATGTAAGGGATGAGATGAATAAAATTTAAAGAAGATATACCTGGTTTAGTAAAATTGATAAATGATGAATTTTTTAAAAAACTAGAGAATTTAAAAGAGAAAATAAAAGATCTAGAGAAAAATATTAACAACCAGGTCTAACACTAATATAGATCGGAGTCGGTTAGATTTCAACAATATATTTTATAATTCAATTCGATATCAAGAAATACCAAAATTTACTGGCTTTAGTAAGAATCCAATGTTAGACCTGGAAAAAATTAAGAATTATCTATGTTTATTCGGTGAAAATTTTTATATTAATGGTCAATGGACGATTGTAAAGAATCTGTTAAGCATATGTTTTACTAATAATGCCGGTATATGGTTACAAAACATAGTGGAGAATATTGATAGTTGGGAAGAATTTGAAAGACAATTTAAAATTATTTACTGGAACGAGTATATCAAACGGAGGATACGCTTTGATCTTGAGACAGGATGTTATCTACCGAATGGAAAACAAGATATAATACTTATTTTCAAAAGAAATACAATATTGCTAAATTTACCCTCACTAATATGACAGAGGCTGAGAAAATTATAACTTTGTCCAAACATTTTAACGATGAGATTCAGTCAGCAGTTCTAATGCAGAAGATCGTTAGTTACAATCAGATGCTACAAATACTTCAACATTTTAATGAACTAACTAGTAATAATAATAGTAGTCGTCATTGTAGAGGATATAGTAATAATATATAAAATATGAATCATCTCATAAAACAATAGGAATCATGGAAGTAATACTTTCGAAAATAGAGTGAATTCCTCCTCGTTCCCGGGTATGATGTGAGGAAAAATATTTTGCATTCTGTTAAAATATTTACCAGTAAGTATTGTTGTTGTTTTCAGGTTTTATTTATAATTGAACAATTTAAAAAATTATTTTTTGATAAATCGATGGTTTGGTTTTTCAATTTTGAAGAGTGATATTTGAAATAGGTATTATGTTTCGATTCCCGTTTACGTTCGTTTAGAATATTAATATGAAATATTTGTGTTGTTTTAAGTGAGTGGTTGAGTTGTCATTAATTGGTTGTTTGCAACATGTATTTCAATAACGTGGGGTTATTTATAACGTATCCCTCACCCGTCGTCCTGTTATAGAATAGTACATTCTTCCCTTTATGGTCAATAGTCGAATGCCATTGTTGACTGTAAAATCTAGAGAATAGATTGAGATCGTTCAATCGCCGAATCCATATATTGGTGTCAATATCATTTATGTCACCTTTTGTTATTTTTTCTAGTACGTTACTCGTATCGATCGGTTCGCTGTGTGCGTTCTGGAAGTCGGTTACCTGTGATTCGAGTACCATAAACGCAGCAGCAATAAATTTCTTGTTTCAAATTCTACGGGGCTTGTATTTGGGTAGGGGTATATCATCTGCATCAACCTCCACGTAAAACCTGTTAGTATTATTATCGGGAAGATTTTTCAACAAACCGTATACTTTATGTGTTTGTCGTTTGTCGAACATGTAATATCTCTTTTTTTCCGTCCAAACACTATCGGCTGTATAATTGAACTGACGGCCAACAGCTGGGCACACAGTTTGTTCTTATTCCAACTCACCGGCACGAAACCGGTCATCAGATCACAATCCTCGATATATTGTCTCGTATTTTGCACGTTCCAAGATTGTGGGTTTTTGACACACTCGTTGTAACCTTTGAATAGCTCATATCCTTTAGTACACTCGCAATTTCCTTGTGACACCAATCCGACCGCGCACACATCGACCATCCCGGATCCTCGACAGAACACATTTTCCAGCCACAAAATGCTTAATCCGATTTCTACAAACGCCTGTGTATCGAACGTTACCCTTATATAAATGACTACCATCATCATCATTATCATCATTATTTTTCACACCAACCGTATACTTTTGAAACTTGGATCCATTGGATGGTCGCAATCGCCGTCATATACGTTGTTCGTCACGAGATCCGGATATAAACACTGACATTTTCCATCGATAAACTTTCCAAACTCATGGTTACATGCGGTTTTCGGTCTAGCGTTAATCGCCGGCTCTTTTTTTTCTTCGTCTTCTTTTGGCAGCGATAATAATACCAACTTTTTCTCGTGATGTAAAATATTTCCTCAATACGAACAAAATAAGAATAAAACGCCGCCAACGCCAACGCTATACGGCCTAATTTTTTATATAGTATCATCTTAATTTTTTTAAATCAAACAATTAAAAATGAATACTAATATACTGTCACTGATGACACAGAATATAGAAGCGTATCGAAACCACGAGAAGCAAGTACAGCGGTATCTTGACAACCTGAACCGAATACTGTCCGAACTAATAAGTTTCGCCAACCATCACCCTCAGCTGTTGACCGACCACAACCTAGTGTACGCGTACAAATTAATCGAATCGATCCATTTGGCCGGAAACAACCACCTACAATGGCGAATATATTTGGCCGAGATAAGGCGTTACCTGGCCAGATACTGTTCTACGGTGGCTGATTTCAAGACAAAGAAAAAATAAATGGTATATGAGAACTGCACACACGTGGCAGACTGTTGTGCCGTCAACAATATCATCCATATCGTATTTTCTCAGAGTCATAATGATAATAACGTCTTAATCACCTGTATGAATGGCTCCCAAATCTTACAGTCGATCAATTTTGTGAACGTGAACAAAGAAAGATCAACAATAGCCAATTCTTTATGACAAAAATAACAATGACTACGATGCTTGGTATTTGTATGAGGTGAACAGCAAAGCGCTTTTATATAAACATCCTCAACAACAACAACAACAACAAAAAGAATCATCATCACTTACCACTCCTACTCCTACTCCTCTAACTCTACAACCATCCCCATCACCATCAACAATAACAACAGTTGTCAGAGTATTCGTCGAAGAAGAAGAAGAAGAAGACGAAAAAGAAGAAGAACTGATTTGGTCAATCGCCCCGAATCTGATATTGAGGAAGAAAATATACTTCTTCACCGAGCCTATATACAGGACGAACAGAAGCGGAAAGGCCGATACTGGTCGCGGCTACAAGGAGTGTTACGGAGTTATACGATGACGCAAAGCCCAGACTAGACGAGACGCTGTTCGATACCCTTTTTACAGATCTACCGTACCACTCAGATTGGATCTACAAAGTTTCTACTGGCGATTCTACTTCCTGCCGGTATATGAGAGAAAGTACCACGTTGTCGTTGTCATTAAACAGCAAGATAAAGATGATCAACAACAATACACCACTACCACAACCTTTATAAGGTATAATAATAACAACAACAACAAACAACAACAGTTTTAACCAGAAGGCATTGAAGGCACTTTAGGGGTTGAACGCGCTGCAAGAACATGCAAAGACTTGTATATAACAAAAGCAGAAATGCCTAGAATCACGATCATCGTAATCACAGCAACTAAGAGCGCAATAAAGATATTCATTATTCAGTTGGTATTTGTAGGCCGTCAAAAGCGTTTTCCAAGATAGGTAATATGTATTTTTTAATTAATACAAAAATCACAACAACAAGGAAAAATGATAACCGAAAACACCACCCATAGCGTCATTCATTTTTTATCCCCAGACGAACCAGCTGTTCCTCCTCCTCCACCACCACCTTCCACGAGCCGTACCAAATCGTTGAAATTGAAGTTGACATTAACTGGTTTATTACTATTATTAATATTTCTTTCTTCTTCTTCTTTATCTCTTTTCTTCTTATCAATCTTACTACAAATACCCAACGACTGCAACTCTCTCCTTGCTATCACCTCCCTTGATGAACGATTCTATATTGGCACCAATATCGATAGCAGGAGGAGGTTGAGGAGGTTTAGGCCAATTCAGACTGTAGAGCATCTCTAACAACTTAAGCGTAACTGTGGATGAACCACCACCACCATCATCATCACCACCACCTACATCAACACCAACTCCTCCTCCATCTATAAACTGTACTGAATAATGAGTATTAATCGGTTCACCGACACCGCCAACATCACCAACATCACCAACATTATTCATCGTCACTATATATATTTTTTTTAATAATATTATAATTATCAGTAATAGAATAATAACCAGATCAACAACAAACACTAAACACGAGCAAATAAAACTATCCAAATATTTATAACCACATTTACTAGTTGTCCAAAAATATTACAATTTTTTTTATCAAATCTTCATTATTATTATTATCGTCATCAAATCTAAAGATTATTTTATTATTATCTTTAAAAAAACTCACCACCAACAACAATCTGTATTCATAAATAAAACTACAACCTATACCCATTCTTATTTATAAAGTATATATATTAAAATAAGAACAAAATAAGTAGTCTTTTTCGATGTCGATCTAAACGCATTATATATTTATGAGTGTCATCATATGTTACAAACACCCTATTTGAGAAGTTATATTTTTTTCGATTCAAATGATCAATCACTTTTTTTTGTAAACTTCATAAACGCTTAGCTCTTCTATCGAATAACATTCATCATATTTTTGTTTAATAATACAATGTAATTTACATTCACTTGCTTTGAACATAGGATTTTGTGCATAATATAGCACCGTATCAAGATCGTAGTAGCGAGGCATTCTTTTGTTCAATAAAGTATTAAACATCGTACACCACGACATAACTTGTAACGAATAACAATTGTATAATCCTCCAGGCTGTATCATCGACAATAATTATTTACTGATCTCCAACCATCCCCTTTATATATAGAGATAACCCATTCTTATTTATAAGTATATATATTAAAATAAGAAGAAAAATAAATTAAATAAAAACATAAAAATATTATTAACAAATCTTTTAAATTATCAATTGTATCATTAAAAAATTATAAGTGTAAAAAATGTTGGTGTGAAACATTCACTACAAGCTAAATACGCACTCTGATATGTGT